>OX459014.1:17861444-18461444 GCA_949774965.1 Diarsia brunnea
CCACGGTATACAAACACGCAGCCGGTGTTTAAACAACCGCATGCGTGCACGCATTCATTAATCACAATCTTGGCATTGACCTATTACGCAAAATGGAACAATTTAACTAAAAAGACACACCGCTAACACACTCTTATCACGAGCCCCTAAGGACCGTTTTGGAGTAACCAAATGATGAAAGATTGTAAGAAAATTAAAACCAGATGTGGTGTTGACTTGCTGAAGATCATTTTTGTATGGTAAGGGTTCTGTCTGTCGGCACTGCAGTTTGTATAAAAACCGTTCCTGTTTTTTGCTCGTTCGGTAACAAGAAGTTTGTGAGTTGGCGACTATGTTAATTAATCAAGTCTGTAAGCAAACACTAGTTTATTCGGGTCATGTTTTCACAAAGAACAATGGTCATTGACTTGTCACATTTGGTGGTGCCGGTTTCTCTATTTTAATTTGGCAATGCGCATAAAGTATTTAAACTATCCGTTTGATGATTGAAGATCTAATTGCCAATTGATGCAGCGCAGAACATCTGACTTCTGGGGCTATAATAACGAGATCTATTTTCTCGTGGGATCGAACTCGTCAAAGGGACTCCTATTACAATTGCCGAATCTGCAGAAGAGTAATCTACAAGTGGTTTTAAACGTTACCCTTAGATAAAGAGATACAACTATGGAGTACCACAAGGTGCTACCTTGGGACCAAGTAATAAATAAAATGATAGTGAGAAACTTGTAATTGAAATTAAAAACTCAAATAAAAGCAAGGGTGAAAAGTATCAATTGGTAGGTATTTTGAAACATTCAAAAATGAATGAGAACAATTGAAAGGTTGTGGGCAGTATTGAGAGCTTAATAAAACAAGAAATTGAAAATAACAATTTTTATTTATACATTTCGTTTGTGAAGCTGTAATGTATAAAATCTCCATCCATTCTACCGAAGCCTTCACTTACAATTTACTACTAGTAACGTTCTTTATACTACAAATAAATAAAAATCTCGTTTGAAACAAACAGCTCCATAGGAATCGCTACAATGGGAGCGACGAGGAGAGGTCACAGAAAGGACCAAAAAAAGAAAAAGGCAAGACCAACAAAAGAAGAAAGGCATTTTATTAATATTACTACATATTCCTTTTTTGGTCTTTTCTGTCACCCCCACCCACTTCGCCTCGATCCATTCACCCATAAGGTATATTCACTCAATTTATATTACACTAGAGTATTTTTATTATCTACATACAAAAATAATATATTATAAGCTTTATTGTGATCCGCGAGGTGCATTTTCATACAAAATTCGTTAGATTAAAATCACAATCATCATCTTTTAAATTATATTTTACACATATTTGTAGTTGGGGAATAAAACAACATTAAGGGGGAAATTTTGTATGAAAACACAAGTTATATCTTAGCAACGCGTGCCGAGTAAAATGAACATTAATTATTAAAAGTCTACTTAAGTCGTTTAATTAGATCTGAGCAGTAAAAACTACATAGTAAGAATTTCAACTGACGGAAAAACTTTAAATCAGGGGTATAAACTAGAGATGAAACGACTATCAGGCCAATTTTTACTATCCAGCTGAATACCGAATAGTAACCCACTATCAACTACAACTAAATGTGTAACTTTAAACAGGTGGGGACCTGGTGACCTGTATTACAGGTGTTACTATCTACCACAGGCACCAGCGATCCACAACCAAAAATCGTTGGCTACTACTTGTGTATAAAATACCTATATTTTGTATTTTTTGCCTTGTGGTGAGCAATAAATACTTTTTTTTATTATAATTTTTATCCGGCCGGAATGAGTAGGTACATAAGAGGAAGTCTGAAAGTGGCGCCAGTGACTGAAAAGTTGTGTGGAAATCGGTTGTGGTATGGGCATGTGATGCGGAGGAATGAGGAAAATGTTGCGAGGAAGGTTTTAAATATGAATGTGGAAGGATATAATATACGAGTAGAGGAAGACCAAAGAAACGATGGATGGACTGTGTTAAAAATGATATGGTCAAAAAGGAGGTGTCTCATGAGATGACGAGAAACAGAGAAGTGTGGAAGAGGAAGACATGCTGCGCCGACCCTAAATTAATTGGGATAAGGGTAAGAGAATGATGATGATCCGGCCGGATAAGGAATAACATCACGCCTGTAATCTCCGAAGAAATTCAATAAAATCTCATTCACACAAATAATCATGCCACAATAGCTAATAAACAACATTTATTTATAATTTACTATGCAAAATATTATTACTGAGAAAAGAAAGTAAGTATTATTATTTTAAATATTTTTGGCTTGTGAAATCCGCCAGATATCTGGCTATTCGGCCTCCAAGCTTTCCGAATATCCGGTATTCGGTATCCGAATTACTATTCGTTTCATCTCTAGTATACACTCTTACTATCCTGTATTTGTTTCGATGTAGGTCCTGAATCTCCTAAAAACAATCTTATTAAAAAAAAATCCTATGAGCCAGTAAATTAATTTACTTTCAAGAAATAAGACTAACTAAGAGTTAGTTAGTAACATTGTTTTACCTAAAAAGTTTAGAAATAATCCACTGGTGTACCTACAGCTTACTACTGTGGCTGCAGTCCCACAAGTTTTCACAGACAACTTTTGCTAAGATAATATTTAATAAATAAAATCGTGATTATGGTGAACAAATATACAAAATATAAGAAAATTGCACCCTGTGTTATTTACAATATAAACATAGTAATAAGTAATTAAAATACAAGTAATGGTGCTTCCAGTGCATTTGAGACTCAAATAAAAAGGGACAGAAAATGGCGGCCACTCTTATTAATACGTCATAATTATAATGTTACAAGCTTTTAACTCATTTTAAATATTCTCTATATTCATTTGGAAAATGACAGATTTTGTACATAAGGGTCTATAAAGGGCCCGTCGGGGCTGCAGGTTGTTCAAAAGAGATACCAACGACACAAAGGGCTAAGAAGGAACATGGGTGGTTTTTAGTCAGTAGAAATCTGACACTCCCTACCGAGTGTTTTGATGATTTCCCAACACCCAAAAAAAAAGCATGTGTAATACACTAATTTTAACGAATATTATTTATTATGGCAACTTTACCTAGAGGCCCTACCACGATCGCACCGTGAACGTAACGTAGATACGTTGATTTTTAAATTTAAAACACTCGTTTGAATTACCTACGATTAACTAAAATGCTATACAAAAATCGACGTATTTATGTTACGTTGACACCGCGCGCTCGTGCGATGGTCTTAGACATTGTCTTGGTTTTGATTTCTTAGAGCGTTTTAAAATTTTAAATAGCTGTAAATAACATAACGTTACTGTAGTTTAAATATTTCAAGATAACATTTCAAAGAGAGATTTGGTTTTGTTAATAATAATGCATAAATCAATATTCGTTTCAATGACCTTATCCAACAACAGATTACCATCGAAATTAGTAGATCAACAGATATATCAAAAAATCTAAGTGTATTGTATGTTTCAATAGAAAAATCGTAATAACCAATTAAACAAACAAGATCAGCTATCTTAATTTAATGTCATGTCCTAAAAGCAAAATAGAACATTTCCGTTATTTTAGACATCATGATCATACTGATTGGTTTCGAGATTTGATAAGATGTTCTAGAACTATTGATAAACGTTTTATTATTGTACCTGTGAGTACTTCCGTACTATAAAAACTAAGTGGGTTTTACCAGGAAACATTTTGCCAACAGCAAGTTTGTCGATTAATTTTTAAGAGGGTATAAAATTTTGTTTTTTTTTAAGTAGACATCTTGCTTTCTTGTAGATCAGTGATGACAAGGGTGATCTGATTAAAAATCGAAAAAAAAATAGGGTTGTTTTGATTCGAGAAGAAGTGCATAATATTGCAAAGATGCGTTAATGAAACAAATATTTAAAAAAAAAGTATTTTCCTAATATGATCAATATCACTGACATTCATAAAGGAAAACCAAGTGAGAAAAGCAATCGTAGTGTTATATATCCATGCCTTCTTTATTTTTGCCCATCAGTGCCAGTTTCAGACTAGTTTTATGCATGTTATGCATGTTCTCACACAAGATTACAGACAAACACACCGTTACAATGTAAACCCAGCCTTAAGATTACATCTTTATATCCAACCTCTCCCAATTAGAGTCCTTACTCATTCAAATATTGCACACACGACTCTAAGCCTTAAAACACAAAGCTCAAAATGAAACTTACGTTTTTTTGCAACATTGAGAGAAAGGCCATAAAACAATTAATTGCCAGCAATTTGTTGATAACCTAGACACAAATAATAACAAAATTGATTAATTTACTTTAAATGTTCAATTAAGTTTACGCAACACATTTTTGCAACAATCTCAAAATTGCAAATAACTTACAGAATTTAAAATCTGAAACTGAATCACATTTGGCAATCACCAATCAAGACATTTTTATTTTTATAATACATAATTAAAACTTTAAAACCACTTTATTCTTGACATTTCAGGAGATTTGTGGTGCAAATCAAATAGTCGTGCAAACTTAAAATAATTTAAAATACTCAATATTATCAACATAGATCAAAAACAAAAAGTGAATCAATTTGAAAGTTCTATTAAACAATTATCAAAACAGCTGATCTTGTGTTTCATCTTCAATATAAAGTGCAAGCGAATCCGCGGGTCAATCCTATAACACACTTTTTATCATCTTGAAGGATATTCCTAATCCATTGCTTCGTCGTGTGTTCTACAGCGTAAATGTTCAAAATGCCATATTATCCAATCTCGATCACTTAGAAGTGCTAAGCCCATCTGATCAAATGTCCGGAAATTGAACAACAACTTACTACTTGAGTAAACCAAGGTATTATAGCAGAAGTTGTTTAGATGTGTCTTCACTACTTGAGAAAATCAAGGTAGGTACAGCAGAAGTATTCTGATTTATTTATTTAAACTTCATGTACAAAAGTGGTACCCATAGGCGGACTTAATGCCACAAGGCATTCTCTACCAGTCAACCTTTGGGTCAAATAGGACAGCACTGTGGTAGAGTACAAAAAAATAAATAATAATAAGGATAAAACCATTTTGTAAACATAATACATAAACAGGTGCATACCAGTACATATATATACAGATGGAAATTATAAGGATATCTGATAATTTTATTTATCAAATTATCAGAAATATATTCTGAACATATTCCTAAAATCGTTGATACACCGAGGAAGCAGAATAATAAAGTTCTTAAGCTTTGTATTACGTAACGAGTTTAGGGGAAGGGGGCGTCTTGTAAAACGTTACGATGCGTTACAGGGGCGGCAGGGGGGGGTTTACACTACGCGTTACGTAACATTGTTATTTTTAACCCTTCAGAACGGTCACGTAGAGATTCTCTCACGCATTTTTTAAAACGTTTTTTTTTTCTCAATATTTCAAATTTTAGGTTAAATGGTCACTTGGTGGTTACGTAACGTTTTACTAGGGGGGAGGGGTGTACCAGAAAAATGTTACGGCGCGTTACATGATCCCTCATGTAACGCGAGGGGGGTCAAAATCTCCGTAAATTAATCAGGGTGTAAATTAACCCATCACACAGCCGTCAACCAAGCATTCTGTACATGAAACTACTACATATATAAGTAACGACTTTTATTTTGGGTCAAAAATCACATTTTACGGTAAAACTCAATGTAGCACTGTTAAAACGTGCTAGTGGATGCTTTGAATAGTAAACGGATCATGGAGGTAATTTAAGTAAAGTTATAACCTGAAAAACTAGTATTTACAAAAACAGCTGTGAAAAATTTGGAACTTTGACCCCCAATATCTCCGTAACTAGGAGGTTCCCAGGTATGGTCTAGAACTAAAAAAATATCGCAGTGGTGGGGAGAACAAGTGGCCTTCGTTTGCCTTAAGGGGACTTTTACACCCTTATAAAGAGCGTTCAAGTAATACTTGCACGCTCCCTTACGAAACAATTCCGAACCCGATCGCTGTCCGCTAACTAGGGATGTGAAAAAAATAATCGATTATGGAAAAAATCGATTAAAAATCGATTAAAATAAAATAAAAATCGATTTTTATTAGCGATTTTAATATTGCAAAAAATCGATTAATAATCGATTTTAATATTGCAAAAAATCGATTAATAATCGATTTATTTTTTCATAAACATGATCGATTTTTCATCTGCCACCCCCATTAAGTCTGGACTTCTAGAAGCCGGATTAAGATTTACTATAAAGAATTAGGTCGATCAGTATTACATAAATGCCTCCTGTACGTCTACGATGAAATCGCTTCTATAACAGAGCTTTTGTTGTGACAAGGTAGCCCGCGAAATTCGAATTTTCTTACGTTTTTTACAATTTTCCGGTCAGTGTCAGATTGTAGGTATGTGAAATAAAATAGGATTTACGACCCTAACAAATGTGACTTTACTGAGTAATAATGATTAAAATCACCAACAGAACCGTCTCAGTTCATTTACGTCTCTTGAGTGACTTTTTTATGAAAAAGTTATTCGAATTTCGCGAGCTACCTTGTCGCATTCACCTTAAGTAGAAAATTATGAGTCCGTTATACAAAAACGTAACTAAAAACCGTAGTGTTTCGATACGCCGGACAAAACAAACCGCGGTGCTCACAAATGCACCACGAAAAAAAAATCAAACTCGTAAGGATTTCAAGTTTTTTTATTTGATAGTTTAGTTTTGTTAATTTATGTTGATTATTCTAAAAAATTGATTTGCGTGAATTATTTAAAAAAAATCGATTAATATAACAAAATCGATTATTTTCTTGAGAAATATCGATTATTTATTAATCGATTTTTCTTGCCAAAGAAAAAATCGATTATTTAAAAATCGATTTTTTATGTACAATGTCACATCCCTACCGCTAACTGTAGCAACAGTATCGCATGTGGTCTGCCGCCGTTTTGAAGTCGACTTAAAAAATTGTCATTTCTTTACGAACTAAAGTCTCAAGTCTGACACTCTCATTCGTTAAAACTTTTATCAATAAAGTGATGCGTGCTTGGCGGGTGACCATAGTAGTAGTAGAATTTAATTTTAATAACTAAGTATTATTGTATTTTAATCTAATGTATTGTAATTTGTATTTGTATTTGTAATCGAATTTTATGCTTATGGGAAATTTCCTGAAATCAATGATTATTATTAGTCGGAACTAACGCCGCCATGTTGTTTTTTCAATACCACAGACAATTAAAAAAAAAACCAAAAGAATTATGCATTACAAATATACTTTCTAGTCCCATAACTTGATAAGGCAAAAGTATAATAAATACCTACCTCTTTCGTTTTGTTGGAAAGCATTATGAATAAAGTTTATAACATTTAGTGCGCAACAGTGACTTACCTAACAGAAAGTGATTATAAACATTTCTAATACTTTCAAAACATTTAAGTAAATAACGAAATCAAATTATGTATTATAATTACGGCAAGTTATGTCGCTAGTAGACATCGTCTAAAGTTTATACCTGTGGGCTTAATGCGAGTTTTTATATACATACTTCTTTTTAAATTCCATCGTAAATTCGTAATCTTCTTCTTCTTAGCGTGTCGATGGCAATCTAAATTGTGTTGGCCCAGAATTGAGCTACTAGTTTGGCGCTTTCGGTGGCGTCCATCAGTTCCTGTAGTGAACAACTAGCAGGACAGGCAGGGCACGATATTAAGTGCCCCATTGTTTAAGGAATAAATAATAAACTTCTATTTGTGTACTGAAACTGAAATAGCGCTTTTTAGTGACAATTATGGGAACCACTAAGCTTTCATACAATTAGGTAAGAGTTAACTTTAATGCGATAGAGTACTTTTTGTCAATAAAAACTCGTACTAGACCTACAGTACCTACAGATTCTATGTATATTTATATCTTCCAAACTACAAATTAGTCAAATGCATCATTAAATCACGGCGCAGAACTTTAATCGGATATTCCCTATCTACACTATTCTTAAACTTCTTGCGTAGGTACTCTTCGCAGGCCAACGAAAACTAATAATCGCTTCCAATAGGTACTTCAGTGCTAAATACAGTGGCAGAACGAACAGGTTAAGCTATATTCAAATACATTCCTTTACCACATCAGCGTAAATGTAAAGTTTTCCAAACAGTCCCTTGCAAAGATACTGTTGGCAGCACATGGTCGGAACAAAATAAAACTCATGCACTGTGCCAAAAGGCGCTGAACCATTTCGTTCTTCAACTGTACAATTTTAGCAGGATATTTTCCAATGCCAAACCCTCGCCATTTTCCGTCAGCCACAACCTGACTCGATCAAGGAGTACTTCCTTTTCCCTTTCTGCCTACAAAAAACATTTTCCTTACGACTTTTCGAGTCTGCTTACGTTATATTTCGGGGTTTCCTTACTCCGTTACGGCACAAGGTCGTCCAAAGCTTTGTCCCGGTTAAATTCGTGCTTGGCTAACGCTGCGGATACCCTGCCTTCTGGGAAGCCAAGGTCCATGAGGTCACTCATTATTAATAGACCTTCGATCACCTGGAATTAGAAAAAAAGGAGTTGAGAAAACGCGTAATGTGTTAGAACTAAGATTTCGAAGACATGTGGCATCTACCAACCGGGCCAGAACTGGGCCCGCGTGGTGGAATACGGCCCACACCCACTCACAGAAAAGGTCATGTCCCAGTAGTGGGAACTTTATAGGCTAATTTTGTATGTAAGTATGTAGTTGAAGAATAACGTAATCGGCCAGTCGTCGATTGTGTTGAAATTATCGAGACAGTAGGAACGTTAAGACCTTGCATCTCACTCAGATTTTCTCGATTTAAAAGGTCAATAATCACCACTAACTGAGTAGTCACCTTCGTGAAGTATTCGTGACGAACAAAATGGCGAAATGTCATACTTAATTGACTGAGCGCGAAGTTAGTAAGTCTATAGCCCGTTCTCACAAAGACTATGAGACACCTCAATGAGTGCCTAAATATGATTGCATTGATGGATTTACAACTGTACGCCCATTATTGTAGATCCCATTATTAGATGGGTCCAATCGTTTTTGTGTAATCAGGTATACATTTATCCCTTCATCCATTAAGTGGCGCATTTCTGTTGATGATATCACACTGTATCCTCAAAACAATTAACTATAAGTTTGGGGCTTATCTTAAAAAAATTTACAAATAACAACTTTATAGGTACCATCACGATCGCTAAAACAACCAAAATTGCGCGTTCCTATATTATTTGACTAGGTACCAACGTCATTAGCAACTAATGTGTTAAAGTAAACGCCGCGCCGTTATCAGGCTCCAAATAACCTACATAATTAGGTTATTATATAACGAAACCAGAGCTGTTACTGTTTGATTAAAATATAGATTGGAAGCCACAAAAAAAAAAGAAACCAGGAAAGACTGGCAAAAGTAATAACTCCTTTAAGGTCTCAACATACAGATCAAATTACAGTGTAACTAACTTATTATATTATGCCTAATAAGATCATGGCAGGTATTGAAACTATAAACAAGTATTTATTTGAATTTACTAAAACAATACCTGCCAAGTAAATGTAATGACTCGGTTTAAACTTTTAGTTTTAAATTAACAGCCTCTTATGACAGAAAATAAGAAATCCAATTATTAGTACTTGTCCTTAAAATAATTATAGTAAAACATCAGCATTAAAAATATTTAAATCACATTAAATTTATTCCTTAGCCTCGTCTACCTCTATGATTGTAGTATTGGCATTGTATTCAAGGTGCCATAAGATAGTAAATGTGTCATAGTAGCCATGTTTCTTGCTCCAGTTCAGTAAATGTCTGGGTTTTTCATTTAATTATTTGGTAAAAGGCGAAAACTCGGGAGAATCTATTTAAAAATAAGTTAAATCGAGTCTACTTCTTTTGAAATTACAAGGCAAACAATAGTTATGTATGTACATGCTGTGTGTACCTCACTACCTTTTGCAATACTGAATCACGGTTGGTGAACACAAAAAGTTGATCCAGAGTAATCGGTAAATCCGTATCATATTCATAAGCCAAAAGGAATTAGTAGCTATAGTCAGAAAACGAAATTATTATTTCCTATGAAAACGTGGAAAGCTCGGAAGTTGTAAAACAGATTTCACCAATACCGATGATGCATATATGGTAAGTTCATGTTTAATAACAGGAAGACCATCATTAGGTCTTCCTGAAACATACAGAGATTTTGAAAGATCGTTGAAAATTGAAAACAGAGGACCCTCTAACCAACCCGTCTGGGCTGCGGGTTGTTCGCAAGAGATACCGCGGCCTCGACATGAAGGGCTAAGACGGAACATGGGTGGTTTTTAGTCAGTAGAAGTCTGACACTCCCTTTTGCTCTGCCCAAGAGCGGGAGGGGTTATTTGATGATTTTCCACCCGCCCAAAAAAAAAATGACCATCTAACCATAATATAATATTCCACAAGACAACACTCACCTTCTTATCATTATCACCCACAAGCGTACACACCCTCGCTACCCTGTCTAGAGGAAAACCCATTCCATGAATCTTCCTACACATTTCCTGCAAGTTCGGAGACAATTTCTCAAATGGATTCGGCAGATGCTCAGATTTCTTCCTACTCCTCTTCTCTTCTTTTCTATCACTTGGAGCAGGACCTGCTACCGGAGGAGCTTGGGGCTTAGGAGCAGGACTAACGTTATAGGACCTTTCACTCGTCCGTAGTTTAGCCAACTCCTCATTTAATTCCCTAACAATATCCGGCACACTTCGCGATCTTGACTTCACTATAGTCTGTGGTTCTGCCACTACTTGATTTTGATCTATATTCTCATTCTGTACAGGCATTTGGTAAGGTTCTGGTGCATTCCCTGGTTGATATGTCACAGGAACATGAGGGTACTGGAAATAGTAAGGCTGTGGAATGTATGATGCAGAACCATTTGGCACAGGGACCATCTCTCCAGACGTTGTTGGTAACTGCCCACCATAATATTGTTCTACAGAGGGGTATGGATTGGGAGGAACATAATATTGATAATTTTGTATATACATATTGGCAGCATCATTATCTGTAGGGATGTAGTACCCGTTTGAGATAGGGTAGTGCTGTGGTGAGCCATACATCATATTTGTATTCGGCATGGGTTGTTCGAAGTATGTTGCGGGTAAATATGTGACTCCATCTACATGTGGTTGTGATGCACAGTTTGGCATGGTGTATCCATGTTCTGGAGCATAGTGGGAGGGGTGTTGACTACTTGCAGCTGACTCATTCTGGTCTTGCAGCACTTGTGCCAGAAGCTCCATATCATTTATAGTCTTTAGCTCCACATTATCAAATGGACTTGAAGTATCATTCTCAAAATCTCTAAAAGTTAGTGTGTCTATGTTATGGTTATGTGCTATTCTAGATATCTTTCTATTTAACTTCAAATTCTGCAGCGGATCAGGGTCATCAAGCAAGCTATTCTCCTGCTGGTATGCCTTGACTAGTGTGGGCTGCAGTATGTTGAGTTGAGAGTCGGCAGCAATACTAGTAGTAGGGTAGTTCATGTGTGTGGGAACATCAGCATGGTCAAATGTTTTATCTACTTTAGCAGTGTTATCACAGTTTTTATCAGCTTTATCGTCGGCAGACAGGGGGCTGATGTCGTCGGTGCTGGGGTACGACACCTCAGACACGCTGAGCTGCTTCAACCGCTCCTCGTCCTCGGCGGCGGCTATCGCGTCGAGTCTCTTTTGTTCCGCCTCTTGTAGCAACTGCAGACGGTGCCGCCTCTCATTCTTCTTCGTCTCTTTCGCATTCCTAAGCTCCTTGAGTTTAGTAAGGACGTTTTTCTCAAACGTACACGAATAATTGGCGATTTCAACAACATTCTGAGCTCGTATTGGACATTCGTTTACAGAATAAGGTAAATCGTACCTCAGCGGTCGCCTATACTTCTCTGATATTTTAACGGGCACACCGTCCATAAAATCTCCGAAATGTGACATATCAACGCACTGTACCACCGAGATAACGATGATAATCAAACAATGAGAAAGCAAAGTTTGTTTCTTTTAACACTTTTAAGGTTACATAGTCCCCATTCAACGTCATCACTCGCTTAATAGATTTTATAATTGGTTCAATAATTGCTCAGATTCCGAAACGTTTTCCATTATCACTGTCAACAATTTGTAACGGGAAGTTGGATTATTTTTGTACGTAAATTTTCTATTATTTTTACGTGTGTCTGGCAAATCGTAATGTCATGTCATGTCAAATTACTTGAAAAATAAATATTTTGTACATTCATTTCGATAGACAAAGGCAGCGTCATACAATACCCGTATGAGTAACAAAGATGCAACTTATAAATGCTCAAAATATAACATATGATAAGTGGATCGAGTATTGTAATGTCATTAATGTCAATGTCATTAAAATATTGCAAATGGAAAAAAATACACTGAAAATAATGTCATGTGATTTAGAATAATTTCAGTTTTCAGCAGTGTTTGATGAACACTGCATTATTTTCTATTAGAAACAGTGATTCATTTTTAGCATGGGGAAGATTGTAGACTGAAATTATAATATTTTCATCACTGGCATAAAATGGAACTTCGGAATTTGAAGTAGAAAAAAGTAAAATCACGTGTACTACTTCACTCACATCCGTCAGATGTCGCTAGTGTTGCTCCCTAAAGTCATGGCGGATCTTCCTCAATAGATTTTACAGATTTGCCATAATTCGTGGGTAGATTTATTATAACCGGCGTCGAAATAATTATAGCTAGTTTTTTTCACACAGTGGGAGTCAGGCGACACGTTATTATCGACACAATTGAAGGCCGGAAGCTATCAAATCGGAGAAACCGTCCCACTTGACGATCGTCTCGAATTTCGGCGTACTCAAGATAAATAGAATCACTAGATTTCGACGTCGCACCATACTCTAATTAATTTACTACGCCTACTATGACGCAATAGTCGCCCGCCACGCCGGACGCCATCGGATTTAACGGTCGAAATACAGGTCGGTATGCTAAAAATTAATGTCTAAAATTTCGCCGGTGTTCGTGAACCTAGCTCATAGTTATAACCTGAACCGCCGGCAGGGTATAGAGGTGAGCATGAACGAGGGCGCACCGATGATGTATCATGGGAGCGGGGCGTTTGGAGGGCCGGGGCAGATGTTCATGATGGGCGGGCAGGAGCGCACGGCGCGGCCTTACCCGCTGGACGGGCTACCGAGCCTGGCAGGATCGCCGGCCGGCCACACCACGCCTCGCCGCTGGCAGCCGCGCCGGGAGCGCCACCCCAACGCCAAGGCTGCGGGAGACAACACAGCCTTCGGTTACGACTCTGATGACTCCAGCCTCTCAAGCAATGCTTCTGGCTCCAACAAGTCTGGAGAAAAAGGTAAGATTCCTTGCAAGTTTATGTTATCAGTATGTTTTTGGTATGTTGTGGTTCATTTTCATGATGATAAAGTGAAAAATTTCGTTAATTTCCTACAAAAAATACCATCTTTATTTGAATAACAGTGAATTTCAATAACCATATAGTATTTTTTTTATGCCACCCTCAAATTAAATTGTGTAAATCTGCAGAGCACAGTGTATGTTTGACAAAGATTGTTGAAATAATGATAAATTATTTGAAATGTAAAAAGTGCTCAAGGTAAAAGTGACTGTAAATAGAATAATAATGAGTGTAAACAATCACTTGCAGGAATTATATGAGTAACCATAAAAAGGTTACATTCCATTGAGCACTACTATGCAGTAGTGCTCACAACCTGGTCACCAGAGTGATTTTTAAATTATCCTGCTTATTTGATTTAAGTCTTTTGTAAACAATTATTCTATATTAACTCGTACATATTACATTAAAACTGTATGCCATAGTGGTAATATGTAATTCACTGTCTTTTGTTTTTAAATTATTTGAGGGTATGTGCAGTTCATTTTAACTAATTGTTCATGTTCAACCACAGCATAGCAACAAAAATACATTGATCATTTTATATCTCAGACCTATCAATAATGTATTTTATTCTGGTATACTGATTGCTTGTTGCAAATAAGACTTACTGTTACTGTAACCCTGTGTCATACCACAGCTGGACACATGCCTACCCCATGACCTCTTAAATGTCTCAAAAATTCGGCCAATGTGGTCCACTGGTTGTTGGTTCTGTGTAGCTCATCCCGCCATTTGCCATTATTCATTTCCAAAATTGTTAAATTGGCCTGGTTACTAGCTAACAAATTCTCTGCGAAATATTGTATGGTGAATCACAATTAGTTTATAGGCTACAAAGAATTTACTGTTTAAATGTTAACTTTGGAGCACTGATCAGTGTTGTTAAAATATGAAGGTACTACACAAAAATCTACTTTCAAATCAAATCTGTTTGCAAACATGTTGTACAGGGGAGACTTTTGAACTTGCTTTACCATTTCAGTGGCTGATCAAATCATACATATTCTGATCATCAATGATCAAGGACTGTGTACTTATGTAGTTATAGTACATTCACTAACAAACTGCCTATCCTTCACAAAAGTGGGCCAGTAGTGCTAATTAGTCCCAACACGCGACTTCTCACGTGTCCTAACATTTTATTTTTAATCTTATTCCTCAATTTCCTGGCGCCTCACTAAATGCGCAGTTTTGTTGCTAACTAAAAACGTGATGTGAATTGTGATGATAACGCTCTCAAACAGATTCCTTTGCGCGTTTTAAATCAGTAACTTCTGGTATCTCATTGGTCGTAAGCCTCGCCCAAACTGTGCGACTACACCCAGTTTACGATTTTTGCTAATGTGTTCATAAATAAAAAAAAAAATAAAAAAAACAAGTAAACAAGTTTACGATACCGAAATTACTTTTTATGAAACTATGTCGTAGGTAATTGTTTGGCGCTCCTGTTTACAGCGCCACACGTGTTATCCTATACATTAGTGGCCCCAGAATAAAATCCCATTGTAGACACATTTTCTGTTGCGATATATTTAGATGTTTGGTATTCCAAACATCTAAATAAACCCGATGCTAACATTTTATGCTTTAAGGCATCAACATAAAGGTGACAATAGAATGCGTCGTGTTTAACGTGACGTTAACTTTGAATATTAGATAACATTGTAAATAATATCTAAATGATTTATCCTTGAGAACGTCAGAGATAAGTAAATAGATCGGTATGATTCTCTCGTGAAGCGTGTTTACACTGATATGAGGCGAAGAAAATAGAAAAAAAATAAATAATTAAAAAAATTAAAAAACACGCCTGCCATGACAAAAAGTACCTAAACTAAAAAATAAAAAAACAAGTCAAACGAATTCAGCGATGAATGGGAGCAAGGTCCCGTAAATGTATTCGAAAATGGAAAACTGAAAACTACAACTTTTATTGCAGTCGGGGGACAGTTCGGTGGAACAATTCTTTACAGGTCCCCCGACTGCAATAAAAGTTGTAGTTTTCAGTTTTCCATTTTGGAATACATTTACGGGACCTTGCTCCCATTCATCGCTGAATTCGTTTGACTTGTTTTTTTATTTTTTAGTTTAGGTACTTTTTGTCATGGCAGGCGTGTTTTTTAATTTTTTTAATTATTTATTTTTTATTTCATATCTTTTAGTGATATATCGGTATTTTGACCTATAACCAATCATTTAAGCCATTAGACGTCCACTGCTGGACATAGGCCTCCCCCAGAAGGGGGAAAATGTGTTTTTTTTTTCATTTCTCAGGATTCCGGTCGGCAAAATCGGAACCCTAATAATATGTACATTTTGTTTTCCGTCTGTCTGTCCGTATGCCTATCCGTCAATCAAGACCCTGTTCCTCAGGAACGTGTGAAATGATCTGAATGACTTAATTGCGTAATTTATACCTACAAACATTTTTCATTTCATGTAGGTATCTATTTGTAAACAATTTACGCTGAATTTAATATATACATGCAATTTACATACAATGATAAGAACTTTGAATATTTTGTTAACATTCTAAGAAATTCAAGTGTAGTGCCAAACAGTTTTAAGTATAGTAGGTACCAAAAAACTTTTACAGATCCCTTGGTGCGTGGGTTCAACTCGCACGGTTTTTTTAAACTATTGTTTTATAATACTTGCATGATTTATTCATTTGTGTTAGTAATGAATTTTAAGTTGAATCTCGCAGTCAGATTTGTCCATACCAAAATCTACCCTGATCTTCTTTTTCTACCCTTTAAGAGGTGATTTTGAAAATTCTATTATTGCAAATATTATTATTTCTTTACATTAATATTTTTGCCATGTTTCAAGTAAATTGATTCACGCATACTAACTTTTCATACAAACTTAAAAACCATTTAGGTGCCGTCGTAGATGGATTTGGGAGTTGTAACCTAGCCAGTTTTATTTCTTTCATTACAGAGAATCTATTGATATGTAGCTTATTCGTATCGGATCCCGGGTTTAAAATGTCACTATATCATTTGTTGAGTAGTATTACTAGTAAACAATAGATATTGAATACTACTGTGGTATATTTTTGTAATCTACTTAATAAGTTCTAGACGATGATTATATTTTTCATTGAAATTTCAATTAAAAAAAATTAAAAGTTCTTTTTATTTCTAAACCATGGCCACCCTATTATGTTTTTTGATATTTTATCTAGCCTATGTTACCCGGGGTGACGCAATGAATCTAACGATACTACATACATCAAAATCGGTTCAGGCGTTTAGAAGTTATGGTGGAATAAAGAAACTCACAAACAAACATACATACATACATACATACATACATACATACATACATACATGAACGCTAAAAACATAACACTCTTTTTTTTGGGGCAGTCGTGTAAAAATAGCGCACAGTGAATTTAACCCACCTCATTTGCTCTCATGACCGACTGACGCAGTGACGCGCAAATTCTAAAGACGCACGAGTTTAGCAAACACCTTTTCTTTCCTATGACGTGCAGGTATTTCTAACAATACCTACATATTATAGCACTTACAGAAAGCCCCGTTTAATTTTTAGAAAACAAGTTATTTTAATAGATAATAATTACGTTGTTTTATCGAATACCATTTTTGGAATACAAGTACAATTGCGTATAATAGAGCCAATAAAATTATATGTAAGATCATAAGACGTAAAATGTGCTAGACGCGATTTAACGCTCCTACGGCTAGAATTTAGACGATCTCGATAGTAAATAGAACGAGAAAACATCATTACTTTGCTTGACGAGCCACATAACAGCGGCAATGTATCCGCATTCAAACAACAGATCGCCCGTTCAATTTCCAAATTAGCATAAAAATCCAAACGTCGTTCGTTATGCCGTGTGATTCGCGACTAATAAAGACTTCCCAGATGGTAAAGTGGGCGTAATATATATATACGCTTCTTTTAGCGGAAAAACAGGATTCCTAGAATATTTTGGAGACCAATATACTATTAAAATACGACGTACCTATATCTTCAATAGCGATCTCTAAAATCTAGGTATACGAAAACGAAAAGTAGTGTCAGATCATAAGTTTTACTTGGAACAATATTTGCGACTTATCGTGCTAAGGGCTTTTCAAAGTTCCGTTATCAGATAGTCTCTCGAACTTGGCAGACACACGCGTCATAATATCCCCAAAAGGCTTTGACCCTATAAAGCTATCGGTCAAGGTTAAATATCAGATCGAAGTTCAAATAAGATAACGAGCAACTCAATAAAACTTTCTCAAGGACTGAACAAAATGCACACGCATTGCAAAAGCTTGACTGTCCTCTCTAAAAATAGGCATCATAAAATTACGTATTCTATCATTTCTATCGAGTAAGACTATTTTAAAACGATTACTCCCAGGATGCAGTACCTGGTATGACACAGCAGAAATTACGCAAGTTGGTAAATAATGTTGTAACGCGAATATTCTAGAATTGTGCGCATTATAAATGCGTCAATGCACTGCAAGATGCAGAAAGCTAGCTAAGTGGCAATGTCGTGAGAAGTTCACATGTTTGGCGCTTGTGCATATCGCGCAAGTAAATCTCGAGCGAAAAATATTTGGACTAAACTTAATTGAAGTATACCGCTCTTATCGGCTGTGCGGTCTTGCTTAAAAGTCCTGTGCAGTGATGGGGATATTATTGCCATTTGAAGGTAAACAAACAGTGTTTGCACGTAGCAGCAAGATCAATTCAACCATTTCCTATAGTTCGATACCTTACTGATAACAGAGCTCAGTCTTGGCTGTATTTTATGGTAAAAAAATGCGTATGAAACAATGTTTATATATTTTTTCTTTAACAAATCTAATCGGGTTGCGCGTAACGAATCTTAATATTCAAGTTTAGTTATATTATTTTAATGAGTACCAGTGTTTTTCTCGCTAGAAACTACGCCTGTTGAAAATTCCGCAGCTAATAGAATTATCACCACTTAAACTAACGTTAATATTCATTTATTACCGTTGCTAAGCATTTTTTTAATTGAATGCGAGCTCATCATCTTCCAACCCATAACCCATTCTATTTGGGGTCAGCGCAACACGTTTTTTTTTTCCATTCTTCCCTGTTAGACGTCACAGTGGCATTTACACTTTTCTCTTTCATATCGCGAGCTAATTAATTAAACTATTAATAATGCCACACTAACTACACAAACTATTAATAATGACATTAATAATTATTAATAATGCCACAGTTTGTAATGTTTAATTTTTAAACTTTTTAAGGGCTCAATTTTCTCTCGATTGTCATCGTATTTATTTTGACTAGTTAAAAAGTCGAATTCTGGTTCATATGACATAGAAGCTTCTGTATTCTTTTTGTAACAATGGTTAACTACTAAAAGTTGGAAAAATTACTCAAAATATCGCTTTCAACGGAAATACCAACCTATCAAATTCAGCAAGTGCCATTAGAAACCTTTGGTCTGTGCACTCGCATGATTGCGGCAAGTGAGTTGCCATAGATACCGAATGTAAATCAAATCATCCTGTAGGAAATATGCGACATTATGAAGTGTTCCGATTTCCTAACAGGGGGGGACACCTTCAGTCCTAAAATTCCGTACCTTTAGAAGTTTGAACGTCATTCCAACCATCGCGTTTTAAATTTGCTGTTAAAATGTCAATCATATGCTTTTAGACTTTAATCTACTTAAGTATAGACTATTTCATTGTTGTGAATAATATTTGAAATGTCAAACCAAGATAATGAATCATCGTCAAGATAGTGCATCGCACGTATTTTTGTTAGTTGTTATTAATCAGCTAGTACTCATTTACATGAGTGTAAACTCATTCATTAGTCATTAGCACTTCATTTGAAACGGGTCGGTACTTACCCTTTGCTACATGTTATCATGATGTGAAAATGATAAAAGGATCTGATAAAATAATACCGGGAACTTTGAAAGGTTCCTTAACCATTAGTCGACATAATAATGCAAGAAGCAAGTGCGTTTCAAGTGACAAAAACTGGCAGCAGTTCCTGTCTCACAGAACGATTGCATGCCTCCACTACTTACGGTAATTCGCGAAACTATTCATAATCAGGGTTTAACCAGACAGTGTCAGTCACCCCATAATTAGGTTATCCTATTTCTTGTAATTCAATTATGTGTCGACTCGTGTAGGTAACCTCTAGTCTACTGTGTTTTAAAGATCTTAATATTTAGTTGCAAAATGCATCTGAAACTTTAAACAGTAATGGCTTTAGACTTTAGTGGATACGGCCCAACTTAGGTTTGCATTCACGTTTACGTAATTTATTTCTGCATAATTTTTCATCAATAGGCGTAGAGAGGCACAAGCAAAACTTCGCGAGGAAATCGCCATCACCTAGAAACATAAAATTCAAGATGTAATTGGCTACTTGACTACTGTTAAAAAAACGATAATATGTTATGTTGTTTCAAAGAACTAACAGAAATAACACGATGTGAGAAAAAAGTAATAATATCGATAAAAAAATGAAGTAGTAGCATGTAGCTTTAGAAGTTTTTGGTGGGGGCACTTTCTATCCTTGTCACGCGAAACGGCCATTTGTACTACGTAACCGTGACGTTACTATAGTGGTATGAATGACGTCACGTTTACTATAGCGCTGTCTTTGTCTAACACGTCATTTAAAATCAGTTAAAACTAAGCCATTTTCTGATCGATTTTATTACTTTTTTCACACATCGTGTTATTTCTGTTAGTTCTTTGAAATAACATAACATTTTCTTTAATTTTTAACAGTAGTCAAGTAGCCAATTATGAACCCGAATGGTAGGTTAGGACGTCACTCTTAGGCTGCGGGACTGTTCCAAAGAGATACCGCGGCCCCGGAACACAAACGGCTAAGAAGGAACATCAAACATGGGTGGGTTTTAGTCAGAACAAGTCTGACACTCCCACTCACATTTGATTATTTCCCATCCACAAAAGTAGGCCACCACTCTTCTCACAGAGAAGATGTACGATAAAAGTTTATTATACCCAGTATTTAGGCTTCCTAAATGAGATACAATCATGATAATGTTCTGCTGGCAGGCGAGGAGTCATCCCGCAACACGGAACGCACAGCGACCGGCCACTACACAGGCGGGTTCGGTCAGGTGCGAGAATGGCGCGGTCGTCGCGGTCGGGACGCACGCCCGCAGAGACGCATCGCGCCCGAGAGGTACCTCAATGGATCCTACCCGTTCCAGGTCAAGTTCACACCCGACGACTTGTTAAATGGTAAGTCTATCATAATTTGTATGTACTGTTGCAGGAAACGTTACGAGGCTAAATAATAAGAGTCGCCCTTGCCTAGACTGGTCAGTGGATGGGTGCCTCGGAAAGCACGTTAAGCTATTGGTTCTGGCTGCCGTTTGTAAATCTTTAAGTCGTTAAAGGTAGTCGGGACCCGAAAGGCTTGATAACTAGTCTTACCAAAGGGTATAACTCAGTACTAAACTGGATTGTGGGGTTCAGACAGGCAGTCGCTCCATGTAAAATACTAGTAGTAGCTGTATCTGGTAAGACTGGAAGCCGACCCCAACATGATTAGGAAGAAGTTAAGCAGAAGTATCCTGATATAGAGAAGCGTGAATATTTTAGCGCTTGAATGATGCTTTTGGTAATCATCTGTTATGTTTTATTATGATAACAAGATCAGTTTTAGTGTTCGTTCTGTCTAAGCTTACCTACCGTTGAACCATGCCGCACTATACCTGGCATGAGTATGTCGTGAGTGTGACACTCGTCTTAACAGAAAAGCTAATTGGGGACGATGTAGAGTGATGTGTGAATCTTGAGGGAAGAGTGACGCGAGTGTGTCGACATTATCGGAAAATTGACTAAAGAAATTAAATTTTACTTCTAATTGCATTTATTGCCAATATAACATCAGTGTCTTACACTTGCTTGGCGGAAGAATGTAAAAGGATGCGAAAATGCCAAAGACATTTTTGAATTCTCCTTTTGCTTTTGTTTTTTAACAAATTTTGTTTGCACAAATGGATAAAATGATGAACATCTTTACATACTTTAACTGGGGAGACAATTGTATGCATATTAACTATATTTACATGACAGCTGTAAAAATATAATGAATGTATGGAATTTCATTATGGTGGTGACAAGAAATAACACAGTTTGGGTTCAAGGGCAACAAAATTATAAATTCAAGGCACATATTTTAATTAGAAGTTTGCAGACACTTTTAGATGTCGAAAACCAAGGAAAACAAACTTACAGGTCTCAGTCACAAGGCATAATAACTTGAACGTGAAAGTACTGAGTTGCCCATTCCGAAGCGGTAGGTGTCTTCTCTAGATAGAATAGAATGGGCAAGTAACTCCATGGACACTCTTTTAGATCCAGATACTGGTAGAGGTTCCACAGGACCAGAAATTGAGCCAAATATTTTTATCATCAGTGTTATCCCCAAACTTAAATATGCTTGCCTACATAGTGTGCGTTTTTATACTTTAGCTAACCTGAAATCTGGCTCAACTAGTTGGTCCCTGTTTCTAGTATTATAGTGATGTGTGTCCCTTCTTTTACTAAATAAATGCAAATGTATTCTATGTGCATGATGTTTTCATAGATGTATTGACAGGGTACTGCCATGAAACTAATTTCCTTAAACTGATAGAGAAACGCGCCTACGAAGAGTTAGCTATTTTGCAAATGTTTTAAACAGGCAACAGTAGCCTTCGAAGTCCCTGGAATCATCATCATCTGCCTAGCCTTTTCCCAACTATGTTGGGGTCGGCTTCCAGTCTAACCGGATGCAGCTGAATACCAGTATTTTACATGGAGCGACTGCCTATCTGACCTCCACAACCCAGTTAATACTAGGTAATACGATACTCTTTGGTAAGACTGGATGCCAGAATTTCAGGTCATTGACTCCCTGTAACGATTGCTAAAGATCTATATAATTATGGCAGCCGGGACCAACAGCTTAACGTGCTTTCCGATGCACGGAGGAAACTCGGTAAGTATGTCGGGCGGTCACCCATCCACAGACCGACCTAGGCAAGCACAGCTTTACCTAAAGATCGACCCGAGTGACAGTTCTTATTAAGCCACGAGCTCCTCTGGAATCAAATTAATTTAAAAAATTCGTTAAAAAAGTCCCTGGAATCAATATTTAAAAATAATAACTGATTTGTAACAAAACCAAAATTTCTAGGTTCAAAATGGGATACATTGTCACAAGAGATTTGGGACAAGTTCATAAAGTCACAGCAAACAGAAGAGACCTTCCGAAAGAAAATGAACCTTTGGAGATATCTATTCATCACAATAAAGGTTAGTTATAGAAATATCTTACTTATGTATGGATCTTATCTCTTCCAAATCATCCACGATGCGCAAACAGGGCTCTAAACAAGGAAAAAGATCTAGACTGGGTCCTTAAAATAGCACCAGCCCGTAACAGTTAGTACTTTTAGGTAACATAATGACCAAACCACCTAACACGTTGTCGAAAAGCCATTTCGGAGCCTACGAGCAAAATAGAAGAAAAATATATTAAAAAAACTCGGGTTACGATTCGCAACAAATTCTCAAGCAACTCGCATCGATATTTATCTTTTATTTAAAATAATTTTTGACCATATAATTTGTTTGTCCCCACAGACGATATTCCCTCGCTACGGTCTTTACGTGGTGGGCTCCACGATGTCGGGCTTCGGACTGGACTCGTCCGACATGGACCTGTGTCTGTACGTGCGGCCCGTGGATGAACTGGAGCCCCGTGCGCATGCGCTGTTGCACCTCAACTATATACTCAGCTATATCCGAAGCTTTGACCCTAGTGAGTATTACGACATTTGAAAGAATTGGTTCATCTGGGATTGACCTTCCAAGTTGGCTAAGGAGGCCTTGATTCAGCACATCCGGGCAGAAAATTATTCACCCCTTTTTGAACATTATTCCCGTGCAGAAAATTATTCAGCGCTACGGTCCCAAGTCATGCAGACTTGGGACCGTAGCGCTTCCTAACAGGAAGCTAGGTTTACTCATAAGGTCTTCGAAGGTATTTACTGGCTTCTTAAGATAAGTACTACCGCTATAGCACGGCTTTAATTGCGTTAAAAAAAAATTGGCGTCTGCCCGTGAGACAGGCAGCCTCTGCATTTAATGGTGGTATTCCGCTAGATCTTGGTTACACTATAAACCAACTCAATGTAGTTGAGGAAAGACTACACCCATGATGAAAATCCGCCAGCTTTCCTAGACAGCATTTTCGGTTCGAACGAACGCAACGCGACACCGAGTCGGACTAATCAAGCCTTTTCTGACTGACTCCGACCGATTCTGCGTTGACATGGTAACTCAAACTGCTCAACTTTCTTAGGAAACGAGAACCAAGTTGAACCGTCTGTATAGTAATAATACGGTGCTTATTCCGCCCACTGTTCTGTGTCAAGACGCGGAGCTGATCCAGGCGAAGGTGCCGATCCTGAAGTTCCGCGACTCCCGCAACGGCCTGCAAGTGGACCTCAACTGCAACAACGTCGTCGGCATCCGGAACACTAACCTACTGCACTGCTATTCAAGACGTGAGTACTAAAACTTGACTTGATTCATGTGTACTTTTCTATGGGTTGTTCTGCGGCCTAACGTACAAAACCGGTTCGTAGCTCGCAAAACTAAAATACATACATACATACATAAACTCACGCCCTTTTCCCATGGGGGTAGGCAGAAACAACAGAACGCCACTTGCTACGATCCTTACATACTCCTTTTGCCTCGTCCACATTCATACATCATAAAACACAATACTTCATTAAACTGTTGGTTTTGGAATGCAAATCCGAACCTTTGTTGCACTTAAGTCAAAGATTTATTTGCAATTAAATATGGTTGCAAAAGGTTCTTATATACTCATTTATCATTAGCTACGCTAATTTAGCGAAAAAACAGACCACAATGTTCTCTGCGAAAACTGTCGACTGTGACCTATCTAAACTTTTATTCTGTAACAACATGTCAAGAGTATTCCGTCAACAAACTTACCCTACCTATCCCCCCCCCCCTGCCCCCCCCTGCCTATCTCTACTTTAATCCTTAATACAGCAGACACGAAGTCGTTGGCCACGTAATTAAAATTATTTTTATTGTCGGGGTGTATAATTGCACATTGGACAATGAAGCATACTCTACTATCAATAAGTAGATTTATCTATCAATCAATAGGAAAATCCCAAACTTCATATTGCAATGCGATGCAATGGTACACACTGCTACACATCAAGCTATACATTTCCAGTTAACACTGATCTCGCACTGTACGGAAATCCTATACAATGCGAGACCAGCTTATACTGGAAATGTATAGCTTGATATGTAGCCGTGTGTACTCACTTCCTAAACCGATAAGGTTTATAATGAGTATGACGAATATACTTATCTGTTTGGAAAGTGAGTGGCACTCTCCTGAATTACAATATTAATTTTGGGATTTCCCCGAATGTTTGCATATTCTCAAAATTGACGACGAGCTGAATCGATTCATAAAAGTTTTTGTTTCCTTGGTGATCGGGAAGGGCTTCAAAAAGATTCGGTTTTTCGTATCTTTACATTATTACTTATTTTTCGGTTTTCCCCCTCAGCCCGCAAACAAATGAGAATGATAACGTCCGATAGGAAAGTCCGTTCACAAGTATTGGACATGATGAAACTTGATGAAGAGTCGTAAAGTGTTCTATATGCGCGGTGAGCTAGCGACAGTGTTGAGTTATTCGACGCTCCGTGAAGCTCACCCACTGTGGAACACTTCAAGACGATATGGCACTCTGATCCTTTAATGAATACTGCGTGTAAAGGACCCCTCGACGTGCACACTGTTACCACCAATTTAGCACAATTCTAGATCGCCGCCCAGCATAGTACCTCGTTTATTGGGTTTGTACGTTATTAAGAAAAAAAACTGGTATTTGAAACTAGAGCGCAAAACCAAGTCAATTAAAATGGAACAGCTCGCTTTTTTACCAGGATCAATTGCTGAATTAGAGACGGCAGTTTGCGCTTCGTTGTCTCTTAGATCGAGATCCTTATGCCAATAAGACTGCCTCGTTGGTCGAGTGGTTGCAAGCGCGACTGCTGAGCATGAGGTCCTGGGTTCGATTCCCGGGACGGGCAAAGTGTTATTGGGTTTTTCCATCAGAATTCCAAAGTAGCAGCCACGGAATATGAATTTGTGCCCGGTTGATGGCAATACACTCGCCCCCTATTATATGAGAATGGCTGCACTATGGCGTGATGTTATGGTAATGTATTTGTTTGTTGTTTCCAGTGGACTGGCGCGTACGTCCGCTGGTGGCACTGACCAAGCTGTGGGCGCAGGCACACGACATCAACGACGCGCGACACAGCACACTGTCCTCCTACTCGCTCACACTTATGGTCATACACTTCCTACAATGTCAGTATACTATACTATTTATTACAGTAATTATCCTTTACAAACTCGCGACTCCCGTTTAATGGATTAATAGATTAATCATTATAATCAGTCACGAGACAACACATTGGTCATGTGTATTTTTTAATCTCATTTACCCTTTAACCATCGACACATATCGCGAAAATGTTGTTGCCTTACTAGGTATAAATAAAATGCATATTGCCACGATGACCGCTGGGTAAAAGTCTCCACACGATGGTTGCCGGAAGACGGACGGCGCCGCCGAGGCCAGCACAGGAAGAGGTGGCGAGACGATCTGGACGCGCACCACGAGAACTGGTTCGAGGTGGCTCAGGAAAAGAGAATGTGGAATGAATTGGGGGAGGCCTTTGCCGAGAAGTGGGACAGTATAGACTACAGAAAAAAAAAAAAACTTGAGAGGTGTCAAGGAACACCCGGATGGAACGAAGTTATTGTTATTATTTTTTATTATGTAAAAAAAAAATAAAAAAATGTAGAAATGAAAATATCTGGCTTGCTTTCTATAAGAGAGAGAGAGAGACAGACAGAGAAACATGCGACGCCGCACAGCTTACAATACCTTACTATAGCAAAAAGTGTCGTGACAACTTTTCGTAAGAATTTTTTCCGTCTAGCCCCCTTTCACAACGCGCGATAAGGAACTTCGTTCCAATATTTGTCATTAAGATACTTGTGCAATGACCACCGCGGACAGCAGACATCGCGCGATGGCCGCAAGACAAGTTTCACGGTGTGTAAACGAATGTTTAGTGCCCGAGCACACGATGCATTGCGGCGCCGCACCGCAAAGATTTCGCCTTCAATTTCACCACTCGTGTGCCCATCGATACGGCGAAATCTTTGCTGTGCGGTGCCGCAACGCATCGTGTCCTCCGGCACTTACGGTTCCGTATTAGCCAGTATAGTAACTGTGACCCCCAGGCGGCACCTCGCCCCCCATCCTGCCGCGCGCGTGCGAGGCGGGCAGCGACGCGCGGCGCCAGCACAACCGCACCACGCTGGCCGAGCTGTTCCTGCACTTGCTGCGCTACTACGCCGACTTCCCGTATGTACACACGACTCACTTAACATTAGCATAGCTTGGGCTGGCATCCAGTCTAGCCGGTTTCAGCTAAATACTATCATTTTACATGATACACCTGCCTGTCTGATCTTCACAACCCAGTGTTTTTGACATTCGCTTCTGGCTATGGAAAATACTCTTAATATCAAAATTATTATTGATACTGAGCTGAGCTGTCTTAGAACCAAAAATACGTTTTAATTTTGCATCTGTTTTAACGTGTTAGAACAGTAGAATTTTGATGGGTAATCCCAACTTTTTAACCGTAAAATATTTTACGGTAATGGCCGTGTGAAACATACGACCAATTTGCAGGCGATTCCCTATAGCCATATAGTAGTGGTTGACTGGTAGAGAATGCCTTGTGGCATTAAGTCCGCCTATGTACCACGTTTGTGCATGAAGTTTAAATAAATAAATAATAAATAGTGAATACTGTACTACCATCCATTGATGTAATATGAAAACAGTCTACCAGTTACAACATAAATTGAAATGTCCCTCTGGAGCACTAATGTTTGACGCCAGAAATAGGTGCGGTGCGGTGGTATAAGTTCCCCAGAATCCAACAATGTGTTTCCCTTCCGCAGCTACGACAAGATGGCGATATCGGTCCGCGCGGGCGCGCGCGTGCCGGTGGCTGCGTGTCGCGCGGCGCGCGCGCACAAGAACGACCCGCACCAGTGGAAGCTGCTGTGCGTGGAGGAGCCCTTCGACCTCACCAACACGGCGCGCTCCGTGTACTGCGCCGACTCCTTCGACAAGATCGTGGGCACGTTCCGCAGCAGCGCCGCGCGGCTGGCCAAGGGCCGCGAGCTGCGCCACGCGTGGCCCGCGCGGTGAGGACGACACACCGCACGCCGCACGTTTGTGAGCTGGAAAACGCGATTCCACCGTACATTTTATAAGGTAACCGTGTGACTGTTCCTAAATTACCCCAGGCTTTTTCGTTTGTCCTAAACCGATTGTAATACAACCTGTGAAGTCACTTATTTAAGAACTCGACGACTAACTATTTATTGTTTTCCTATCAACAAAAACTTTAACTAGAGTTTAGTGATAATGAATCGTGTTTTCTAGTCCGAAATAAAGTGTTTTCCTTTAGAGAAGTGGTGTCGAGGAATTATTGGTGAATTGTGTCAACTACGCTATTCTACGCACATTTATCCATGTTGATGATGATATGAAAATTTAACAACAGTTGAGTATTTATATTATAAAACTATGAATGTGCCACTATGAAAATTATATGTTTACATTCCATAGTGCCATGTTGTATTTATTAGTTTTTTCGTTTCGTTTTGAGGTGGAATTTTTATTGAAACTAACGACCGGGTACTGCGTTAAAGTGCCGCTTTGCCACATAAGTGCATCCCACGGTGTAGTAATATAGTGGAACGGTGCACTAGATTCTGGCAAAATCGAGCACTAATTTACCAAAGTTACTGGCAATTTCTAAAGGAAATGTACAAAAGCGAGCATGCAGCTTTTGTCATTTTCGTTTGCCTGCGTATAGATCTCAAATACTTAATTTAAAGTTCTATTTTATTATTTTATAGTGGGAAGCTAGTTCAATAACTTTGTAAACCCAGTGTTATTATTTCTTTAGTCACCTTTACTATAAACACAGTGCTTAATTCGGACCAAAGTTAAGTGAAAATATATATTGACTCGCTCACGACATGCTTCTGTTGCAATAAAAATTATACCTCAAAACGAATGTTTGGTTGAAACGGACGCGCTCAACATACTCGATTGCGGACGATATCGCTGTGCTTGTAATTGATAAACATCTGCAACCAACAGATGGCGTAAATAATATACATTGTATAATTACCTCACGTAATGTTTACAGTCGGCAGCTGACGAAAGTATACAACTTAATCACAAACAGCTAATCATTTTTAACATTTCTTTGTTGTAGACTGTATTCAGAATGTCTTCCCAACTTCAATGTTACTCGGGAACGTGCCCCGACGTGATTCGAGTCCGGAGTCGGTCGCGTATGTTGATGTAGTTGTTCCTAAATTAGCTGTAGCCTGCGGGCATGTTCTAGCACATATTGTCAACAAGACTGAACCGAGACTCTGGTAGTGCGTTGTAGAGTCGTTGTTCACTAGTCGATAAACTTCTGTTTCATTTCTGTGACTGAAGCGATCGTCGCGACAAGTCGTTACGCTGCCTCGACAAAAGGCGTCCTATTCGTTTTTAAATATTTATTATTGTTTATTTATAAGTTATTTAATACGTGTAAATAGTAAGAAATAAAAAAAACATAAATATTCATTTTAGGGTCGTGTATGATTTTTATGTAAATACTATTTTTGTGATGAGGAAAGAGTAAATGACAAAAAAATATATATTATATAGAATGATATAATGATATGCATGCTTTGCGCGGAGGGAGCCAGGTCCCGCCGCGCGACCTTATATGTGGGAGAGCGTATGATGGGAGATGAGAAATTCCCTGTGATAATATACGAAAGAAATTATATTGTGTACGTGTAGTGTATAGAGTTGAAGTAATTGTTTAAAGGTGCTACAATAAGTCGTTACGCTCGGACGCAACGGTTGCAGCTCAATGACCACAACGTTAGTTACGTACATGTACAGCCCGGCGACGCGCGGCTCAAGTGTTGCGCGCGAGAGTAGCTCGGGTGAAATATGTCTCCACTCCTGGATATTAGTTGTAAGTTCCCGAGCGCTCTCACGAGCATCACTCGAGTAGCCAGTAACCTCGCCGGTAGACGCGCGTAACACGATCGATTCGTTTGCAAGTAAGATGAATGCGTAAAACTTAAATAATGGTGCTAAATGATTGTGTTGCCTTATATTTGGCGCTGGGCTACGCTTTATATACGATGTAATGTAACAGTTGCTAGATACCATAAGATTATTGAAGGCTTCCGTATAAGGACACATACAAGTTTTATAGAATATATTTACACACTGTTTTCTTTGACTGTAAATGTAAGGGCACGTCAAACTTCAACAGCGTTTGACTGAAATAATGTACACAATACGTCCAACGAATATTTCCAAATCTTGTCAAATTAATACTATACGCCTTCTATAATCTTTCCTCGCTAGATAGTCCTGTTAAATAAGTGACATGTTAATTTATCAGTTTTCTCAAATTGAGAAAACCTTAAATTGATATGTTGTGCTATTAATTATTAATAATAATGTTGAGCAATATCTTATATTATGACAAGACGGCGCCAAAATTTATTTTACTTTGTTGCGATCGTCATTTTTTAGCGTAAAATGAATAGAAATGAGTGAAATAATATTTTGGTGCATTCTTGTGCTCCTACGTTGTATGCGATTATCAGAATTCCTATTATTATATGTGAGGATACTAACAATGCATATCTTTAAAGTAATACAAAGGTTGAATAATATGAGGAACACGATCGAGGAATTCTGTACCTTAATGAACTATAACGTCACTAGTTACACGCGTCTTTATGAACTGACTTTATGAAATTAACTTTTTTTACTAGAGCACAGTTTTACCGCTTTTTACGCATGAACTCGAATCGAAATTCTGTTGTTAATCAAAGTTCATATATTTCTACAGATTGTTTTGGAACTAATTTTAATTGTTTAAATTAGAAGTTAGAACATATAACGTAGTTTATCGTTCTGGTTAAGAGTCGGCATCTACCGATATGTTTTCATCGATGCCTCGCAACGTTTCGTTAAGTTTACAATAGCTAGCCACTAGAATTAAATCTAGACTAGAAAAAAATGTTAAGTTTTGTTTTGTAATGTTATTAGTCGAGTCCATCTGAACGTTGTCCCTCATAGCCCGAAGCATTGACACTATTTGATGTAATATTAAAACGCCTGGCATTTTATATCGCGTTATGTATAAGTTTTATAAAGATTTTACATAAGAGGCACTTGGCCGCGCTGAATAATTAAAGTACAATAAATAATTTTTAAAAACAAGTTACGTATGTAAGAAAACTGATTAGAGTTACAAATAAAAGTGTCTCTCAAACAGTTTGATTTTTTGAAAAGTTATAAAAAAATTCGACACTCAATTGAAAGAACAAAAAAATATATAAAAATGAACTTCCAAAAAAATAAAACTTTAAAACCAAAAAAAAAACAAAAAAGATAAAAAAAATTAAAAAAAAAACAAAAAAAGTGTAAAATTCAGAGAAAAAATTCTTTTTATTTGACTATTTCAAATTTTAACGCATGTTTTAGTTGGCTTCCATCTGCCTCTTAATAAACTGTTTTATAAACAGATTGTTAAATCTATGTGTATATAATTATAATATTTTGTCCATTTTGTCCAAATATGAAAATCACCAAAAAAAAGTGTTTTGAGAAAAAAAATTATAAATGAACATCTAATCATTCATTTGAGAAAATTACAGTATTTTTGACCAACAAATCTCATGTAGTTAATACAAATGACAAATGTCGGTAATTCCAATAGTTGAGAAAGAATTCCTGTATCGCCTGGCTGCTCTAGTGAAGATCGTTCTAGCGGAAGTACAAAAAATAAAGAGGTTGAGGTTTCTGGAGAATATTTTACAACCGTATCGTAATCGAATCAATGAAGGACTTTATGTAATACGTTACCACCGCGTAGGTTTCGATAACTTCACTAGACATCACCAGTTTAGTTGCCTCGTATGATGAAGCAATTCTCGGCGCGGAGGCGTGGCTACTGCCCGGGCCCTGCCACGCCCACACAAATACACAATATTGTTATACTTACGGGCTATATCTGGATCGTTGTCGTAAAACCATCACTGCCATTTTAACGTCCTATATTTGTAAGGATTGGCAGTTTCTTATATATTTAATAGAAATTATCAGTTTTAAGATGGTTGTTAATTTGATCTCCTTGGCAGTATTTTTAAACAAAATTTTCGCTTTGCCCTAGTATTTCAAATTAGTTGAATTAAGTTACGAATTTCCAAGTTACTGTACCGATTTATCTTATACGTACTTAATTTTCCCTAAACCTATTTGTAGTTCAAAGAAATAAAATGCAAATTGTTCGTCCCAAATATACAATAACTTGTTTCTATATCGAGCCTTGTCTTACTGTTTCTTTAATTATGAATTAGTATAATATTTATCGACATTGTATTAAATTGTATACTATTGTAATTATCTGTATAGTGTGACCATGTTATATATTTTTGCCTCTAAATGGGCTCTTTTTTTGTAAGGATATATATTTTGTCACGTTTTTGACAACTTTAGTCTTGTGTTGCATTTTATTTTTATTGAACACAAGCAGATTTTAATCTCCATATTGTACAAAGAAATTATTGTAAAGAAATATTCTGTAATAGTTAAATATATACAACTGCCAAATTCGTGTTTTATTTTATCCCTTAATCAAACAATGTTTTTTTTTTGAGAAAATTTAAATCTGGTTACGGTTTTTAGGTAACTGGGTTATAGAGATTCCGAAAAATAGACTGCTTTTTCTATAAAGAGGGGGAAATGGGGGTTTTGCGGTGGGAAATTATTTCCCATTATCCGGTATTTCAAATCAAAATATAATTAAGTGGGAAATTATTTCCCATTATCCGAAACAGCTATCTACTTTGCTTGTTTTTTTAATTTAATAATATAATATAAAAAAAGGAAAGTAACATGAGCGAATAAAGTTATAAAATAAGACATCAACGTTAAGAATAAGTAATGTTTTAATATAAACTGAAACTTACTGTGTCCCTGACTCTGGCAGGGCCACCATCATGGATCTTAATTTTAATAACACAAAAAAATTGTCGCTATTTTGTCCCTAAATATCAGAATTTGTTGCTCACTGGTTCAAAAGATATCAAGGGTTTATAGGTGGCCTTGCTGGAGAGTCTCCCCAGCAGGGCCAAATTTATATCTCAAAATCTAGGGCACCTAGCGAAGATCTGTTTTCTCCTATGTTTTGTCGCAAATTTGTCCAAATTTGACGGTCACTGGTTCTTAAGGGCCTTATCATACTAGCGGATTGCGAGCGTCTTCAAAGCGGAGCGGGCGCGCAGCGAATGCGTCGCGAACACGCCGCGGCTGCTCAGCGAAGACGTCGCGGACGTGCGGCAACTTTGCAACGTGTTCGTCGCGTGTTTGTAGTAGTAAAGTAAACAGTGTATATATATATATTACGTGTTTGTAGTAATATAATTCGTTGCGCGTCCGCAATGAATTCGCTGAACATGCGCGGCGTGTTCGTTGCGCGCCCGTAACGTATTCGTTGCGCGCCCGTTCCGCTTTGAAGACGCTCGCAATCCGCTAGTATGATAAGGCCCTAAGATAAAAGGTTTTATAGGTGGCCCTGCTCGAGAGTCTCCCCAGCAGGGCCACATTTATATCTCAAAATCTAGGGCACCTAGCGAATATCTGTTTTCTCCTATATTTTGTCGCACCAAAATATTAGAATTTGACGGTGTGTAATTAAAAAGATAAGAATTAAATTTCCGCATACAGTGCTACAAGCAAGTACAAAATACTTAATTTAGTTTCTAGACAGTATCTATCTAATCTCAAATCTTTATTGCGTACCATAATGTATACAGTAGGTAGAGAAACAGTTACATCAGTCTCAATTATGGACCGTCGGGCACAGCATAGATCAACAGTAGGAGAGAGGAGGAAGAACGCTCAGCGTTTAATAAGTCAAATTACGAGTTTTTACATGTATTTATTGACTAACATTGTGAATCAATTAGTCTTAAAAATATTAATGATTATTTATTATACTTACTATTATTTACTATGTAATTAATTTAATTATTTATATTAATATGTCAGTAATGCAATTATTTTTATTATCTTTATTAATCATAATTATTATTATTTATTTTATTATATTATCCTCAGGGGTAAATTTTTTATTTCATATTTATAATTTATTATTTAGGTACATATTCGCTTATACTATAGTAGCATTTGCTTTCAAGGAAGATTTTTAATTTATTAATAAATGTATTATATTTATCTAAATTCTTAATTATTGCGGGTAACTTATTATACATTTTTATGGACATGACAAAAGTACTGTCGGAGTGCATTTTTAATCGCGATATTGGCAGGTTTAGTCTGTTTTTTTGTGTCTTAGAGTGATTTTCGTTTGAATGTCCTCTCTTTTTGTAAAGAAATCTGGGTACTTCCGTACGAACTTACAAATTCCAAATATATACAAACATGGTAGAGACAAGATATTTAGTTCTTGAAAGTGGGGTTTACAGCTATCGGTGGCTTCAATATTTACTAAAATTCTAAGTAGTTTTTTTTTGTAGGGTAAATAGCGTATGCATAGTACGTTACTAGTGCAGTTTTAAGGTCTGTGGTTTTTTTGATCTCGCGGAGGGCGTATGAAAATTTTGATATTTTTGCTATCACTTTCTGAATGTGCGATTTCCAATTTATGTGGGTGTCAATATCTAAACCTAGTAGGGTGAATTTATCAACTACGTCTATTTTATTATTATTGAAGCTAAAGTTAATATTTGTGTCGTTAGATTTCAAATTGAAGTAAGTCCAAAATGATTTAATTCATAAAAAGCGGTTTTTTTCTGTTCGAGTAAGGCTTTTTATTATCGTATTTTGAGGGTGGTGTGACTATCAAAAATCAGATTCTCTATCATCCTTTCTATCTTTGTTTCTATGAAATGTTTATAGATTACGAGAAAAACGATTTTCTAATTATGTGCGTGTGAACTGAGGGACCAAACTGGGAATACGCTAAATGAAAATCCTAAGATTTAGTAGAAGTCTTAAAACAATTGTAGAACAAATCCGGGGAATTTGTAATCAAATATATTAAAAACTACGACCCATAAAGTGTGGTCCCTCAGTTCTCACAGACGGTTAGCCAGATCTCGGAAAGTATCTTAAAAAAGAAGGTTTTGTGAATACAGACATTTAGTAAAGAATTTGGAAAGATATTCACAAAATAACAGACCACAAAGCAAGATAAAAAAATATAACGACTGAACTGTGGTCCCCCAGTCCACACAACAAAGATAAATATTTTAGTGAATATTACTGAATTAAACTAATAAAACCGTTCTTTTTCTACATAAAGTTTTAGTAAAAGTCTTAAAACATTTAGTAAAAAAAAATGCAGCCTAAATATCGAAGGATTTTGAAGATAGCGATGATTATTACTGGTCCCTCAATCCTTCACTCCACTGACATATGTGCATGTGCTAGCTGCTAGGCTATAGGAATATCAGAAAGTCTAGTGTACTTAACTTTTAGTAGTAAGTTTCTTCTAAATAATAGGTATTTAAAATTGTGCATTTCTTACCTCTTAGCTGAGATAATATTATTTCTTTAACTATATGAAAGTAAACAGAGCAGTGTGACCACACAATAAAACAAAATGTAGACAGTCCTATTATACTTTATTTAATATAATTTTCATTTTTTAGACAAAACGAAAACAAGGTTGTACGGTTCCCGTCGGGGTTGCGGGTTGTTCGAAAGAGATACCGCGGCCTCGACATGAAGCGCTAAGAAGGAACATGGGTGGTTTTTAGTCAGTAGAAGTCTGACACTCCCTTCCGCTCTACCCAAGAGCGGGAGGGGTTATTTGATGATTTTCCACCCACCATAAAAAAAAAAGGATGTCAGATACGGTTTCCGTCGGGGCTGCGGGTTGTTCGAAAGAGATACCGCGGCTTCGGCACAAAGCGCTAAGAAGGAACATGAGTGGTTTTAGTCAGTTGCACATATGTCAGTGGAGTGGAAGATTGAGGGACCAGTAATAATCATCGCTATCTTCAAAATGCTTCGATATTTAGGCTTTATTTTTTTTTACGAAATGTTTTAAGACTTGTACTAAAACTTTATGTAGAAAAAGAACGGTTTTATTAGTTTAATTCAGTAATATTCACTAAAATATTTATCTTTGTTGTGTGGACTGAGGGACCACAGTTCAGTCGTTATTTTTTAATCTTTAATGCTTTGTGGTCTGTTATTTTGTGAATATCTTTCCAAATTCTTTACTAAATGTCTGTATTCACAAAACCTTCTTTTTTAAGATACTTTCCGAGATCTGGCTAACCGTCTGTGAGAACTGAGGGACCACACTTTATGGGTCGTAGTTTTTAATATATTTGATCACAAATTCCCCGGATTTGTTCTACAATTGTTTTAAGACTTCTACTAAATCTTAGGATTTTCATTTAGCATATTATTCCCAGTTTGGTCCCTCAGTTCACACGCACATTTGGATAAATTGGGGATAAAATATAGGAGAAAACACATCTTCGCTAGGTGCCCTAGTTTTCGAGATATAAATGTGGCCCTGCTGGGGAGACTCTCCAGCAGGGCCACCTATGAACCTTTATATCTTTTGAACCAGTGACCGTCAAATTCTGATATTCTTGTGTTATTAAAATTAAGATCCCTGATGGTGGCCCTGCCAGAGTCTGGGTCACGACAAATTCTGTTATTATAGGACAAATTTGCGACAATTTTTTTGTGTTATTAAAATTAAAAACCCTGATGGTGGCCCTGCCAGAGTGAGGGACACGTCACAGGACCCGCATTCGGGGAACCGTTTATAATTATGTATGATATTAACTCCCCGTATGCTGTATACCGAACGAGTTAACGATCAATGAAATTGCGTCTATAGGGTTTTCGGCAAGTGACAGAAGGTAGGGAAACACGGGTTAAGACTAATAAAATAAGCTTATAACTTTCGTCATATCTTTATTGACATTAATCATAATCTCCCAAAGTACAGTTAAAGAAAATAAACAAGTTTTCACAGTATCTGTCCAAAGTGGATTATTTATTAAAATCTATCTAATTTTTAATGGGTCACAACATATAACCCTATTTATAAATAAACAGCAAATTACATACATCACACCGAATTTTGAATCTTAACATAATGTGGCGCGATGAATTTTAGACATCCATTATTGTAGTAGGTATATAAAATGTTGGTGCTTTGCCAACCACTGATTCGTGTCATTGCTTACTAACATTACCCTCGGAATAGCAATAAACTTCAAAAGTAACATAGATCATGTGTACATAAGGCATCAATTTATATTGCAATGTGAACACTGAATACAAAATGTATAAATCACATTATAACGTCAGATGTAGTACGCTTACGATATAGCTGACCTTAATGCGTAAACCAGAGACTACTTTGTTTTCTACATGACGTACAAATTAAAACGAAGTACCAATGGTACCTGACAACAATAGTACCACATTTCCGATTCCAACAAAGACAGGACTAAAGCAGATTCTTTACACCAATTCTTGGGTACTATACTGTGTATACGTTGTCATATCGCCGTTTTAGAGACAGCGTAAAAATACATACACGAAAAATATACACCTTACTCAATTAATAAATATAGGGTAATATATTAAAAATAAACTGCTTCGTCGCAGGAGAACGTTACCGTACCAGCGAGGCTGGGCCGATGAGGAACTAAATATGAAATAAAGTCAAATACTGTAACCCTACACACGTCGTACTGCCTACGGACCAGTGACCGTGCGAGCCAGACAGCTTCGTCATTCAAGTTAGACGAAGCTCCAACATGTAATGTTACTAAATTTATTATCTCTGAGTTTCGCAAGTCCGAGGCAGATCCATTTACGCTAACCGCAATCATCTCTATGACAATTCCTTCACAGCGATCAGTATCTTGTCAATTCGACTATCCCTGTCTCTTCATGTATGCTAACACTACTTACATTATATAGAATAGTCTAAACCCTAACTAAGATTAAAATTTAAAACACTACTGTAAACCTCGGTACTTTTTATGTGTACTAGAATATTTTGGACAGATCATGACCACGCGTTCGTGTGACCAAAATTAAAGTTTGTGTAACTCATACACAGTTAGATAATACAAAATATCGAATAGATTTGCACGTAACAACTAATATAGAATAAGGTTGAAGCGCGTCGCTCTAGTCTCGATGGTCCGGGGACTAAGACGCCACTTCCTCGCTCGCAGCTATGTAAATAATGGTTTTGTTGAATCAGGTGCAGCGGCCAGGTGCAATATATGGTACGACGACAGTGTGCGGGCCGAGTGCCACACCGTAGTCACCGTGACGCGGTAAGCGTACCGACTGCGGAACGCAAAGGAGAAGCGCGGGGCACCTTCATTGCGGTGAGAGGACTGGCGGGAGTGTTGACTGCACAGCGCCAGGCACAGCTGCACGTGTCCACTGCACAGCTGCACGTGTCGACTGCACAGCTGCACGTGTCGACTGCACAGCTGCACGTGTCGACTGCACAGCTGCACGTGTCGGCTACACAGCGCTGCGAGCGAGGAAGTGGCCGCGACAGAGGACGCGGCGAGCGAGAGCGTTACTTCTTGGCTGGGTGCTCCAACGCGTCCATCTTTTCTTCTGTTTTAACCACCTTGCCTTCGCCTAAAATATAAAAATATAACCTCTTCAATGCACATAGCTAATTAAATTTACACCTAAAAATATTTTGGAAAAAAAACATTACATAGTTCTAATATTATTAGTTAAGTTTGGATGTAGGGAGTAAAAAATCTTCGGGACTATCAATTTGATTCTGAAAATTCTTTCCACTTTGTATAACATTATTCCAGAGTATTAACCATTGAAGCAGAGCGAGGCGGCAGAGCCTCCACGCAGCATCGCTCCGCTTCAACGGACAGGCAGCTTAAGGTAAGCATACCAAGAGCAAAAAGGATTATTTATGAAAGGATCAGAGTGCCATATCGTCTTGAAGTGTTCCACAGTGGGTGAGCTTCACGGAGCGTCGAATAACTCAACACTGTCGCTAGCTCACCGCGCATATAGAACACTTTACGACTCGTCATCAAGTCTCATCATGTCCAAATCATCAACATGTCTTCGATATATTGGTTCTGCAACATGCGGTTTCCTCAGGATGTTTTCCTTCACCGTTTTGGGAGCAGTGGCGATGAAATAAACCACACAAAGTTATGCGCTCGCCTGGGTTCGAACCCACGACTTAATGCTTGTAAGTCGGGGCCGCCACCACAGGGCCACCGCTGCTCTCAGAATGCATGTCCAAATTGAAGCAATACTGATGCCATACAGTGTTTTTAAACATGTGCCTTGTCTTTGCAACTTGATCGTATTGAGATGTAGATATTTTGCAACTTGGAAGTTTCGACATGGTTATTTTGTCATTTTGCTTTTTTTTGTTTAGAGAGCAAACCCAACAAAATAGTAGGTAGTATAGTGTGTGTACATACCGTTTGGTGTGTCAGTCTCAGTGTCAGTGTTGGAGCGCCTGCGCTTGCGTGGGAACTTCCACGCGCCCGTCGTGTGCTTCAGCTTGGGCAGCGGCTCCATGTCCAGTACCTACGTTACATACATGTGTACTTTACTAAATGGAATCATTATAAATAAACTATGATACAAAAAATGCTTCACTGTTCAGTCAGAAAGAAATAACAAACCAAACAACCTTAAATTTCAAATGATATACCTGTTTTAAATTATAGAATATACTGAATGAATCTCTCAAGTTATGTTGGATGTGTTCAAGTTAGTCACAGTAACAAAAAAGAAAGTATTTGTAATTACATACCTTATGTATCTGCCTAAAGGCAATTTGTCTAAGGAACTGTTGTGCAGAGGCAGTCAGATCTTCACGTTTCTGGGGTGCCAGGTTACCCAGAGCATCCTGAAATGTACGAATATAACAATTTAAAAACTAAAAAAAATTACATTGCGAAAAATTTATGCTTTATTGTCGATAGATCAGAGTGCCATATCGTCTTGAAGTGTTCCACAGTGGGTGCGCTTCGCGGAGCGTCGAATAACTCAACACTGTCGCTAGCTCACCGCGCATATAGAACACTTTACGACTCGTCATCAAGTCTCATCATGTCAATATATAAATGTTGTCATATGGTTTTCTAACAAACTAAGAACAATTTTGCTCTAGTCATTAATGATGACCTTTTTGGACTAAGCCGTGATTTTATAACAGTGAAATAGTCCATTTTGATTTAATTGATATAAATTGGGAAAGTTGGTTATTGCATTTGAGGCAGAATTCACAACTGAGCCGTTGGCGAGGTTGTTATGAGTCGAGAACTGCATTAACAAATGCCCACGTTTTTTTTCGTTTTGAATAAACTTTCGAAGAAATAAAATAAAAAAACGAAAACTATTTTTGACATTAATAGGAGCCAAATTTTGATATAAGTGAGGAAACCTTGTTATTGAAAAAAAAAAACTATTACACCAACCATAGGAAATTAACCAAGTTTACCAAGAGGTCCCCAGTAAGTGCGTTGTGGTTTGTAACCGGTTGGACTGGCTAGCCGGCTAATGGTGTGCATACGTACGATGAGTTCCTTCTCGCAGGGGTCCCTCAGGCCGGGCCCGTGCTCCAGCAGCAGGCCTCCCGCCACGGCCTCCATGACGCGGCGCAGCGCCTCGCCCGGCGACAGCGTGGCGCCGCCCGAGTGCATCACGCCCGCCACCAGCAGCTCCATCGCCTGGGACAAGCGCCTCGAGCATTAGCACCCGACCGGTGCGGACACGTGCGACATTCGCCCAATCTCAGAACAGACGAGGACTCAACAGAGTGGATTTCAACTAATGTGATAGGGTGATTCCCGCACCTCTCCTCGCCGTTTTAGTGGAAACAGAGTCTTGCACTTTCGAATACGTATTCTACAATACGGCGCTTGCAGTCGAGATACTCACGAGTCCAGAACGAGCACTTTCTACAGAAGGAGCACGCGTGAACTAGGCGTTTTCGGGCTCGGCACGTCTGGCGTGGCCAGCAAACGTGACACTTTGTCTTTGCGCCAGATGTAAGCGACTAATCATACTTCTTCGAGCGTTTTAGCATAATGCAGGTTAGGATCAGAGTGCCAAATCGTCATGAAGTGCTCAACGAGCAGTGAGCTTCGCGGAGCATCGAATAACTCAACACTGTCGCTAGCTCACCGCGCATATCGAGTACTTTACGACTCGTCATCAAGTCTCATCATGTCCAAAAATGTAATATCTGATGCAGTTGAAGGGGTACAGTGTCCCGTCGGGGCTGCGGGTTGTTCGCAAGAGATACCGCGGCCTCGACATGAAGGGCTAAGAAGGAACATGGGTGGTTTTTAGTCAGTAGAAGTCTGACACTCCCTTCCGCTCTGCCCAAGAGCGGGAGGGGTTATTTGATGATTTTCCACCCACCATAAAAAAAGGGGTACAGTGTGAGGCAGCGAATACTCACGTATGGGTTGAGCGGCGTCCAGTTGGGGATGCGGCGGCACAGGTCGCGCATGATGCGTATGATGATGACGGCGGACTGCTGCGTGGCCGCCCTAGCCTGCACACACACACACGCTGTAGCGGCGCGCCGACGGGCCCGAGCCCGCCGCCGCGCTCGTGTTAGCGAGTGGACGACACTTCACAGAAACTGCGTTTCCAGTTCGCGTGTACCCTCCCAGTGTTGGCTACAGAGTGCGGGAAACGCAGCTTGGGCACACATAACAAGCACTTGTAGCCACATGTTCATGGGAGTTCGCATCGACTCGATTTTAACATAAAATACTACTACTTTATATGAATAAAAAATAAATAAACATGTGACTAAAAAATACGTGCGCACTCCCGCATTGAAAACTATAAAAATATAAAGCTCGAACAAGTAGTGACTCGGGAGTAAGTAGCAAAGATAGTTCGAGTAGGTTATTTGGGTCTAGGCAGAAGGCTGAGATGTGTAGGGTGGAGTGCGCACACGTTTATAATGTTAGGCGATGTACCTGGAACCACTTGGCGTGCCGAAGGGCGGCCAACGCGTCCAAACACTTCTGCCGCGGTAGCACATCCTTGTCGTCTCGCTTTATGTCGCCACCGTCTAGCGACAACAACACAAAGGGTGTTTGACCATCAAAACATCGACAAAAACGGGGCAAACATGAGTAGCCCTAACAGTACAGTATCGGGACACGCGCGCTACGCCCGGGGTGAGACTTCTTGCGACAGCGAGTCGCATCCCGACGTAGCGGCGACATACAGACATGCGTCGTGAGCTGATCGGTAAATAATCGTAACAGTACGGACAATCTACGGATCGTACAAAACGTGTCAGGTTATTTTAATTAGCAAAGGACGAGCTTCAAAACATTATTAGGCCTAATAAATCAATAGGGTATGATAAAGAATCGTAAATAAAGAAAGTAATAAATATATAGGAATAGATATTATTATATAGGAATAGATATACAAGGAAATGTTTGCTCCGTTTCAGTAGAGTGATATACCCGTGCGGAGTCAACGCACGTGATATATCGTAAAAGATGATCAAAAATCCTTTTCTTCTCGCCGCATCTTACCTACTCACACCTAAAAATAAGCATTCAACACAGTGCCCGACGCGACAGGCGCCGGGCGGTAAACTTTGAACAAATTATCTTTTTTCATCACACAGAGATGTAAAACAAAAATACTAAGTAAAATACATAATACAAAGAATATAAAATATATGATACCCAAAGCTAGAATTTGTAGATAGTTTGTTCTGAGCTGATCAGTCCTCCGTTCGGTGGAGTATATAAGTGACGATTTCGACTACCAATTTCCACTCGTCCGTCTTAGTATCGTCAGCGCGCTAAGTTTTGTCTAGAACATGTAAAGAGCCAGGAGCGATCAGAAGTGATAGTACAGAGGTGTGTGTGTGAAATTGGCGGCGTCGAACATCGCTGGGGTCCCGCTCGCCACTGACCTGCGGGCTCGCGCATCACGGCCGACGTCAGGCTCACCAGCACCGCCACGGCGCCGTCCGACACCGACACGGCGCCCTCGGCCGGCAGCAGCTCCACCTTGTACTTGGGCTCCTCGGCACCGCCCTGGGGAACGGGACATTAATATAACTGTTTAGTACCAGACACGCTTCCTTCGTGACGCTTAAAATAGCTACCGAATTTAAAACTGCTTTATGAGCAAATTATGCCTACAAAATACTTCTGGTCAAATTGTGGAATCGTGGCGTAGACAAAGATAGTAGTGACGCTCACCTTGACCTTGGCGAGGTGCTGCGGCAGGTCCTGCGCCACGCGCTTGAGCAGCGTCACGGTGGGGCGGTCGTGGCACAGCACCACGAGGCGCACGGCCAGGTCGCCGCGCAGCAGCAGCCCCTTGGCCAGCAGCGCCACGCGCATCACGCCCTTCAGCGAGCGCGGCGGCGCGTCGCCCGGCCCGCCCGAGCCCGTGGCCTCGCCGTCCGCCATGAACGAGAACCTAGCATTGCACGTCATTGCACGTCATTCTCACATATTTATCTATGGCCAATATTTTCATTCAAAAGAGTGTCCATGGAGTTTTTGGCCATTCTTCTCCATAGAGATCTACATTTTGGAATTAGCAAATTCAGTAATTTCACCAATTATTTATAATAAATAGGAAAAAACTTGCGACTGGGACTAAATGCCTTGAGTTTAGAGCCTGCGCACACCACATTTTTTAAACGCGCCGTCGACGCGCGTTTTGGGAACGCGCGTCGCCGGCGCGTTTTTATCCTGCAGAGCAGTTTGTTGTCGTTTGTATCGATACAAACGCGCGGCACCGGCGCGTCTGTACGATTCAAACGCGCGACACCGATACGAGCGCTAGCGCGCGCGCCTTCCCTACGGACGGGGTTTCCCCCGCAACGAGGAAAAGGGAAGTGTGAATCTACGCTAGTAGCAATCGAGCGATTTGGTGCACCGCACATAACAAAGCGCATGTAATCAATGCTGTCTCGACCGACGCCATCTCACTACTGTTGACGAGGTTCTGCTTAAAAACGCAAAATGCCAGCGCGTTTGTATCGCTAGACACGCGCGTTTGCATCGCGTCTGTATCGCTACACACGCGCGTCTGTATTTATACAGGTGTGCAAAGGTCTACAGGCTGCGTCTGTATCGCTACAAACGCGCGTCAACGGCGCGTTTAAAAAACGTGGTGTACATAGGCCCTTAAAGTTTTATTTTCTTAGCTTGGGGGTATTCCGCAATCGCAGAATAAACGTAAACACACTAAACTGCGTTCTCATGATATTTAAAGTAAAACACCATCAAAACGCTTCGGAAGTTCGAAGCCTTCCTTTGCTGTTTATTATTACTAACTACTTTACACTGGGACACAAACTCAAAAGAAAAACATCAAAACTGTTTAATTTTGATAAGAACGAGCGGCGCAAAACAAAGTTAATGTTTATACGTACAAAAAATGCCCAGAATACTGAAGTAAACTAATATTATAAAGAGAAAATCTACCTACATAAACTACATTCAACTAGTAGGGTCTACTACATAAGCATCTGGTAAACTTACGAATTATTTGTGTCAACCTTCACTGGTTCATCCTTTTTTTGATTTATATTCAATCTCCGTTTACAACTGTACAAAAGTGTACGCAAACATAACAAATGTGCAAACAAAAATGAACTAACAGTGCACTAAAATAAAAATTAGAACAGCATATACATTAACAATCAACACAGAGGAACAACATTTACTCACAATTGATTATCGCGACCATCTTCTTTTCCTTCTGGTTTATCTCCTTTCGGCTCTTCAACCTTAACAGGTTTGCCAACACCCTGTCAGAATAGTATAGTTTTTATTTGCACAGAAAGTAGATACAAGTTAACTACCTTAATTAAGGAATGCCAACAGTTTAAGTTATATGGATATGTGTACCTTAGGCCTGTTCTGTTCCACCAGCGAGTCGGAGAGCGACTTGAGCGCGCGCTCGGTGTGCGACACGGCGCGCTGGATGTCCTGCAGCTGCGCGTCGCTGGGGTAGATGTCCGCGTGCTTGCTCAGCACGTGGCGGTCGTCCGACGTCTCGGGCCGCCGCCCCACGGGCCCGTACGGCATGCCCATGCCCTGCACACACACTTCTGTCAATGCTGCGACCTTAGCATATGCCACTGCCAACACGATGGCCATAACACTTATCAATAAAGCCAGGCTGTGCCATATCATGCAGAATAATGCGGCGTCCTAATTGGCAACGGTCGTACGATCGAGCGATGCGTTCATCGTCGTGCGATGAAAATGATCGTACGATAGTCCAAGTGGTGTCCTAACTGGTAACGATCGATCGTACGACCAAACGATACCTTTTCTCTCATCGCGACTCACCTGTGCCGTCCCCCGCCCCCACGTTCTGCTCGCACGATGACGCGTGACCAATCAGAAGAGATTTATAGCTTTGATTGGACGATCACTCGCAAGCTCTATTAGGACACACTGAAGAAACTAGTGTGTTTAATCTCGTCGTGCGACGGGAACGCATCGTTTGATCGTACGACCGTTGCTAGTTAGGACGCCGCCTTAGAACGACACACCGTATGTAAAGAACACCTCACTACTAGTTATTAGCGTGTTGATGACAATCTAAAATTGTGTCGGCCCATGAGTTTGGCGCGATCAATAGTGTCCACCAGTTCCTGTAACGAACAACAACAGGACACAATATTAAGTGGCCCATCAATTTTGCCACAGCACCACATTTACACTCAAGGATAAAGTCATCAATGAATCTCCATCTGAGCAGGTTTTTATAGTTGTGGCTGACCTCACTAGTGATAAATGCACAGTAACAGTAACAGGAGTGCACTCCACAAATAGTATAGTACTAGAGACTGACATGGTGATGGTGATGCATGGGTGGCGGCACAGGTCCGCGGCCCCACCAGGGCTCCACGCCGCCCTCCCAGTAGACGCGCTCTTCGTCTTCCATACCCTGCAGAACAACGGTATAGTATCAACTCGCTGCCCTACCATCACTTCATTGCTGTTCTACAGTCGCAAGCACTAATTATGTATTTACTTTTCGTGAAATGACGATTGCATCTTCGAGATCAGACCACAACATAAAATTACAACCGATACAGGAGATAGATGACCCAATAGGAAAAAATTCCTTAGTGTATTTATATTAGTGCTTGTGACTGTATGGCAACACGACCAAGCAACATTTACGAGACGGCAAAGCGTGTAGTGTTTTGAAAACATGCGATATCTTCACTACACGCATTGTTATCACCTAATTAAACACAAAAGTACAGTAACTCAGCCGTAAACATGCCACATCGAATTACGAACTTCTGCTTTGTAAAGCTCAATATCTATATTTTCGACCAGATAATACGAAATCTTCACACTTATATACGTTTTACATTAAGCTTTACAGTCCAATCAAGAACTGTAACTATGTCATGCACAACCAGAGACACGTAAAGCACATCAACGTATGTATACGTACATCATGCATGCGACGTCGCGCCCACATCTCGTCACGTACCATCATCCGCTGCGCCTTAGCCTCGGCGAGCTTGCGTTGGTGCATCGACGGCTTCACCTTCACCTCCAAGTCCGGCTGTACCTGCGACAACGAGGAGTTGCTGTCATTGCAGACACAATGTGCACTTTTTTAGTGCTAGCAAAGGTGGTACTATATCCTCATATGCAAGTTGTAATCATTTGACGCGCGGATCTCTTGGCGATCGCGAGCGACTGCCAGGCTCACGCGCGCCTCAAACCTTTTACTAAGTAATCACTGGATAATCAAATTAGACCTGACGGATAACCCGTTGCTTTGGTTTAATTTGAAACTGCCGAAATGTTGGTGTACCATATACTTCTGCCACTCTTCAGGGCTTGCAGACGTGAATGCTAACTACTAACAGAGATTTCAACTAACATACCTTCTTCTTATACTGCAGGCGATGGCGCCGGCCCTTCATGTGCATCTCCTTGGCGTTGGGATCGTTGAACTTGCAGTCGCACAGCTTGCAGTTGAAGCTGAGCGCCTTGCCGTCGTCGCCGCGGATCTCCTCGATGTAGTCCTGCCCCACGGGCTGCACCTCGGGCTCGTTCTCGCCGTCGTCATCCTTGTCGTCGCCGTCCTTGTCTTTGTCTCCTTGGGCAGGATTTGGGTCTTGGGTTGATGTACCCGCAACAGTACTGAGCCCGCCAGACGCTACGAATGCGATCTTCGGCGTCCCCGCCACCGTCTTTTTGGCTGATAGATCGGAAAAGTCAAATTTTCTCTTGTTACTCGTTAGCCAAGAGTTTGTTTGATTGTTGGTTTTGTTTTGACAATGATCTTTTTTGAGCCTTTTCTACATGTAATTATTTTTCATTGTATTTTTGGTTGTCTTATATTTTGTTCATTATCATAGCGTACAGTCATAAAAAAGGCCCATATAACACACTCCACATATCTGTACTGGGTGCCGAAATGGTTAACGCTGAGAAAATTTGACTATTTGCAATACTAACTGCCAAGTAGACGCGCGATTTATACAGATATGGCGTTGTGGCGATGCGGGTGTCAGCACAGATGCGGGGGTAGCGGCAAATATGTTCTCCGTACTATTGATGAAGTACTTGGAGAGCATATCTGATATATAAGATATAGCAGAGGAGACAACTTTAACTGACTGACAGTTGGTTATCAGGTAAAAGGGAGGATTTCATCTAATTGTACTGGTCAAAATATGAAACAATGATGTCAATAGCTATGCTTCCAAATAAGTACATAAATAAATTATAAAATATCTATACATAAAAGTAAAGAAGTCAGACAAGTTAATTTTAGTAATTCAACTAAATATTGAAACTAGAACATTAGTTAAGTGTTTAATAAGATCTTACTGCATTGTTAATGTTAAATATAATAATTTTAGAGGCAAAGCACAAAGGGCAAGTTTAAGCGTCAACAAGACTCATAAGGAAAGCAAGTTTTTAAGGCACGTGGTAACTAAAATGCACTAAATGAAGCAGAGAGGGATAAGAGGTAATTTTTTTATTGTTTGTAATCCTGCTTTGCTACAAAAGGACTAGTAAACACAATGCCCTTTGAATACTTATTGTCATTTGACTGTAAGTTGGAAAAGTAGCAAGGCTAATTGAATAAAAGTGGTTTAGCAAGTGGACGTGGGGCTAGTGCAGTTGGTGGCGTACCTTGTCCGATCTTAGTGGGCTCGGTGGACGGGATGGGCTTGCCCAGCATGGTGTGCAGCTTGACGACCTTCTGGTGCTTGATGCCGCGCACGTGCGCCGCGTAGGCGTCGGCGCCCGTGCACGTGACGTCACACAGCTCGCAGCGCAGCGCGCCGCCGCCCGCGCCGCGCCCCAGCGCCGCGTGCGCGCCCGCCGCGGCCAGCTTCACCGCCGCCTCCTTCTTCTTGTGCTTCTGGCCCTCCAGGTGCTCCTTGTACGTCTGTGCAGATACTACATTGTTACACCCATCTCTTGTTTGTCCCGACAAATGAATACGTTTCTGATCTCTGTTAATACAGGTCAGAGGCCAAACGGTATTACTATAAAGACCTCGTAAAGTCAAATTGTTGAACCATCAACTTAAAATACCCTAGCGTAGACGCTTTTTATTAGTTTCAAGGAAGACACCTTAAAATGACATATTGATACACACAGTGACAGATACATAATTAAAAGTACCATGATCCAGCTGTCACTAATAGTATTCAAGCACGTGAAACTGATACGGTCTCAACAATTACTCGAGTTACATGAGGTAGCTTACTCAGACAAACTCGTCTTATTGGCCAGTAACACTAATTAACCCAAGAAATTCTACTAACAAAACCACCTCTGAAATTGATTATTTAACAGAGATTATTGTGACCTAGGTGCTTAATCTGGAATTTAATTCCGATAGATCGACATTGGTCAAAGGTCAGGGATTGGCTAGACTCAGTGAGTCCAGCCAATTCCTGACGTTTGACTGACAATTCCAATGTCGATCTATCGGAATTATATTCGAGACTAAGCACCCTGTTCATAAAGCGGTAGAAACTATCCTTCAGCATAACTCATATTTATTAGTATATCCTAAATATAAACTTTTTTTTATTTGCTCACATATCACATGATTGATAGATTATATTTATTTATTTCATTAAATTAAATAAATGCTTATATATTATTTTATTACCAAGATTACAAGTGACATGTCCTTGAGTCAATAGTTTCTTAAAACATTTCTATTAATAACATGTCAACAACCTTGACTGATGAATCTATTTTCAACTAAATCATGAGTTCGTTGAAATAAAGATCTTCACACGCTTCGCTGAGCTAACATATTCATGCGCGGAACGAACAATTCCTGTTTTGATGTTCACCAATTATTAAGCTTATTGAGCAAGTTCAACTTCCGCTTTATGAGAATAATTACTTTCTTCTTCTTCTTAGCGTGTCGATGGCAATCTAAATTGTGTTGGCCCAGAATTGAGCTACTAGTTTGGCGCTTTCGGTAGCGTCCATAAGAATATAAAATATATATAATTACTATTTATCAAATGCCTTACAAAGGCCACTCAAGGGCGGTTTTAAATTAGCGTATTTTCGGCGCGTATAAGTGCGTGTACCCGCGAGCGACGCCCCGGGTATAAGTATATGTACGCGCATTCGGTTTTTTAAATTGCAAAATGTGGCAGGTATGTAAGCGCGTAAGCAAATACGAGTTTAGACGCGCTATACAATACGCTAGTCAGAAACCGCTCTAAAAGTTGCTTGAGGAAATCCCTTTCTCGTTAATTTATGTAAAAGTTTGACGTATAGTTAGTTGAGTATTCGTATGCAAGAAAGAGGGTTACCTGCGGGCCTGCGCAAGAGATGCGGCACACATCGCAGTAGTGCAGTTGTTGCGCCTTGGGTGGAGGCTTGGGTCGACGAGTCTGGCCCGCGCCTATTCCCGTCTTGTTGTAGTTCTTCCAGCTACTTCTAATTATCCAACACAAAAATAATATTATGTCAAAAACATTTCCTCACCGGGGTAACTGCCGCCAGTGGCTGCACTCGTCTTCCACAATAAAGACGATCGCAAGACAAGGTACTCTAATGAAACTTTGATAATTCACTCCTTCCCTTTGGTGACAAAACATCTTCCAAGACGAAGTGACACAGTAAAATGGTCTATAAAGAGTCATAATAGTCCTCCAGACCGTTTTTCGGTCACCGCGGCCGCCAATATTTAGCGGAGATTAGCCATCGGCGCGGGAGATATTATAGTGCACAAGTGCGCAGGCAAAGGTGCACTCTCTGTTCATTTTTCTCTCATAGCCCGATGGGACGGCAATCCGACACGACCGGAGCGAGATCAGGAAGACAGGAGACATACCGGTTTGTCGTACCGAACACCCGGTTTATTGAATAATGTGATTGTGTATACTCACGTTCCGCCGGTGGTCTTGTTCTGCTGAGCAACGTACATAGTAGCTGCGTTGTATAGAGCTGTGTCGTACGCAGTGTTGCCTCTGTTGGCTGGCTCTGTGAGGGCAAACTAATGTGTTCAAGTATTGTAGGTAAGAGGATTTTAAGTTTTAAAATACTGGTATCTACAGTATAAAAAAAAAAAGTCAATTCTCAATGATGATGTGTCAATTTTTGTTGTTATGTAATTTCAATTGTAAGTGATTGTGCTGTTGGTGTGCTTATTATAAATAAATAATCATACACTCAAACACTCAACATACATTCTTGAAAATGCTACATATTCAAGAAGATTTGAGCAGGATTTTGGAGACAGCAGTGAGAATTTAAAAAGAAAAGTCAACATAAGAAAATTACAATGCTATCAAAACATGCATATTCAGTACACTGCCTGGATGACAATGTGTTATAATAAATTTGATTTACTTCTACAATAATAAAAACTCAAAGAAAGGTCTCCAATATAGAGCACTAGACTGGCCTCATCCCAAAAAAACATAAAAATGCGCTCTATTTCTTTTGTACTTCACCAATGTTTTGCTAAATATTGTTCAGTGGGTGAGAGTGTGGGAGTGCAGTGCATGTACCTATTTAAATATAACTATTCTCTATTATTTTGTATGTTTGTCACAGATATTTCTTTATTTTCTACATTCTGCAAGTCTGCTCTATCGCCTTCTACAAATTAGATTAATGCGATTAAATTAAAATTAAATTAACGATTGGCAAAAAAAGTCAGAAGATATACCAGAAAATTGGGCCAACTGTGCTGGCTAATACCACTTAGAAGTTTTCATACATAGCAACATAGCAACTCTACTCGCATACTTATTCATCTAATCGTTGCTGTAGAATGAAAACCACGTATGTCAAAAACGAACTTCTCTCTTCTTTTTTTGTGAAAATCGAATGAAAGCCACATATTTTATAACACGGTGAAACCGTGAAACCAATAAATGACTACTAATGCCAAAAAAATAAATATATACTACAAAAACATTGATCAAATTAAACATTTTTTTTGTTTCCTGTAAAGTTTGGATTCTGGACATACGAGGTTATCATTCTACAGTGACGTAATGTCAAAAAGACAAGTTATAGAGCTCCATTCTAAACATGTAAGTTATTTACCACACATAACACAGCTATTTTACTACTGAATACCACAACTTTGATGATGGATAACAATTAAAGGACCTAATAAATTGTCTTTTTCACTGGCTGAGGGTAAGTAATAAGCAAATGGAATGAGGTGTGAATGGTCACTATGTTATATTTATAATACCATGCGTATATATTACCATGACAATAGTTAAGTAGAACAATGTGTTAACGTCTTATGATAGTTAGCACTCCATTTGTTTACTGCTCCAGCTGAGTAGTTCTAATACACAAAAAAGTACAGTACGCGACAGCGAGGGAGTGCGGTAACATAATGAAAGACAGGAGAAGATATGTTAGTCCTTTTGTTTCGTGTGTGTGAGAGGTAACGTTTTTTACTGATATGTGTTCTAGTATAACTAGTGAATAGAACCGCAGTCCCAAGATGTCGCGTAGTACGAAGAGTACAATACCTATGTTGACGTGTATATACTGACGTTTGGCGGGCTGCGCTGGCGTGGCGGAGTAGGCCTGCGTGGGGTAGGACGTGGCGGCCGTGGTGGCGGTGTATACGCCGCCGTACGCAGGCTTGGCAGCGCCGCCCTGTCCACGGGCGCCGCCCTGGTACATCGAGTTCGACTTCAAACAGACATTATAAAATTCTTTAAAGCATGAAACATAATAAAAACAATTGTTTATACAAGGGAGAATAGCCTTTAGAGTAATATGTAACATGGGGTATGTTAGTTATTACTCTGAAGGCTCAAACAGATGAATAACCAAACCTCCTCGTGGTTCCTCGTTATTGTTCTACAAAATTTGGTTTCCCATCTATTTGCGATTGTTGGGGTAAAAGAAAGAAACCTTCTGTAACTAAAGTGTCTAAAGTTATCATAAGTTATGTTAACACAACTAGCGCCGTCGATGGTTGAGTTCGGGTCAAAGACAAATTACTTTGGGAATTATCCACGCAAAGAAGAAAAAATACTCGTTCACTGTAGACACATTGGTTACAGAAAACAGTGACTTATTAATAAATTGTATTTGGCCCATGTGTGTTACTGAAAATTCAAAGAGGCGAACCTATTTATAAGGTACCTCTTGAAACTAATTAGATCATTTTCAGAGACAGGCTCTATGTCACTTATTCCTCTAAAGACAAACTTGTAGCAGAATAGGTTGTGGTTGTGTTTTTTGCGACATGGTGGAACATGAGAAATTTGCTATCAAAAAGACAGTAGGTTGGTACTTGGAAGTTTCGTATATCGATTGGCACAAAACACATAAATCAAACAACAGTATAACTTAGTCTAGTAGCAACCGAATCGTATCCGATATAATGTATACAAGTTCATTGGGAAACTTTAATTAACCGACTCAGTGCATCATCATCATTTTCATGCATACTTTAGCCAGGCCCCGAACAGTGGACGATGATGCGCCAGGCGCGTCATGGGCCTGCGTGAAGGATGACGCACGTTATCTTGCGTCGATCTAAAAGAAACAGATCTTTGTGTGCTTCGATACCTATTCGTTGATATTCAAAGGAAATATGGCATCACAAGACAGAATTTACTTATTTCATTAAAATGTTACAGGGGTCGTAAACATTTTTGCAAATTGACTTGTAGTACCTATGTCATTTGTTTGTATTAATATACGTATTATTTGTAGATAATCAGCAAGGAGACGAAATGTTTCCTGAATGTAGGCAGGCATTATTCACTGATCAAGATAACAATAAAGAAAATTATTTTTTTCCTGAAAATCGATTTTGCATATTTCAAAGAAGCGTAAATTGGGGCACATTTTACCACTTCGAAAGTGTCCGTCTATTCTCCAAACGATTGGCTTTGATTAGGAATGGTTTTAGGAACCTCCATTTCATGCAAAACTGCAATAGGAGTGACAATCCAGAGGCAGAAAAGTGAGCCATAGTGTTAAAAAATTCTCGCAGGGTTCAAAGTAAGGTTTAAAGAAAGTTCTAGCGGCAGTTAAGAGTTATCAGAGGCTTATTTTTTTAGTTTCTAAACTGCCTCAAAGGCCTCTGACATGGTTTCACGACCACTATTTGGCGGCCGGGACCACCGGCCTATCGAAGCACGGAATCATCTTTTTATCAGACAATCAGGTGATTCAAGCCTACAATGTCCTAGCCAAACTGGAAACAACTTACAAAGTATGCTTCCCGTGGGAATCGAACCCACGACCACCAGTCACTAGGTAAACGCCTAACTTATTTCAATCGAGGAATTGTTTTATTTTTTTAAATTAGCACCGGCCCATCGGGCATTTGCCCGAATTGCCCTAGGGCCAGTCTGGGCCTGAATCGGTTTAACAAAGCTTCAAATGAAAAAGGTAGATAAAATAAGAAACAAGAATGTCAAATTATGTATTTACAATAGATACTATCATAAACACTGAAAATGTGATATTTAACATGTGATAATGGTGGTGTGGTAGTGATGTGTTTATGGCAGTGTTAGTGACCGTGTCAGTTCAAAAACTTATATTTACAAAAGATATCAAAAACCTATGAATAAAATGTAGTTCATAAAAAAGTTCAAATAAATCGTGTAATGATATCTAGAATATTCTGTAATATAAAATAATCACAAATACTGAGAGAAACAGGAACTCCCACCTGATCATTGGTTGATAAAAACTGGCAAGGATCCAATATTAACAAACATTTTTCAAGATAAAATCGATGACTGATGGACGATTCAGTAGATAAAATTAAATCTGATGGATAAAACTTGTTATTAAGGAACATTTGTCTATTTAGAATATTTATTATCAAATTGAATGGTATAGTGGCTTCCTTATAATGAACTTTTGATGTTAATGATCAGCATGTCAATGACAATTTAAATTGAGTCAGCACAAAATTTGGCGACGAGTTTGTAATAATAACAAGCAGGTGTTACAATAGTGTCATCTTCATTGACCTCAATTTGTTGTTGTTTTCTTTCATTTGTTTAACAAACTATTTAGGCTAATAAAAAGTTCTAGAATATCTAAATTGTTACTAGTATAAACAACAATAATAATGTCTTGAAATTATTGAGGGCTAAATTGTAAGCTATTGCTTTTACTTAATTCACTACTGCCACTAATGCCTAAAAATCATTACATTGTCGAATTTTATTGGTCGAGCGTAAAAATTCAACAATTCATTTTTTTTTATCCATTTAGATGCCATCTATGGTCAAGGAAAACGGGCACAATGATTAAGGGTAGTTTCAGATTAGCTTTATTTTCGGCTCGTATGAGCTCATTTTTGGACGCGCGCGTTGTGCTGTACGAGCTTAGGTGGGCGTTGTCCGGTACGATCTTATTACGCGCTAAAATACGCTAATCTGAAACCGCTCTAAAAGTGAAAGAAGTTCCTAGTAGGAAGTTAGTTTGGCCAGGCCAGATAAAGTATAGCCATATTTTATCAGTGTGATTTACATAGAACAGCTTAAGACTGTATTTGTAGGGAGGGAGACCATTATACACAGTTCCAGTAATCATACACATTATAGCATTTGGGCAGTTGGAAGCCCAAAATTCTAACAATCAGTCTAACCTTAAAATGCCAATGTCCCTCAGTTCAGGGATGCTCAGGTTAGATATTATTTAGGTATTTCAGACCTGCGCGTAGTTTCGAAAAGGCTAGCCTGATGGTTAGTCAACCACATTATTAAATGATGATTGTCACTCACTGGCTGTCTGTAGGGTATTCCCGTTGTAATCGACCGCTGAGTTTGTTGTGGTCTGTGGTGGATCATCTGGATGTGTTGTCAGGACAGACATGGTCAGAAATTCCCAGATTGAGAAGAAGAATGACAGAGATATTTAGAAGGAACAAAGGCTTTGACAGCGAGACACATGACATGCTTTGAACATAAAAAAATACACTGCTGCTTGTGACTATACCATGCATAAGGTACAAGAGTTCCAGTTCCAGCATAATGGGTATAGTATTTCACAAAACATAAAATACATGCAACACATTTACTTACACCGACAACTAAGAATGTTTTGACAAAATTACGAAACGAAAACAGCTACAGAACCCTAACAAGTTTAGATAATTTTTGAGTAACATAAACATGGCCAATGATATGATTCAGTAACACATAACTACAGAATACAAAATAACTCCAACTGCTACAAGCTTTGTAAATAATAAAGCACTGACCAGTCTACGGACAATTTGTCTTTACACAATTTGCAACAATTAATAAAAACAATCAGGGTAGTTATTTCTGTCCAGCAGATACATACTTCGTCCATTGTCTGCTCAGTGCTGAAGAATTAATCCGGTCTGTAGACCATCAACATCAAAATTGGCATAACTTATATGCCAATTTTGTTGTACAATCAACCTTAATGTACAACAAAATTGGCAAATAACTTATGCTAGTTTTAGGGAATAAGTGGTCTGCACTGATATAAATAAAAGAGGACAAAAATGTACAGTCAAGGAATAATGCTTAGTTTCATCATCAGCCTAGAACATTACACTGCTGGACATAGGTGTCTTCAATCACACACCACTAAACTGTCCTCAATAAGAATGGTGGATTTTATATGTTCAAATTCTTCATCAGTTATAAATGCTTGACTTCATATTATCATGACTGATAAAGAATGGAATAACCCAGGATGATGACTGCGAATAATAAACTGAAAACACAGTAACTTCAATGAACAATTAATGGAAGTTACAGTGTATTCAGTTAACTAAGAACTAATACATAATTTCCCTGACTGTACATGAGTAGTGACAACACCCACAACACATAAAATAATCAACTCACCTGAGCGTAAGTAGCTGGTGTAGAATATGCTGGTTTGGCGGCGGTAGCATCGTAGGTAGGTTGCGGTTGCGGCGGGGCCGCTGTAGGATAGGCCGCTGCGGCTTGTTGGTAGTAAGCCGACTTGCTCGCGTCATAGGCCGACGCCGCCGCCGCTGCCGCGTGAGCGTGCGCATGAGCCGCTGCTGGTAAAACCACACCTGTTACCAGTACTAGTATCATGTTATGAGTTATGGGGGTTAGTAGCTGTCATGTCTGTTAGCTGAATGGTTAGTGACAAATGATGTTAATTGGTTATTAACAAAAAGATTTAATGGAATTTAAGAGCGGACACTGCAATATTGCCGTATAAATTTCACACTGACAGACTTGACACTAAACAGACTTGTTACACAATAGTAGCGAGTATTGGATAATAATTTTGTCTTTGTCACAGCTAAATTGTAGCTTCATTTGTTGACAATTCAGAAGTGCCTGTACTTACCTACTTAGAATCAGAACTTTAGTTGCTATGAATTTAGGTTCATGTACAAAATGTTGTACAAATAAAAATAACTATTACCTTGGCGTGCAAATGATTAAATAAATTAAAAGTATTAATACAAACAAAACCAAACAGAAATTCAAGTGAAGTCACATAGGTACTTAATATTATTGTCTTCCATGGTCAAATTTGCAAAGAATTATAACAATCATAATCTGGATAAATTCATATCATTTAGAAAGTCATTCACTGTGTAATAAATAATATTTCCCTAAAAGTAGTGCAGTTAACTGCAGATTATGATTGTTATATTGCAAATAAGGGAAATGTTATTATTTATTACATACTGAATGACTTTAAAACCATAAGGTATTTTATTTTAAATGACAGATCCCATTGTCGTAATACTTTTCCTTAACAGGGCTGTTTTGTAATTACCCGCATGTAGCATGTTCATTGAGATTTCAAAGGGCCTTTTTTGGTTTTTATTTTGGCCAGTGACCGAAATAGGCTTAGTTTGCTTTTTCCAAAATTACCACCTTTAATATGAACAACAATGGAAAAGTCAGTATCCTCAGAGACCGAAACACAGGTTTACAGCTGTCTGTGCTTTTAAGGCATAACTTGTTATTGTAACAATAGTTAAGAAAATAAATCTTAATAAGTAAAAACTAAAAGTACGAAAATATTTTTTTGAAGCTTGATGTGGTTGGCACATCAATTCTCTTAGAAGAAACAAATTCAAAAGGTGAATCTCTTTTATAGTTCATAAATAATCGCAGACAAGTCAAATGAGGAAATTATGGTTGTTAGTAAGCCAAAAGATAGATGGATTTTAAGCAAGGTGATTTGAATGAATATGGAGAGATTATGTGGTACAGAATGAAAGAACAAAACTGTAAATTAATGATATTTAGGGAAGAGATACAACCTGTTGTATCTCTTCCCTAAATATCATTAATTTGATGACTGTGATGAGTCATGATTGTCCATAAGAACTAATTGGATCCATGAATAATATAGCTTCTGACATTAATAATATTTGTTGAGATGGAAGCAAGATAGTTGAAATAAATAGGTTTTTTTCCTGTTGTCTTTTTGGTGTATTATTATTTACCACTGTCACTCCACTTATTCAGCCGACCATGGAGAGGTACAGTTATACATGTGGCTAACCAATGAATCACAGGTCACTGACAGGAAACGTTTGTTACGAGTAGACTGGTGATCTTCAACAACCATTCTTCAATAATTCAATTATGTAGGCAAATCATGTCACGGTGTTATCGATTTTACGGACAGACATGTCGCTAAGGAGAGAAGTGAAATTTATGTTCCTAAGGCTGTTTATTTGTAAACAAACCGTGTTTTGTCATATTTTCTTATGATTTTGCGGGTTAAACACACCTTGCGTGGCCGCTGCCGCTTGATACGCCGTGTCGTAGCCTGTGGCGGCCGCACGCTGGGTGCCATAGGTGGCGGCTGTCGCAGCCGGTGCTACGGCGTACCCTGTCTGCCCACCATACGCTGCGCTAGCCGTTGCCGCACTAAAATTACACAAACATCACATTACACACACAAAATCACATTTCACTATCAAAATCTCACGATCAATACATTTCAGACGCCATTTTGATTAGGACAAACATGAGTGCAAAGCACATCCATCACAATTCTCTCATAATACATTCATTAGATTCACTATCACATCAGTTGTAACAATCGTACACAAGATAACTTACCCGTATTGGGTTCCTCCATGAGTAAACCCAAAATAATTATTTGCTGCCATCATTTACCAATTTTCCGCGTCGAAACAACAGACGCTTCAGAGCGGAAAAGACCGGCGTTCTGTTTGTCTTTGATTAAATATGGCCGCCAATTTCATCGATTGGGGATGCCGGTAGTGAAATCAAATTTCCCCATTTAGCTTAATTTAAGTTTTGAAAAAAGATTATAAAAAAGTTCTAAAATTCAAGTTTTAATTTGGATACCCGTTTGAAGGGCATAGATTACAAGATAACTCACTCCATACAAAATGTTCAATAGACGCTGCGAACGAAAATTTACCTAACCTTACAAACGTAAAGTGATTTTTGCTTTGTAGATGCGCGCCGCCACGTGTATATTGTGTATAACCAGGGCTGCCTCTGTCGGCAAAGATGTTAGCAGGGATTTGAAAAATACTTTATAAAATAAAACATGTTTTTTAAGGGTGCTAATTAAGCCGTCTTCTTTTTAATAGGTAGCATTATTCACCTCTAAAAATCTACATTGCCTTCTAAATTACTAAGTCAGCCACAATTAGCGAGCGTCCAAATATTACTATCTTAGCATCTAAATTTATAACATACATTCAAGCAGTAAACTTCTAAAATATTAACATTTGACATAAAAAAAATATTCTATGGCTTCAAATTTTTTAACTCAGTATGTTTACAATGTAACTCATCCCAATTATTTCGTCCTCAAAATTACTAAAAAAATAATTAATTTATATTAATTAATTAAACTATTGTTATTTAATGGCCACTAATAGTACGCAGAAACTATTGTCGTGTCATCGAAAAACTTAAATATAGAAGTTCAGAGTATTTAATGACCTAAATATCGAAGTTCAAAGTATCGAACGTCCTAAAGATCTTTATTTATTTACATGTTGTGCTACAAAAGTTATCGACATAATCGCTACAACACTTTATTTTTATCGGTTAACTAGACAATGGTAAAAACATTTCTGCGAGCAACTCGGAAGTAGCGCTCGCCGGCCGCTGCCGCGACACCGCTCGCATCTCTCGCTCGGCTCGCACGCGTTTGTTCACAGTTTTAACCTAACCTATTTCCCTCAGTTCAAAATGACGAATCATACAATCTGACTGTGACTAGTCAATTCGACAATGGTAAAAACATTTCTGTAACTAGTAGGTATTTTTAACGTAAATATAATAATATAAAGTGTATTAAAAGTTGACATTTTGAACTTGGGTATAACAATTTTAGGTATTTTCATGCTTTACATTCAAATATGTACACGACACAATTGCAATACGAATGCGCAAACGACAAAAATAAATACAAGTGGCTAACTCGGCTAACTCTGTCGCACCAAATCTTGCAGTTGGTATTTTCACTACAAAATAATAATATTATGAATTATTTTACATGTTATGTTATAGTAAATGAAATTGTCTATGGTCGCTTGAATTGTATTTTTTTGAGGACCTAATTTTGAGACTATAAAACGTAAAATGGTGATGAGATATAAATTCCGTGGCTGAGTTAGTAAATTAATTATAATTTGATAATTGATGATCTATAATTGACGCTCTCTGTAAGATATTTAGATGGCATTGTAAAAAAGTCGAATTAGTTTATTAGCGCCTATCTCATGTTCCCGTGCCTTAGTTAAGAAATTAGAAGTTTTATCACGTGGCCAATTAAAAATCTGTGGCTCAACTTATTATTTCCCATTTTTTAATGTAACAGAATATATAATTGTTTTAAAAATAAATATATATTTAAAACGAAATGATGTTTATAAGAAAAGCTAACAAAATTAGCTAAGAGATGTTTTATTTTGATGTAATGATTTAAATAGCAAGATTTTAATATAGACAGACAACGGAACAAGTGAAACTAAATAATATCTTGTAAAAAGAAAGAAAATATTGTCATTTTTAAAACATTGTCCTACACTAGAAATTCAAGTCAAATGGTTATGGTTAGGTATACCAAACTAACCATTTGACAGTTAATTGATGGACACTATGATAGCCACTGACATTTAAAAAGATACGCAATAGCCCTGCTGGTCATTGTCGATGCAACATTTTAGGACAATGTTTTAATATTTCCAATTTCCCAGTATTTAGCCTACTACTAGCAACACTTTCTAGCATAGACATTATAGAGCGGAAGTTCTTAAAGCTGCGTTCATCTTGGTTCTTATTTACTCATACTGTGTCTGAATATTAGTGAACGCATCATGCAAGCAACCCCTTCCCCTTTCTTTTTACCCGACTGCAAGGAAAGGGTTATGTTTTTCGCGACTATCTTTGTTTTTGATTAAGTCACAGCAATATTCCGATTTACCGTAGGATGCATAGAAAACCCAAGAGTTTTCTTGGCTCACTAGAAACACAGTCACATCACTTCCTTGGAATTCTAGAGTTGTCTTGGCCACCCCAACTTACGAGCAGTAAGTCGTCGGTTCGAACCCAGGTAGACGCATTACTTTGTGTAATTTATTTCATCACCACTGCTCTCAAAATGGTAAAGGAAAACATTGTGTGGAAACCGACATATCCGACCCGCACTGGGCCTGTGTGGTGGATTAAAAAGCCCCCCCTTCATAGAGGTCTGGAGTCCCAAAAGTGGATTATGCTATACTTTATTAAGTTTAATATTGTGCAGAAATATTGCCTAAAAATCTAGATCAGGTGTTATTCATCTAATCCATTATTTTTGAGAATAGGCCACATGGTTACATACATGATCACTAGAGACTAGAGCCGGTATTGGACCCGAAAGTGTAATTTTAGAAATGGTCTGCCCCACACTTTCAAGAAGAAAGAAACAAAAACTACTAACATAAATGAATCAACTGATTATTTGTTTGAAATGCTAAATAGGCAGGCACTTTGATAAAGAAAAGACTACACTGTCGACCAAGGGTGTCGCCAACATTTGTAAGGGCTAAGTTTACTAGTTTCTGCTGCAGCTGAAGTGCTTAGGTTCTAGCTTGAGGTTGTATTGATCAGTTTGCAGCAACTTATAGATGCAGTATATTCTATCCTGTATGCCACTTTCCATCATTTGGTTTAGTGCCTGGTCAACGTCATTTTTGTGGATTCTGCAATAGCCATAATATGCAATTAGCATAATATATAATCTGGTCTCTTATGATAAAAAAAACACTTGGTTAGGTGTACTCTCTTAAAAAATTATATTGCATTTATCATTTACAATATTCTGTAAAACTTCTGCATACAAAACACTTGACAAATTGGTTATAAATAAACTATAATTTAATAATGGAAAGACATGTTTATTGAAATTATTGTTCTGAAGCAAGTGCCTTGCTGGTAGCTTTCTTCTTATATACCTACATATGAATTTTCTTTTTTTATCCCAGCAATAATTTAAATATTATTGTAAGTATATTCAGGATGATCAATGGAACTGAAAAAGAAAATAAAATTAAAATTGCTTGTTACACTTATTACTTAGACAATACAATTATTTAAGATTATAACAATAAAATATTTTAAAAACACTGATTACTGCTGTTCTAGCAGAATATCAATGTTTTCAATACTTACTTCTAGTGACTGTCCTAATAGATCTGACTAAGTTTAAAATTTGAAATTTGACTGTCGATTGATCTTCAAATCCCTGGTTTTGATTGTTGGATCCCCAGCCCACTAAAACAAAGTAAGCACAATGAAACAGCAAACTTTATGAACTAATTCGGATAATAGGTTAAGCTGCGAACTTACTCTTTTGCATAAATCTTTCTTCGTGCAAGACGCAGACTGCGTTCAAGCAAAGCAACGATGCCTCAAACAAATTCCATAAAGTAAGCATGTTGAGAACTGTCCTAATTATAATGAAATTGCTAACAATCGGTATTTGTTGTGATTCGTACACAACTATTGAAATAGTTTGACAGTGACATGACATTACCTTGACAAACAGGCACTTTTGACATCAGCATCAAGGACCCACATTCTGATTTAAGCAGTGGTGCGATTCCACCGGTGCGCTTTCGTGAACAGTCAAATTAGTAGTTTCACCTCGGAATTTGAGATACTCAGCTACAAACTCGTATAAACTTGTATTTCAACATCCTAAAAATTCACTTATGGTAGGGTGTCCGCGTCTATTAAAAATCTAAGGTAAAAGGTCACAAAAATCGTTTTTTTGCAAATATCTCGTTTCCTATGGGTTTTTCGCTATTTGTATTTATTATCAATATTGTAGAGAATTAAATTCCCTACAACTTTAGGTTCAAAATATTTATAAACGTTGAATCTTTTTCGAGATACAGGGTGGGGAGCGCGGCGCTTAGAGCAGATGGGATGGCGCAAGTGTGTCGACGCAAGTTGCATCCTACCTACACAGGCCTACAAGGGCCGTCGTGGCGTGCCCTAACCATCATGACCTGAATTCACCATTCAATTCCTTCAAACATGAATCCCTATTCAATTCATATTATTTCCTTGAATGCCTTTTTCATCAAATAGTCACTCAAGGAAGTACCTAATATGAACTGAGAGGGTTGTTTTGGCGATTTTTACATATCATTAGATATTTTCTTAATCTTTATAGTCACATTTGTTACGGTCGCAAATCTTATTTTTTTTTTCTTATTTCATTCAACCTGACACTGATCGGCAAATAGCAAAAAACGTAAAAAAAAACCGAATTCTGCGGGTTACCTGGAAGGTACAGGTACGGTATATATATATATATATATATTAATCAGTAATCCTTAATCTATAAACAAATAAAACCAAATACTTTGTAAAAATGCAAAAATGCATGGTGCTAATTATCCTAAATATTTGTCTTGTCACTGAGTTTATTCGTAAAAAGGTATTTGCTATCATCAGACAACCATAAAATCATATCAGATTTATGCGATAGCGAGCGACATGTAAAGCTAGCTTCCCACTATTCATGATATCGCGGACGGACGCGTACCAGCTCGAACGACACACCGTGGGCAGGGTCTCGTCCGTGGTAGCACAAGACGTCTGTGGCGGTGCGCCGGTATTCGTCGCGAGGCGGTAACTTCAAAGGTGCGGTGCAAAGTGAAAGAGAGCGACGATACGTTCTCTTTCACTTTGCATTTTGAAATGAAGATATCAAAAGATCACACGCACCGACACGCACCGTTGAAAGAGCCCTGTCTGTGTGCGTTGCCGTCCGTGGTAGTCGGCTGTGCGTGATGATTCGCAGAATTACGCACCGTGGGAACCCAGCTTCATAAATACTAGGTCAGTAAGACCTAGTTATGGAGTGGATTTTCATAAGTTATTTTTGCCCATTTTAATGTTGTAGAACGGCGGCACTGAATACTTTGGCAGTTCAGTTATTCGACTGAAAGACTTGTATCTATGGTCAGGAACAAAAAGTTATTAAAAAAAAAATGGCAGTTCAGTTGCTGTCACTGCTGTCAGTCTGTCAAACAAATTGTCTGGCTCTGTCTGTATTTTTGTCCTGCCTGTTGTCGTTGTTTATAAACGAAATTCAAGACAAGAAAATCAGTTAGGTGTTCTATATTAATTTGTTCGGAGATCAGCAACTTTCATTATCTTTCAAAAGGCATGCGAATTCTCTTTGCAAAATGTCTGCGGAAGATTTGTCGGAGGCGCTCAACAGCGAAAACGTTGAAGATAGTAGGGACGTATTAACAGGTATAATATTAATACCCCAGGACGACGATGAGGTGGGGTCTGATGCACAAGGTATTTTATCTTCGCACCTTCAACGTGCATGAATTTTTGCACTGGCCGATTTCTTTCTAACTCAAATACAAAACTTCTGCGGCTCAAATTAATATGAAGCTTGTAGCCATTGACTTAAATATTACTGCGTAAGGACTGAGCGGACGGCATGTTTAAATGACGCCTCGAACGTGGTCCCAATATGGTCTTTCCTAAGCCGAAGTGAACTAGTCCACGATCGGCTCTTCGGGTGCGGTCGTAAATTTTATTAAAAGCTTTATTTATGTTCTTTATACCTCGAAAATACCACGCCGCTTATACAAGGTTACATTAACGAGCAGACTACACCGATTCTCTGTATGGCGAACGTGTCAAGCAAATGTTCGGACAACCGTATCTTTAGTTTTTATTTCAATGCTTGTAGTCCAACTATTTAGTCTGACCGAAAATATAATCATCTAATAAACATGAGTGAATGATAGATACAATAGGTACCAAAATCTGTAGATACTTCTCAATGTCTCCTGTTTAACTAGTTTTTTTTTGAATTAGAATTAATAATTATTTCAGGTGCCAAGACTAAAAATAAATATGTTATGCGAGAGGTGATTGTTGAAATTACGCCATGTGATGATGATATAAAGCCTGAAATTATTATGTCAGATGAAGGTCCTGCCCCTGATATTCTGCCAGAGGTTGATGATGTTAATGCAATGGATTTATCTACAAATGAAATGAATGTTTCAACTGACTCTGAACTACAAGACATTTGTAAAGCTGATACTGTAATAGTTAGCAAAGCAATCCAACAAAAATCCACAAATGAAATTGATGTTTCAAATAACAACACTGACCCACAACATATTGAGATAGCTAATACTACTGACAGAGCAATCCAAGAAAATAGGCCCACTAAACAAACATACACAGGTGGTGGTCCAAGACAAACAAGATCGAGTATTGAAGAAAATGTGATACCACCTATCGGCCAGAAGGCCAGCACTAAGCTGTTTACAGAAGACACTGGGCCCCAAATGTACAAAGCAAAAGGTCCTTTAGTAACAGCACCAATCATAACCAAGAATTTGCCAAAAGTGTTTGAGTTCTTGCCTATTCATGGAAAGCCTAAAGACAAAAATAAGTTTGATGAATACTTTTCAAATCAAATTAGAGAATTTGTCGGTTGTGGCTTGACTGATCATGAGTTTCAGCAGCTGCAAGATTATTGCAGGTCAGTTAATTTTTTTATTTGTTTTCTGTCAATTAGGGGTTAGAGAGAGTGGTATAGGCACCTATAATACAATTCAAAAGTAGCTGAAACTTTCTTTTATCCACGAACTTCAGTGCTCATTTAAAATTACGCAAATAAAACCAGGAGAAACATTGTATGTCTGTAATGGGTTGTATTTATTGACTAGTTTGAAGATTGTTTTTTTCACTACCACACTGTTCAGCAACTGCTCCTTATGTTGTTACTCTACCTTATATTGTCTTGTGGGCAGTAAGGTCTAACGACCCCACAACTAACACCCTAGTGTCAGAGTTTCTAAACTGCCTCAAGAGCCTTAGACATGGTTTGAACCTGCCTTCTGAAGCACTGAATCATCTTTTAATCAGACAATCAGGTGATTCAAGCCTGAAATGTCCTAATCAAACTGCAAACAACTTTACAAAGTATGCTTCCCATGGTAATCAAATCCACAACCACCGGGTCACTAGGCAAACGCTTAAACCACTTGACTACTGGGACAGTTAAAAATGTAATTATTAATGTGTATGTAGATAAATAAAACAAATAATTGATAAGTTTCGGAAAAGAAAGGCCATCAAAAAAACAGTAGAAATTATTGAAGCTAAAATAGGCCAATCTTTAGAAAAATAAAAATACCATTGCATTTTTTTCTATCTGAAAAGACCTTTAATTCATTTAAAAATGAGAGCACATATTATTACAGCCCAGAACAATTAAAAACAGGAAATGAAATGGTGATGGAGACCAGTGTCCCTGTCATGGGAGTTATAAGCAGGAAAATTATAGAAAACCTTAATTCCTCGGATGACAGTGAAGCCCCAGACCTCTGTATAATCAAAAAGAACAAAACACGGATAGAGAAGGATATTAAAGGGCATTTTACTAAGAAGCTTAAGTACAGAGGGGTTCGGAGTCTACCTTTTACGCAAGCGGTAAGTGGCAAGCACAAGGGTGCTTTTCCACCAGAGATGTGCTAGGCTACGTAGCTATGGATGTGTTTGATATCCACCAATCGTATTCATTGGTACACATAGCTTAGCACTGGTGGAAATGGATTCAACTAAGATATGTTTTATATATAGAAGGATGCATGCAATGGATGGTTGCGAGGGGTGTAGCTATATATTTTTTTTTTCCCTAAGTTTCATCTGCAATCAGTCTTTGGACTATGAGCGGATGAGTTCCGTGTTGCTTGTAGTGTAGAGTGTGGCTTCCAGTGATGACATCTACTCGCTCGTACGGCCATACTGCCGGTCTTCTAGTGCCATGATACTGTGGCGCTTCAAGCGGAGCACGTAGTCTCGTTGTGTCAACTGTCGAGCTAGCTCATTTGGGTGGATGGCTAGTCGTTCTTTATATTTCCCTGCTACAGTCCGAATCTCCTCATTTACTGTGGGAATGGCTAGTTGTTGGTGGATTTCAGCGTTTGTAGTGAACCATGAGACATTGGCTATTGTGCGTAGTATTTTGTTTTGCTGACGCTGCAAGATGGCTATATTGGAGTTGCTTGCGCTTCCCCAGACCTGTATCCCATACATCCAAACGGGCTTCAATACCACTTTGAAAATTAAGAGTTTGTTATCTAGTGATAGTCTGGAGTTGCGGCCGAGTTACCAGTGAAGATTTTTTAATCTGTATGAGAGTTCATCTTTTTTGGCTTTGATATGTTGTTGCCAGGTCAATCGGCGGTCCAAATGGATTCCAAGGTATTTAACACAACTTTTATGTGGTAGGGTGGTATCTCCGAGTTTAACCGGTGGGCAGTCCTCTTTTCTGAGTGTGTATGTGACTTGGACAGACTTGCAGGACTGGCTTTTAATTTCCATCTTTCCATTCAAGTGTGTATTTTGTTAAGTCCACTCTGCAGAAGATTTGATGCGACTTCTGGGTTTGTGTGACTCGACAATATTGCCGTATCATCTGCGAATGTTGCTATAACAACTCCAGGTTCCGTCGGTAAGTCTGCTGTGTACAATATGTACAGAATTGGCCCTAGGACAGAGCCCTGAGGTACACCAGCTTCAATTCTGTGAAAGGCTGCGCTATTACCCGATTCTTTGACATAGAAGAGTCTATCTATGAGGTACGATTTCAGTATACTAAAGAACGGGTGGGGCAGGTGTTGTTTGATCTTGCTTAAGAGGCCCTTATGCCAAACCTTGTCAAAAGCCTGGTGGATGTCCAGGAACACAGAAGAGCAGTATTTCTTTTGTTCCAGCGTTTTTCTTATATGTTCACAGACCCGGTGTATTTGTTCTACTGTCCCGTGTTGTTTCCTGAAGCCGAACTGATGGTCAGGTAGTACATTTTTCTCCTTAAGTATTGGGGCCATCCTGTGCAGCAGCACTTTTTCAAAGATCTTGGACATTGTCGGCAGAAGGCTTATTGGTCTATATGATAATTTTTCTTGGGCAGGTTTCCCATGTTTGTGAATCATCACAATTTCTGAGATCTTCCATTGGTCAGGAAAGTACTGCAATCTCGGCATGGAGTTCAATAAGATTGTTAGCATAACTATGCCCTTGCGTGGCAGCTCTCTCAGTACTTCCTTCGTGATCAAATCATAGCCTGGTGCTTTTTTGCTGTCAAGGCATTTTCTGCTAGAATTGGTAGGATTCGCCGAAGGAGGAGCTTTTCAACAATTTTGGATAGTATCGGAAGTAAACTTATTGGTCTATAGTATGTGACGTCACTTGGTGGTTTTCCATCTTTATATATCATGATTATTTGGGATACTTTCCATATTATAGGGAAATGCTGGACTCTTAATATTGTAGTGATGTACATACTGTAGTGATGTAGATAATAGCTTTTCGGGTCAATTTCCTAACAATTTCTTTAGTTATTAGGTCAAAGCCCGGTGCTTTTTTATCCTTTAGCTCTTGTATTACTCTCCACACTTCCCGTACCGATACAGGTTTTGGCGGTAGGTCCATTTGGAGGTCGTGATTTAGAGTTGCGTCTACTTGGTCATCAAACTCATCATCCACAGAATCATTTGGGCGAAATACTTTTGCAAGATGTTCAGCAAATATATCTGCTTTTTGTTGTGGTTTTCTCACCCATCCTCCATCGTACTTCAATGGTGGTTTAGCAGCTTGAGGTTGGTCAAGACTACTCAAGACCCTTGGTTATTATCCAGAGCGGGTAGTTTGTAGCCTCTGTAGCAGTAAGGTTTTCTAGCTTTTCTTGGAATGAGTTATCATGCCAATTTTCCAATAATGTCTTCAGATTTTCTACTGCTCTGTTAAGATTAGTTTTATCTTCACTAAGCCTACTCAAATGCCAAACTCTTCGAAGTCTTCTCTTTTCTAGAACAGCCTTTTTATTTCTAGAGGATAGTTATTTACTCCACCACTATTACTGGTTTGGATTTCAGGAGTACTTATCCAGCATGCTTCCTGTATGAGCGTCGTTATATATTTAGCTGCTTCATCTATATCATCAGGTGTTTTAAGGGCCATTTTCATGTCTATTGATTCCTCAAAGTGCTCTCGAAATGTTTCCCAGGTTGGGAGTTTATTACTCAACCTTATTGGTTTTGACACCTCTATAAGGTTGGTACGAATAGTCAAGAGCAGTGGAGTGTGATCGGAGGAACTGTCATAACAAGACTCAGGTTTCATATACAACTTCGTTAGACCTTTGGCTATGAAGAAATCTATAAGATCTGGCACCTTCTTAGTATCAGTTGGCCAATTAGTAGGTTCTCCTGTGGATATGGTGCTAAGTTTGTTTGCTCCTACACTCAGTTGTAGCTGTTTGCCTCTGGTATTCGTTAATCTGGAGCCCCAGGAGGTATGTTTGGCATTCCAATCTCCGCCTACAATATAGCGGTGTCCCAGAGTAGCAAAGAAATCGTTGTACATTGACTCAGTCATGCTGTGTTTAGGTGAGCAGTACACTGCCGCCACATTGATGTCTCCTGTTTTGTCATGCACAGTTATCATAGTTGCTTGAATGAGCTCAGTTTCATAGTTAGGCATTTGGTGATGTTTGATAGACTTTTTTATAATGATGGCCGATCCCGCATGGCTTGTACCGTCTGGGTGGTTTGTAATGTAGCAGTGGTAGTCTGGAAATCTTATTATGGAATTTACCTTACAGTGGGCCTCAGAGATAAGGAGTATGTCCAGTTTATGTTGAGACATAAACAGTTTAACTGCATGGTTATTCGCAGCAAGACCATTGATGTTCCAGGTCGCAATCCGTAGTGAAGTAATTATGTCAGTTTGTCAACGAGTTTTGCTATGAGACTCATAAGAGTGCTCATTTGTTGGAGGATGATATCAAACTTTTCAGTTTGTTTTGTGATTATTTGTTCTAGGGTCGCGTTTATTTGGCCTGAGATGTGAGTATTATCAAAACTGTTCTGGGAAGCGGTGTTTATTTTGGCTGATTTTACTGTTTCTGCGTAGGACAAACTCTGTCCTTGATTCTTTGGCTCTGTACTAGTATTCATCTCATTCTTCATATGTGTTCTTTTTTTTTATGGTGGGTGGAAAATCATCAAATAACCCCTCCCACTCTTGGGCAGAGCGGAAGGGAGTGTCAGACTTCTACTGACTAAAAACCACCCATGTTCCTTCTTAGCCCTTCATGTCGAGGCCGCGGTATTTCTTGCGAACAATCCGCAGCCCCGACGGGTTCATATGTGTTCTTGATGCTGTTTTGTTTCCTATCGGAGGGATGTAATTTTTTTGGTTCCTAGCTTGGATTTCTTTATAAACTTCACATCCCTTGTAATTAGCGGCACATAGGGCTGGACTGCTGCGGTCACGTTTTTGGCATTCGGAAGTCTTGTGTGATTGCCCACATTTCACACACCTGTATGGTCTCATACAACAATTCTTGGTATGACCATACTGTTGGCATCTCTGGCATCGAACTATTGTTTTCCTTTTTCTTGGTTCTTCTATGGTGACACTTTGGTGGTACATAGATATATTTCAGGTCTTTATAGCCTTATTGTTGGGACCACTAACCAGATTAACAAAGAAGGTAGATGTCGGATTGTTGTTTGGTCCATTAGCTACTCCATTTTTCATCGATTTTATTACTTTTTTCACACATCGTGTTATTTCTGTTAGTTCTTTGAAATAACATAACATTTTCGTGAATTTTTAACAGTAGTCAAGTAGCCAATTATAAAGATTTCTGCCTGTATACTTATTAGCTTGTTCGACTGTAACAACATGTCGGTAAAAGATAATTATTTTATTAAGAGTGTTTGATCATGCACACTGCCAGCAAAACAAGATGTATTTAGCTAATTGGTACAAGTATTTAATAGTATGTTCGCTCCATTGCAGGAGTGTCCAACGTTACTTCTGGAGCATACTGAGGATAGTCCCGATGTGGATCTGGAGCCAGGCAGGGATATCCTCTACCGAGTGAGGGTCTACAGGCCGTATGTTTACAGCCAGTCCAAGTTCAGATTTGTGAGTAAAGAAACCATGCGATAGCGAATGTGTGAATGCAAAAGTAATATATCCCCAACAAATATCTAGCCACTTATTTTTTTGTATTTGATTGGCTGATATATTGTAATCAAAAATATTTGAGTCATTTTATGAAATATTCGCAACATAACTCGCCTTTTTTATCGTGTCGATGTTCATTCATTGTGTAGTTTCACTAACTAAATGTGTGTGTATGACTCGTACCCGTCGCTGTACAGACCCGCACCCGCCACTCGGTGTTCTGCTACGACATCATGCTGACGGGCCGCCACAAGCTGTCCGACTTGCGGGACCGGTTCGTGTGCCACAACGACTTCGACATCCGAGTCGATGTCTCCAACCATCCTGATGTACTGCCCAGTGCTAAGGCTAAGGTACCGTGTGAAATAGACTTCTATGGTTGACTTACACTAGATACAAAATCCAGCTGCTAGATCTAGGTGATTGTCAAGCCCTAATATACACACATCAAAAGTGTCTAGGGATCAACATATATTTTTGCAATAACTTTTCTCCTGATTGATATTAATTAAAATTTTCTTTAAGGATTCATCAAATAAAGTGTTTTCGTTTGTCACAGTAACGATAAACCAAGTCACCTTTGCATTAATAAAGAAATTTGCCATTTTCCTAATAAAGGGATTTTTGACATTTGAACCACTAACATTAAAGTTCGAAAAAAAGACTGAAATAACAGTTTTCTTTAAAATTTTATTGGGTAACTTAAACAATTAATAATCCGTGTTTCTACCGCGAACACTAACAACATAAGAACATCGGTTTGGCATACTCAAAATGAGTTCATCCAAATCACGCTGTGGAATGGCCGCCCATGTTCGTTGCAACAACAAAAAAAGGTCTTCTTGCGACTGGATACCCTCCATATTCGGCAGAGCTCTTCTCTGTAGCATATCCCATGCATGCTCAATCGGGTTCAAGTCTGGCGACTGAGCAGGCCAGGGCAGGACATTGATGTTAGCTGCGGCGAGAGTCTGTCTTACAACTCTTGCGGTGTGCGGTCGTGCATTATCATGCATTAACTGAAATAAGGGACCGATTTGCACTTGTAGAGGAACGATGACGTCTGATACAATCGTCTCAGCATAAATTTGAGCGTTGAGGTTGCCTCTGATCCAAATCAACTCAGTTCTTCCGCCGATCCAAATACCCGCCCATACCATGATGGTTCCACCACTATAAGGATGGACTTCCTGGCAGGATTTTAATCGCTGTTGGCGTCCAGGGGTTCTCCAGTGTCGTATACGTCTTGTATCCGGTCTCATACCAAAACGAGACTCATCAGAAAAGCACACGAAACGCCATTGTTCTTCTGCCCAATTTCTGTGTTCAAGAGCCCATTGATATCGAATCCTACGATTGTGCATTGCTATAGGTGGTACCCGTAGCGGTCTTCGGGAATGAAGGTTCACTTCATGCAAGCGGTTTCTGACTGTTTGGTCGCTAATTAAGTTCCCTGAAGAGTGATGAAGCCTCACGGCTAACATCATGGCGGTTATTGTTGGAGCTCTTCGAGTTAAGATTTGAATGTTTCGGTCTTGTCTCCGTGTGGTGCAGCGATACCGTCCTCCATGGCGCTCAGCCACGGTACCAGTGCTTCGGTAACGTGTCCAAAGTCGACTGATAACACTCTGACTTGTATTCAGAGCTAAAGCCACAGTACGTTGCCGGGAACCAGCTTCTATCATTCCCACGGCTCTGAGCATTTCTTCCCTGCTTAAATGACGTCGCCGCTCCATAATAACGTTGGTTTTAATCAGTAGTAGGGAAACAGTAGCACTAATAATGTCTTCAATGCGTTGTATGTTTTTATAGGGAAAATATTGACAGCTGATCTTTTACTCGAATTTGATTCACAGTTCCTGATTCAAATTATGAAATGCACCAAAAAGGATCCATATAAATTTATAAAATCGTAAATTTATTACAAAGCCACATCTCAATCTCAAGAAATCCGCATAAAAATGCTTGATCCCTAGACACTTTTGATGTGTGTATTATATTCAGAGGAAGATCTTTGTTGCTCAACAGTTTGCAATTTTGATAAAAAGGAACTACTTTACTGACCATGCCCACAGAACTTGTAATGAATTTATGGTGTTCAGAGGTCGAGCTTTGCAGACGTTATTTTAGCTTTAGCTTGGTGAACCAATATCGCATAAGAGTATTTCATTTGCCTTTGAAATGGCCTCGTGGTAGAAAACCTTTTAACCCAATTCACGCAATCGACGAATGTTGCCACCGTATTTGATGAAATTCTTATAAATGTTCAACTGTTTCCTTCCAGGAAGTGTTCCCCTCAGGCTTCCTGTTCATAAACAACGTGTTTTACGTGGATACTCGGGAGGGATGCGTGGATTACAGCGAAACTATCCGCGAGTGGGCACGCAAGAAGGACCTCGGAGATTTCCCTAAGAAGGACATGTGCGCCTCGAGGTTGGAGGACCTCACTCTGAAGCTGGGCTATCCTGAGGTAAGATGAGTTATAACGTTGCATCACATTTGTAATACTTGTAGGCCTTTCGGCGGCCTACGAAATGTACTTAGTAAAAAATAAAATGCTTGATCGAAACCAGTTTACATACAAGAAAAAAATTATTGTTGCCAAAATCGCCTTGGCTGTGAAGCCAGTCGTGGTTGCAGTTTTTTTACATTACATTTAGCCCCTTATCCTGAGCTTATCAGACGGTTGATTTTAAGTTTAGAGTATATCTCTGAGCTCAGTGTGCCTGCTGGCAAAGGCCTCCTCTAACATTTTCCATTGGTTTCTGTCACTAGCGACCCTTCTCCAATTGGGACCCGCTGTTAGTTTTAGCTCATCTTCCCATCTTTGTGTTGCCTTCCTCTTCTCCTTTTGCCATCTCTGGGATACCAATCTGTGACAATTTTGCTCCATTTTTCCTGATTGCCTCTTAGTGTATGCCCGGTCCATCTCCACTTCAGTTGGTCTATCTTTATGAGTACATTGGTTACTTGGGTCTTAGATCTTATAGTTGTATTTTTTACTCTGTCTTGTTTTGTGATGCTCATCATACTTCTCTCCATGGCTCTTTGGCAATATTTGAGCATATCTCTGTGATGTTGTGTAAGGGACCAGGTTTCACATCCATTATATAGGTAAGGCAAGGTAGAATGCAGGTGCTAAACACTTTGCTTTTTGTTCTCTCTTTCTTCAATTGTTGTACTGAATTCTGTTGACTTCATCACTTCCTTCAGCGACCAGTATCTTTGTATCGTACAAAAGAAATTAAAAAACGTATGCGTTTTTTAATATCTTTCGTAGTTTGATCTACATGAGATATGATTTGCCCAAGGTAAGTATACTCGTTTACATATTCCAGGGGTAAGTTGTTTATTTTTATCTCTAGATTTTCAGAGTTTGACAGTAGTTTTGTCTTATTTATGTTCATGGATAGTCCAACTTTATTGCTTTTGACGCTCAGTTCGTCTATCATTTTTTGTAGTTTGCTCGGATTTTCTTCAAATAATATAATGTCATCAGCAAATCTCAGGTGGTTCAGATTTCTCTCATCTATGCATAAGCCATCACAGTCCCAGTTTAGCTTTCTAAATATATTTTCTAATACTGCGGAGAACAGTTTGGGGGATAATGGGTCCCCTTGTCGAACTCCTCTTTCGATGTTAAATGTCTCACCCAGTGATTCCAGTTTTATTCTTACTTTACTGTTGGCGTATATACTTTGGATGATCTTTATGTACGAGGGTCATTCAATAAATACTTAGCCTACAAAAAGTAAACGAAAATTTTGGAAAAGTGGCAATTTATTTTTCAACATAGTCTCCTTTTAGTTCGATACACTTAGCCCAGCTATGCTCCACCTTTTTTAACCCGTCCGAAAAATAGTTTTTGTCAAACTCTGCAAAATAGGCCTCCGTGGCGGCGATGACCTTCTCATTTGATCCATATCTATTCCCGGCGAGTTTTTTTTAGATTAGGAAACAGAAAGATGTCACAAGGGGCCAAATCTGGAGAATACGGTGGATGGGGCAGCAATTCGTAGCGTAATTCGACCAATTTGGCCATGGCAACGGCAGACGTGTGAACCGGTGCGTTGTCGTGGTGAAACAGAACTTTTTTCTTCGCCAGATGGGGTCGTTTTTTCTTTAATTCGGCGTCGAATCGGCCCAATAACTCGGCATAGTAAAGCCCTGTAATTGTTTTACCCTTCTCGAGGTAATCGATGTAGATCACACCTTGTGAATCCCAGAAAACGGTGGCCATAACTTTTCCGGCCGATTTTACAGTTTTCGCCTTCTTTGGAGCACGTTCCCCGGTCTGGATCCATTGTTTTGATTGCTCCTTGGTCTCTGGTGTGTACCAGTGGATCCAGGTTTCATCGACGGTCACAAAACGACGCAAAAACTCCGCTGGATTCCGCTTAAACAGCGCCAAACACGTCTCCGATGTGGTCTCACGGTTGCGCTTGTTTTCCGGTGTGAGTAAACGCGGCACCCATCGCGCCGACAGCTTTCTCATGCCGAGTTCCTCGTGAAGAATATGATGCACTGTTCCTTCTGAAATGCCTACAGTCTCAGCTAGCTCCCAAACCTTCAATCGGCGATCTGCCAATACGAGATCATGGATTTTTTAAAGGTTTTCCTCCGTAGCAGCTGTTTTCGGTGCACCTGGACGTGGTTCATCAAAAACCGACGTACGGCCACGTGCAAACTCGTTGAACCAATTCTTGACGGTGGCCATCGATGGAGAAGAGTCACCGTACACAGCATCCAAGCTCTCTTTGATTTCGATGCGCGTTTTCCCTTCCAAAAATAGGAATCGAATCACCGAACGATATTGCTCTTTTTCCATTTTTGTAAAACCGATCGTCACGTACGCTTCCATAAGTTGTCAAATTATAACTAATAAAGGGATTGGAATGAAAATTTGAAAACAGAATTAAAAAAGAATGTGCTACACTGTGGTAAAACTCTTTTGAAAATACAGCGCCCTCTGGCGATGAGGCTAGGTACTTATTGAATGCACCTCGTATGTTGTAGGGATTGCTTGATTATTAAGACTGTCCCATATTGCTTCATGGCTGATACTGTCGAAGGCTTTGGTGTAGTACTATGAAGGCCATATACAAAGGTTTGATATATTCATTATACTTTTCCACTATCTGTTTAACGGTGTGTATATTATTATGGTCTATTGTGGCGAAATTCTTCCTGAAGCCAGCCTGTTCCATTGGTTGGTTTTCGTCTAGTGTTATGCTTATTCGATCCAAGATAATCTTGGAGAATACCTTATAGACATTGGTTATTAGGCTTATTGGTCGGTAATTCCCTATGTCTTCTTTAAGGCCTTTTTTTTATATATGTGAATTATGTGTGATGTTTCCCACTGCTCTGGAATATATCCCGATTGTAGAATATCATTGTAGATGTTGTTGCAGTATATTATATTAAATTATCAATGTTAGAAAAGGTGGCTAATATTGATAAAAAAATTGCGTTTGACCTAAACCTGATAGATTGAGGTGCATATATGTATAATCTGGGTATGTTGCCGTGGCGCGATGAACTTCCATTTATTTTTCTTGATGCATTTCTTCGGATCTTTCATACTCACCTTTTTCTCTTCTCAGGTATACGTACATCAAGGAAACTGCGAGCACGTTTTCCTGTTCTCTGAAATTCGTCTCCTGAACCCGACAGATCCCTTACGCCTTTCCAACTACCCGTGTTCCACCGAAGTAGCTCAGAACCAAACAGTGTACTGCACGACTTGTGCCGAATTCTCCGCCAAATGGATCGTAGTAGGATGCAGTCGAGTTCCCTTCGACCCTGCCTTCTTCTGCGATACTTGTTTCAGACAATATCTATACATAGATGGAGAAAAAATTGGAGATTTCAAAGCCTACTCATATCGGGGTAATGCTTTGAATGTACTTAAGCCTCAATAACAGTAGCATTTTGATTTAGAGAACGGTGTAAATGAGATGAAGACACGGAGCAAGAGGTGGGTAAAATCGATGAATAGTCTGAAATTTTCAGAAACGGAATTGTTGTGTGGTAAAATGACTGTGAGTCTGCCTCGACATAATTATGCATATTCTGGGTCAACAAAAATCCAAAGAAGCTTTATTAAAATAGGTTCAGATTGTAGGGAGAGAACTAATAAACTTGCAAACAGAACGACACTACTTTTGTAAATATCTAGAGTCAGAGAAACATTGATTGATGTATGAAAGCGGTCATGAAAACTATTCCATGTAATATACAGAATTTAACTCTGTGCTCTGCTCAAAAATAAAAAAGTAGCCCAGAATGCCCCTTGTATGATAACATAGCTCCCGAAGAATATTGACTGGGTACTTTAAGAAATAGCTCGTAACTATTCAAAGGCTGGTCCATATTACATGTAGATATACTATGCAGGGTCTTGTCCCATGTGATTTTAATGTAAGATACCTGCTATGTTGGTTTTGTTGGACACCAGCTCAAAGATTATGATGACTTATGTTCCATGTGAATTTGAGCAGGCCTTACCATCCTTGATAGTAATTCGGTCAAAAAGGAAACGATTAAGCGGTTTTGAATCGTACATTTGTAGTATTATGGTTTTAAAATTAGTTAATAAGATTTCTGATTGTAGTATTTGGCGGTTAATGCTATTGTACTAATATTATAAGGTATGGTGATTGATAATTGCTATTTTGAATGTCATTCGCGAAGATGAGACTGAAGTGCGGTGCAACAAAATGCTTTTTGTAATAAAAGTTTTATATTGTCACTTGTCAGAGTAAAGTGGAAACTAGCGATTCCTGAAGACAAACATGTAAATAATTATGTATGAAAATCGCTTCGTTATTCTCAGTCTAAAGACGAGAGTGATTTTCAGTATATAAATCAGTAATATTATCTGAAAATTTGAATGTGTAGATTTAAGACTCATTATTATAATAAAAGCCGTTGTAAAGATTCTTTACGTTTCATGCGTCTCCAGTCAAAGACAAGAATGAAACACATAAGGCTGAAATTGTCAGCCAAATCTGAAAGAATGGCGGCGAACTCTTGGAAGACTTGGGTCCAAGTTAAGGGTCTTATAAGTCTTGAAAAGTACATATTTATACAATTGTTCCTGCTCTAAAGATAGGAATATTGCGGCCAAAGGACTGTATTTAAGGTCCTACCTAAAAAGGCTGAATTTTTCACTCCTTATTAAATGAGTTGGCCAATTGTAAAAGATAGTGCATGAAAGATACATAAAATAGTTTTGTAAGTTTTATTGTAAGATGGCGAAGATAGTCTTTTTAATAATTTGTAACTGTTTCGAAGTTTGTCTTTAAAATATTTGTAATTGTAAATAAATACCTATAAGTTGACCGCGCAAATACGCTGCGTCAGTGTCCCGGTAACGCGACGTAAGTACACGGTGTTGCATGACAGATGACCGCATAAGGCCAGTTTCAAAAGTATCCATGAAAGTGTAAATAAACTCTGTTCCGACTCGCTAAAAGAGAGAATTCCTCTGACACTCTGGGATAATGAAAGAATTTTTAGAATCTGATTAGTAGTGTCGAGATCACCCCATCCATCCAAATTACACTCTTTGTAATATTAGTATAGAAAACGGTTCTCATAATTTTTTTTTTTTTAAATACGTCTGATTCATTATGAATATTGAATTTAATTTGTAAGCGACAGTACAAATTGATAAGTACCTTTTTTGGCCCATTTATCCTTTCATCAAGTACTTTTGGAACTGAAAGCATGACATACAATCACGCCTGGGTTGTCCGAGGTGTATAGTACACCCATATTTCTCTAGATATGTAATAAGTGTCTGAAAATACTGGAATATTGTATTATTATGGTAACAGTTAACTCTCTACGGATATTAGTAATATTTGATTATATGGAGACAGGCCGTTAGGGCCATGGCTACGATTTAATTTATTGTCTCTACATATAAGCATAAATAAATATAAGTTCTCTGTGATTTGTAGCTCATTAAGCCTCAATCGAACTTAAGTCGATAATTTATTTGCTATCATGTAGATTTCTTTCTGATTCTGATTTAGATTTCTGTGTGAAATAAAAATTTATGTTTCAAACGATCTTATATTTTCTCTTTGGGCTTTGTCCTAATGTAATTGATTATTCATTTGTTCAAAAATTCAAAAGCCCCTGTGACGGCGTGACGCAATGGTTCGCCGAGTATAATGAACGTTACGATCGCTTATATTAATAGGACAAGCTGTTTAGTGCTTTGTGCGGAGAAAAAGTTGCAGCAATTAAAAAATTGCTGTATACCTGTTACTCATCATCGTCTCCACACATAAAGGGTGTGGTGACGATTTAATAGACGACATTAATTTATCTGCCTTAAAACGATACGCACATGATTTAAACTTAACTGCATGTGCAAACCGTACGTTGTTCCCAAGTAGCAACACTGTACACCATGACGTCAACCTCATCCTCTGCGTGTTCGGACTGATTGATACATTTATCTGAGATCAGCAGCTGATTGGTCCAATCAAGATAGCGCGTTCCCACACCGTTGCGTTATTTGTGGCACTTGCGGAATAATCGCAAGCAACGACTTACCAAGCCGTGTGGGGCATTTGCTTCTCTGTAATTGACTAAAGAATGCAGTGTTGGTGTGAAACCTTGAAACGTGGACAGGTAGAAGTATGTTTTGATCATGATTTGTAAACCTACTTTAACTGCAGGATGTGTTATAGTCGGAAAATTCTGAAGAAACATTCAGGAACTGATTCGAATTTCCGCAACGACATCCTACCTACATAATTCGTTGTGACTTGATTGATTCCTATAACCTATGTAGGTATGTAGGTACCACGTTTGTGCATGAAGTTAAAATAAATAATATCGTTAGGTGTGTATGAAGTACCGATCTTCTTTTATCAAAATTAATGTGGTTTTATACCCGGTTGTTGGCAATAGGCTCGCCGACTTAAACATAACTGGCGAAATGTGGGTTACTATTAGGTACACCTCTGCCTAACCCTTCGAGGTGTGAAAGGACTTGGGTGGGAAAGGCTTCCCGCTTTTGCCCTGCAGACTGCAGAGCAACGGAGCAAAACTACAAAACAACAATAACACACCTAGCTGAATTTTAGAGGTGAGGTATGCCAGTTTTATTTTTAGTCTGATCAAGGGTCAGGGAGATAGCTCATTGGCATCAACCGGGTAGTTTAGGTATACATACATATTCCTCCAGACTACGTATCATCGCCTACTAGAATATTTCTGCATAGTTACCGGTAACGAATAGGTAACATGGGCATTGCGTTTTGCGTTGCGGTTACTACCATAGGCACTAAAGACTAATACCATAGATACGTGCTGAATTTGACTGACTCATTCCCGACTCCTGAGTCCACTCCTTTAGTTTCTCTTGTTCTTTACTTACATTAAATAGGTATTTATAAAACTAATAGTAACGATGCCAAACTGGTGGGCGTGCAGATTATCCCAGTTCTAGGCCTGTTCCATCATCATTAGTGTTGATCGGATAGTCAGGTATCACCTATTGAGGTCTAGGATGGGCAAAGTGCGCGCTAACTGGGCCAGACAAGTCTGGAGACATTAAGACTGTATGCACTCCAATTATTTGATTTATTTGTTTTGATTTGACTTGTGAAGAGTTATAAAGTAGGTCGTAGGATATTTTTCCTATTAATGAATCAACATATTTATAACTAGCTGACGTCACGCGGTTTCACCCGCGTAGAATACAGAGATAAAAAGTAGCCTATGTCACCCGGGGATAGTGTAGCTTCCCAACGGTGCAAGAATTTTTAAAATCGGTTCAGTAGATCCCGAGAGTACCCCTTACAATTTAACAAATATACAAACACACAAACTTTACTTCTTTAGAATATTAGTATAGATGAAATGTTTCTGTAAATCAAATTTTATGTAACGCGAGCTTAGTACATACCTACCTACGTTTGAATTGTTAGTAAGCTAATGGTATTTTCTCCGATGAATAATTCAATTTGTATGAGTCTTTATAGATACGTAATTATGAAACAAAGACATTTGTAGGTAGTAGGGACATAATAATACCGTTTAAGCTAATGTGGTTTCTGTCCATGACTGAAACCACATAATTGTCACCATTTCATTTGAAACTCGGAACACATTTTATATTTATAGCTTTCCTCTAAATTATGACATTAAGTCACCACTGGGTAGATGTGGAGAATTTTAAAACATCAAAGTTAATATTATTATATTCAAGCGCCTGGTAAATTATACCAGGCAGTTAAAAGAAGATTGGTATCTTTATGTTGAGGCTCTATGATAATTCGAGGCATTGAAATCGCTTGGACATCCAGCTTAGATTGACTTGACTTTCAGCAGCCAGCAGATTATAAAAAAACGGATTCTGCCAGGACATAACAGAAATAACAGATTTCTCATGTTTCTAGGTACCTATTTAAGTAGGTATCTATCTATTTCCTACAATGATGACACCCATCACACTGCTAGGTGTTATTATCCAGCGAATACCTCAAGGACTATTAAGTGCTTCCAAGATGAGTATCAAGTCGTAAGTGACATAACCATCACATATTTTTATCCTGACGTAGGTGTAAGTATAGCAAATTGTGGAGCATGGTAAATTGTAAAATTAGTAGAGCATCAGACTGATAAGTTACGGTCCGTCGTCGTCAGTAGGGTTGTCGCTTGAGTTGGAAATATAGGGGCAGCACAATGTGTTCTTTTCACAAGAAGAAGGTTACCTATATCATAAGAATCGTAAATATCTGGCCTAAAACATACAACCTTGCTGATAATGGATCTTCTTAAAAGCCGCAGTAGGTAAGTTTCACAGTGGTCTTCGCAAAGAGACTGGTGATTGAATTTTTTATAAGTTTAATAAGGTATGATTAGCTACTTAGCCAGTAGTAGCATTAATAACATATAACTGACATTGTATCTTGGTCCATAGGGTCTCATATTCGTACCACCAAAGATACCAACAAATGTGTTCTAGGACTTCTTTTAAAAGACAGTTAACACTTAACTGGACCCCCCACCACCATTAATTCTCTGCTGAATTTTTGTTTTTTGTCAGGTTTTCACCAACTCTGTGCCAACATAGGTAAATAACGTCACTAAGAATATTTAAAGCAGGTAGCTCCGCGTATGATCGCTAGTCGACAGGTGCATCAACATTTCCGCGGGGGCGAGTATCCGATGGCCGTGATGGCAGCCAATCTTCATTACTGCACTGCATACAATGTTAACTAGCGAGCAGATTGTTATGGCAACCAGTTTTTGTAACTGTCCTGTCATCGGGAGATGGCTGTAAGTTATGGAGCACGTGCTTGAGATTATGTTGCCATCATAAGTAATCAGGAGCAGGATATCAGTGTGGGTAATAGGTAGTAGATCCCACTCTCCGTGCGACTTATTTAATGGGTCGGCGGTGCACGTCTCCTCCTTCCATACTTTAAAGTGTTACAGCCATTGACTTATATGTTACTGCGTAAGGACTGAGCGGACCGCATGTTAAAATGACGCCTCGAACTTGGTCCCAAAACGGTCTTTCCTAAGCCGAAGTGAACTAGTCCACCACAGAGTACATACTATATTGAAATAGAGACCAATCTTGTGCTGTGAAACAGGGTCACTTGCGTTCGTGAAGAAACTAGCGCCATCTGATATTTCTATTTAAAACTACACCTTTGGTAAGGGTGGATGGATACCTACATAAGCTATGCAGATATATTTATTTTTATTAGTACTTTATAGTGTTGATTTCAAGGATTGTTATATGAAATACAATTTAGGAAATCATGTTTTTATTATCAAATTAGAGTTTTAACATTGTATGGTATTTTTTGTATGGCTGGAGGAGTGGATACATATTTCGAAAATTACAATTTTGTTGCAGTTATCACAACACTGGAGTCCTATCTCAGTTGTGACGGTTGTGACACAATCACTCACAAATCCTTTCTGGTCACAGGTAGGGATTTGGCGGAGGAGTTTTCACTCAACAACAACAAATACACAAAATAACACAGAAAGAATAAAAAAGTAAACAAAACCGGCGCACGCGTCAGATTTTTGCAGACATTTTGTATTAGGGTTACCAGTTTATTATTAATTAAAACCATCAAGAATACTCTACCAACACCCCAATGTACGTTAGTGCAAATAATTCTGTGAGTTTAATGCAATTCAAATTTATGATAATGATGCTATTCTTTGGTTAAAATAAACAATAAGTCAGTTTAAAATATTTGTTATGAGCTACCGGAGCTATAGAGCTGCCATCTCTTATTTGTATTTGGTATAAATTGAGCGATTATAATCCGACAAAATTAAAAAAACACACTTAAACTCATTCAGTACAGGGACTACACATACTTCGTGATTTTGTATCATTGTACCCCATTCTGTCCCCAGTTTTTTGTACTAAGATTGAGCACCCTGTAGTCCACGATCGGCTCTCTTCGGGTGCGGTCGTAATTTTATTAAAAGCTTTATTTATGTTCTTTATACCTCGAAAATACCACGCCGCTTATACAAGGTTACGTTAACGAGCAGACTACACCGATTCTCTGTATGGCGAACGCGTCGAGCAAATGTGTTCGGACGACCGTATCTTTAGTTTTTATATCAATGGTTACAGCAATAAAATTTTCAATGAACCTACATACCTAATAATTGCAAGTTCAGTATCCAGATTCAGTGGAAGTAAGTAATCCCACCTTAGATCTGAGTAAATGGCAATGGCTCCAAGTTTTCAGGTGTTGTCTCAAAGGACGGCTTAGGCAAAATAATGTTTGGAACAACTTTCAAACATTAGTTTGTTCATAGGTCCTCTCTAATGAAGGTGTTATAGTCGGTACTACGTTATGGACAAGTGGAAGATTCGGGAACACATGAACATAATCAGAGATTGAATGAAGTTTAACGTCAATTTATCAGCAGGAGATAGTGGCGCCGCGTGGCGCAACTGACCTGGAAACCAGACGTGACCAGGTTAAGCAGATAGTTAAAAATAATGAGCCGGTTTTATTTTGTCTATGGTGTTTGATTAACTTAGTTTTTTTCCTATTTTGGGAAAACTTTTACAAAGGAAATACAGTAAACATCTAAGTACCTTAAAATACCTTATTAATTCAGTATAAGCAACATCTACTTATCGATGTATTATTATGCACAATAGTTTTCCACAACTTCTTACACCTGCAACCTACAATGTTCCTTTAGTCTTGGTGAAACGTGAAACCCAAACACGGTTATGTATCGTAAATTAAAATACTTTATCAGTAGCTAGACCAAAAGTAGACATCTGCCACGACAACCATCCACCTAATTAATTACAAGAAGGAACAAATAGAGATAGCGTTCCTCTCCACCACGTTGCACAGTGGAGTGTTTGCGAACGCAATGTGGGCCAAAAAATGCGAAAATATTTGCACAATGTTCGGTGCATAGCAGAACAAACAAAGTATGAGGTCGCATACCAATTGTGTGAGTTATCTCGAGCGGTGTGCATCGGATGATAAGCAAGTCTTGTATAATTAATTTATTACGCTTTCATTATTTTCAGGAGAAGGTCTTATTATGAACCCATCGGGGCTGAGGGTTGTTCGAAAGAGATACCGCGACCCCGGCGCAAGGGCTAAGAAGGAACATGGGTGGTTTTTAGTCAGTAGAAGTCTGACACTCCCTTTCACTCTGCCCAGAGCGGGAGGGGTTATTTGATGATTTGACACCAAAAAAAAAAGCCTCTGCCTAACCCTTTGTTATGTTGAGAAGCGCTCTGTTACAGGTCTAACGAGGCTCATAACTTTTTTATTTTTGGTTCTACGACTAAAAGATACTTAAGAAAAGTTGTAGATAATCTTATTTGCAACAAAACATGTTAGGTAACAATTTTTTTTGTGAGACCTATAGTTCGTCAGATAAACCATAAAAACCATTTGAACCACCCCTTTTTCCAAGATGGCGGCCGTGGGACAAGTGTTGCAACTCCACAAACTTATGGATTTAACTTTAAACTGACCCCCCTTGATATCTAAAAAATGCGTCCTCTAACAAATGCAACCGCAAATGTAACTTTTCAATGGACTATATTCCTAGATCATAAATACGTAAACTTCAGCGAAAGAATGTTCAACATTCCCAGGATAACCCTGAAAAAACTGCGGAAATTTTGATCGCTTCGGTACAGTAATTAATTTTTGAATGTTCCGAACGGTAATAAATTTTTCGATGTTTCGATGTTTATTTATCCGGCGACGAATGGAAGTCTGCTTCACAGAATGATGTCACGCAGTTGACGCAGTACTGCTCACACATATCTACTAAGGTACAACACATATCTACAAGATACTCGCATCATGTTTAACATAAAACAAATATTATCTAACAGAACTATGACTGCCGACTGTACTGTTTTACTTTACGTTATATAACGCACCCTACTGTTTGCAGATTTGCTATTACACTCGTTGAGCAATCTAGGTTCTTGATATGTTGATGTAAGCTACTGAAATGAAAATGTACCTATGTTATTATTATCATAGTTCAGGCAATTTTCTCGACGGCTTGAAACTCTAAAAAACCTTGATTCTAACCCACAGTCTCTTTGACGGTTTCGTTTTTACGGACTAGGCAGACAAGATAAATCCCAGAATGCTTTCTGACTCAGAATCGATATCAGAATGGTATTAGAATAACCAGTATTAAGATTACTAAATATAAATCGGTCACTTCTGAACTTCATGCAAAAGGTGTGATGTTATGTAGATGCCAAATGTAAATAAAATAAATACAAAACAATCTTTAGTATTATATTGATGACTGGTCAATAACCTACTTTATTTGCATAAGACAGACACACGCAAAGTTGGATGACATAAGTGCTAAGCTTCTGTTCTATTTGATACCAACTAATATTTAATGACTAATTTTGAACAAGAATGACTAAGAAAGATCTTGTTGTCTTTAGAATATTGACAAACGAGTATATAGTTATTGTTGCAGGCCAGGACTTACCCAGCCCTCAGAATCAGTCAATAAGTGATTGGTGATACCTCTATCTGTGCCAGCTTTGTCATCATCTACTTAGATTTTTTTATAACTATTTTGGGTTCGTCTAACAAACTAAACAGATGTCCATCTGACCTCATCAACCGACTCGACAACTCGACTGTGTAACCATACTCCTTGGTACGGTGGAATGTCAGACTTACTTATCAAGGGATTATCATACATAGTGGTCGGGCTTACTTCATAGCCAAAATATGAGTAGTTAGTTAGTAAAAAAAACAGTAGTCATGTTGACCACGGAGTTGAATGTAGAAAAAGTAGTTAATACCAGGGCAACAGGTTCAAGCAGACGTTGAACTTGAAGACCCTTAAATAATGATCAGAAGACAGCTGATATCGCCTCACATTCTTAAAGAGATCTCCGCAAATGTGTTAAATGAACCGCTAATAGTTATAAAATGGCTGATAACGCTCATAGCAATAGTTAAAAACCAGTCAAGGTTGCAGATAACGTAATAAGCTAATGTATAGCCGAGATAACTGCAAATTGGCCGACGCTATTAATTTGTACCGTTTTGTATCGTTTAAGATGTTTCGCAAGCCTGTATGCCTATGGGATTCTAAGGACCTTACGCATTGTAAGTTATCTGAAGTAATTTTTGAGAAAAAGTATAATTTGGCACTTTTACTGACACTTCCATAAGAGATATAAACAATCTATGTATCTATCTGTATAATTATATAAAAAGCAAAGCTGGCTGACTGAGGATCAACGCACAGGCTAAAAAAATGAAATTTCACTCACGTATTCCTCTTAAGGAAGGGTTTTTCGAAATTCAACCCCCTAGGGGGTGAAATAGGGAATAACCTAAATTTTGAAATTTCCGACTTCCACGCTGGCGAAGCAGCGGGCAAAAGCTAGCATAAAATTCTAAACTAACGACTAGACAAAACGAAGCAACCGTGTTGGCTGACGAGATTATGATCTTTCATGCTTAGAAGAATGTCCTGTCATGGTTGTGCTGGTCTAAATCAATAGTCAAATTACATTATTGGCCCAGATATGCCAGACTGTGAGTGTGACTAAACGCGACGTCTGTGGGACACAACAGATGTGGCTCGAGACTCTGGGGACCTCCATACCGCAAAAATGCTAATATAAGAGGATATCTAGTTGATTGAAGATAGATAGAATAAGTTTCCCGAGTCAATGGCATAATATGGGATATGGTGACGCAGAAATCTCAGAATTTTGAATGACATTATGTGAAAGTGAAACAGTTAAGGGAAATTCAGTAGGAAAATATCATGTCTTAGAACTGAAAAAATCGAGGACATGTGACATCCACCAACTCACAGTGGGCTCGCGTGGTGGATCTCGGGTCACTCCCTGTCATAGACAGAAGGCTGTGCCCCTGCAGTAGAAACATTATAGACTGATAACATAAGAGTCAATTGATGAAACCACCACCATTGAATCTACAGCTACTTTACAATTTATAATCTCATGAAAATATCTCTAGCGCCTTCGAAAACATTCGAAGTCCAGAAATTGGGTCAGGTTAGCAAGGAGGCTGCGGCAAACAGAGATTAGATAGTGTTCACAAACACGAGATAACAGCAACCTGCGTTACGTGCTCACTAATTATAATGAGCTAATGATCGCTCTCGCTCATTGAACCGATCTGGGGTAAGTAGCCTTCCTACTCTATCGGAGATTATACTTCCGAAGATAGACGGATTGAATGATGTGGAATTTGTTTCATCTATCTAAGGTTGACTTTCGTTTCGTTTCGTAAGTGTTCTTAGGTACTTGAAGAAGCCGAGTTGGTTCTGTAAAACTACCTACATTATTATAATGCACCTGCTGAAGAAACAGAGAATTGGATTATTGTGCAACAGTTGAGTATCACTTTTACCTAACAACTGCAACAAAATGGTTCTGTAATCGAAAATTAGCCTTCGACGCGGGAGATATTAAAGTGCAAGTGTGAGCGCAGGCACAGGTTCACTCTTTTTTCCTTTTCTCTCATAGTTCGTAGAGAGATCAGGAGCAGGGCCAACGGCTTGACGTGCTTTTTCGAGGCACTGGGTTATTTTACCGCCATCCCCTTCGTGGTAATTTTTTTTTTAAACCACGAGGCTCCGTCAACTGGGTCTAGAGGGGTTAGGTTCCAATAATTTTATTTGGTAAACAACAAACAACTATAAAAGTCGATTAAGTCTTTTTCACACCACCTGCTCGAAAATGTCAAATTATAATATAATTTGACATTTTCGAGCAGGTGGTGTGAAAAAGACTTAATCGACTTTTATAGTTGTTGACTCACTTTAGGTTAAGGTTGCTTGACATATTATGTCAAGCAACCTTAACCTAAAGTGAGTCATTAGTGGCCGGGGGCACAGCCGGTCAATAATGTTGTACTGGATTTCATTATGACCCGCTGGTCAATAATGTGATTTGAATTTGGAATCTCACATGCTCAGCTAAATTGGCAGTCTAGTACTAACAAACACCCAGAAAGAGGAACGCTATTCTCGATACCCTTACTACGCGTGGATGATATTCTCGATTTCCTACAAAATCATAACGACTGCTTCTTCATATCGTTGCCATGTTTTCGAAGACATAATATTGTAAGAATAATTAGATAACTACGAACCATTTTTTAAAAGGAATGGAATAACATTAAAACTGGCATTAATAATAACAAATACCGTACCGCGCCGTAATACCGTTACAGTACTTGGCTGTAACATTAGTTAAAAGTTGTTTGTGATAATGTTACCATTAACCCGTTTGTGCATATAACTAACTAGTTCTAAATATGTTATTCTTACCGTTTGTTTATTTAATAAATACTTTGTTTTTCGTACTATGGCTATTATTTTCTCACAGTAGGTGTAAAAAGTAGAGTATCCTCCTCTGGGCTAAAGGTGTCTTTGCCTTGGGCTAGCTTGAATCCCTCGCTGCATTCAGGATTCTTGTATTAACTCCCTCGCTTCGCTCGTGAGTTAAACTCCTAACTCCCTCCCTGCGCTCGGGAGTTAAATCCCGAATCCTTCATTGCGCTCGAGATTCAATATGACGCCCGAGACATAAGACACAACTTTAGCCCCTCGGTGCATAATCTACTATTATGTCTCAAAGAAAGAGGATCAATCATTAAAATAGATGACTATTTAGATTTTTTTGTTTGCTGTTTTTGCAAAATTACATGCCTTTAATAAACCCAATTGCACTTGTTGCCTGACCCGGGAATGCAGTCGCGTTTGCGACCACGAGACCAACAGGGCAGTCAGCCTTTTGAGTTAGACGGGATGCAGAAGGTGTAGAATCGGGTGTTGTATTGCCCAAGTGTTCAGCGGTCGACTATGCGGATAGACGGTGAAAACTTATCAACCTGATCCCTTAATACCTTTTTTTTTTTTTTTTTTTGGAGGGTGGGAAATCATCAAATAACCCCTCCCGCTCTTGGGCAGAGCGAAAGGGAGTGTCAGACTTCTACTGACTAAAAACCACCCATGTTCCTTCTTCGCCCTTCATGTCAAGGCCTCGGTATCCCTTGCGGACAACCCGCAGCCTCGACAGGGGCAGCCTCTACAGGGGCAGCCTCGACAGGATCCCTTAACACCTATTGCGATACATAGGAAGGTGCCAAAACAACATGATTGTGTTGTTACGAAATTAGCACCAAGTGTAAAAACTGTCACCCAACTGTTATACTTTAGAAGACAAATATCAGATAGGAGCCTATAAGTATAATCTCCACGATTCCTAATCAAAGCTGATGAGTCATGTGTTAATTCTTGGCCTGGAATGTGAATCGCAAACTGTCCAAGTTACATACGAGAGGAATTCGGACATATTCGCGTTGTAAGCAAACAGAGGGACTTTGTTTGTTTTACACTTTTACGTTTGATAATAATTATAATTTTTCGTCACGATAATGTTGTCTTTATTTTGTTTTGATTCAAGTTTCTCTAACTGAATGAACACTTCTGTTTTGTGTTTTTGTTGGTCGGGAATAAGTGTTCTAAGAATTCGCCGCACTGAGATAATAATTGAAAGATTGGTTCAGGTTTGGTTAGGTAGCATTTCGAACATTTTCCCGAACTTGTTGAAACTCTCTCTCGAAGATTTCTTGAAATGTATAAAATAAGATTTTTTGCAACAGTTAAATTGTTTTTCCGTGGGTACCCACTGAGAAGACCCTGGTTTTCAGTAGTTGCAGTGATTGGGAGTCGGGTTTGTCCAGTATTGTTTGAAAATGCAAGAGTTTTCTCAAGCTTTGACAAGACTTGGCTACTAAGGCCCGGTATCCACCAAAGCGGAGACGAGCAGAGCGGAGAGGAGATGTGCCAAATCCGACCAATCACAGAAAGTTCGAAAGACCAGTTGTAAATTTTAACTATTAATGTGATTGGCCGATTTCCGCACATCTCCTCTCGTCTCCGCTCCTCTCCGGTTTGGTGGAAACCGGGCCTTATTATTGCTAACGTAATGACGCACACTCACTGACGCAGTCATAAAGTCAGATCAAGTGCACAAGCGTCAGCGTATGCGGTGAAGGTTTTTGAAGACTCTCACTGCGGTTTGAGGAGTAGAGATAAAAGCTTGTACATGAAGATAGAAGTAGCATACAAATTGAATTTTTAAACCTTCTTCCATAGCAACAAGACATTTCGCAATCTTATCTCTCATTCTCGTGTTAATCCATAAGATGACGAGCGAATACCTCGTCTAGTACGTAACCGCAGAAATATGAGCGCCTGAAAACAAATGTATCAGTTTAGTACGTTTTATCTTGCTTCTAAACAAATATCTCTTGTGTTATGGCAGTGGTTTATTGTAAACATTAGCTGGTGTCGAATTAAGACGAATATGGTCGGGCACGGGTGCTGCGCATGCGTCCGATGACTTTGCTCTTCATTCAACGAGTAGCGGAATGCTGAAAAGAATGCGCTTGATGAAATAAGAGAACATATTTTGCCTTATCCTTATTGTTGAATGGTAGACAATAAGAATCTTCAATAAACATCATCATCATCTTCTTTCTGTTGTTTTTGTTGTACCCAACCTACCAAGCAATAACGAATAGGCGGGGAACATCTTATCAGAGACAAGGGTCCAATATTGAGACCCACGGTCATTGACTTATATATTACTGCGTAAGGACTGGGCGGACCACATGTTACAATGACGCCTCGAACTTGGTCCTAAAACGGTCTTTCCTAAGACGAAGTGAACTAGTCCACGATCGGCTCTCTTCGGGTGCGGTCGTAAATTTTATTAAAAGCTTTATTTGTTCTTAATACCTCGAAAATACGACGCCGCTTATTATACAAACTACACCGATTACGTTGCGTTCGTATGGCGAACGCGTCGAGCAAATGTTGGGATGACCGTATCTTTAGTTTTTATATCAACGCCCACGGTAATGGTTATCATTTGTTTCTTTCTGGAAGACTAGGCCTTTTTTTGTTAAAAGCCACCTTAAGGCTGCCTGTCCACAGAAGCGGAGCGAGGCTGCGGAGCGGAGAAACGGAGAAAAATTAACCAATTAGACTGCATAAAATCTTCACTCCGGTCCCAGTAAGCAATCCTATTGGTTAATATTTAACCGTTTCTCCGCTCCGCAGCCTCGCTCCGCTTCTGTGGACAGGCAGCCTTAGACCACCAAAAGAAATTCCTATAATATTTTAGTACTTATCTCATGAAGATTTTCCTTCACATTAGACTTTGGATTCACAAAACAGTACTTATTTATTCGGTAAAGTCTATTGTAAGTACGTACGGCAACTAAAAACGAAAGTGAAGATTACACTGTGTAATTTTCACCAAGAAAATTAAACAAGAAATTGTTAAAAATTTGCTTTATGAAAACAGCGTGGGTTATGTGTTACTAATAAATACTTGGTACGTTATGTTAACGTCCTTTTCTGTTGTCCAAAATATAAAATCAAAATATTTTATTTCACATAGGCCTACATAGGATTTACTTACAAAATGTCGACAAAAAGGTGCAAGGTTCGGGTTGGTCGTTTACTATGGAGAAGAACCGGCAAGAAACTCATCTTGTTAGATTTTTTTGAACCTTCGAACAATGGTAGCTAGGTGCACCTATAGGCAGACAATATTTTATGAGTTATTTTGAATTAAGAACGCACGTCAACACTGTTTAATAGGGAAGACGAGATATTTCAATTTATTTTTAATTACGTGGCATTACGTATTTTATTGCTGGCACATTTATTTACCGAATTCCAAATTCAAATAAAAAAAAAACAAAGGCGGCAAAATGTAATAAATTTTTTATCGTTAAGTTTTGTGTGTTTCAACTGTTTAAAAAAATCACACAGTTGAATAAAATTAGTAATGGTGGTTTTTTCTACTACGGAACGTCTACATTTATGCGGAGAAGAAAATATGAGAGCAATAGGCTTGCTGGGCGTTGGCGCGAGACAGTGCAAAGTTGCTGATGCCCCTGGGATCAGTCAGGTCCATCAAGATTCTGGGTCTGGTTACTGGAATACTGACGAAGTGACCTAGCGGCGAGGTGCGGCGGCGCGGTGGTGTGTGTTTAATGTAGGTAAGTAGGTACCTTTTTATTTTCGTAAAAAGTCAGAACACGAAGAGGCATTAAGTACCTACTTCCTAGTTATGTTTGAACGCACTTTTAGTTGTGAACCTCGCTTGTGAGGTGTTTTACCTTTCCGTTAAATATGGATAAGAAATCATTCCACCATGTTGGAAGGTGGTAAGCTTGGAGTCCAGTAAAGTGAAAATACACTTAAATACCATCATGTGAATTATACATTTACTAGCTGATGCCCGCGACTTCACCCGCGTTGATGTGGGTCAAATTATATACTAAAACCTTCCTCTTGATTCACTCTATCTATTAAAAAAAACCGCATCAAAATCCGTTGCGTATTTTTAAAGATTTGAGCATACATAGGGATATAGGGACAGAGAAAGCGACTTTGTTTTATACTATGTAGTGATAAACTGTCGCTTCTTACTTATTTCGTAGTTTGCTTTTATGAGTTTTGTAAGATCAGTCTTTCGCCAGTTCTACGGTATCATCGATGGAATTTGACTGGAGAATACACACAATTTCTAGCTGAATATTGAGGCTAATGGTAATTTATTCGAGATTTATTATTATTATTATTTTTTTGACTGTAGAAATTACTTTATATTGTGACATTTTATAATACTTTTTATCTTAATTCTGTTAATTTTGACATACCTTCCAAAAAATTTGTACGCCTCTTGGCATAACATAGCGACCTATAATTAATTTAAGAACTGTATTTACTACCTATGTTACACAAATAAATTGACTTTGACTTTGACTTTGACTTTGAAGCGCATTGGTTGCTTTGGCCGTCAATTTTGAGGCAAAGAGTTGATAAATGTTTATTTAGCAAATAGGTTTTAACAAACACTTTTACAAGACACTTTTTTAAAAACTAGATGGGGCCGGTGTTGAATATAGAGGACGGCATAGGTTTTTCAAGATCATTAAAAGTAGATCATGGTGCACATTTAGCTGCCCATACTGCATCAAAAATGGTGTTCCAATCAAAATTGTAGCGCCACAGTTAAAATAACCACTTCCTATCAATCAATCAATCAAGTTGGCAATAATAATTCAAAGACAATTACATATCCAAACACAGCTAGTACTACCCATATCCATATACCCTCAAATAATTTGCCTGATAATAAATTCGAGCCTACACGCCATTGCCGATGTTAACGCCTCCGTGATCCAATGGATAAGGCAGTTTCTAATCTACTTATTAGCGTAAAGCCTTTTTGAGATGCATTATATTTATGTTAAGAAAAATGTATCTGCTCGTATAATCGTGTATAAATGTTTTTTGGACATTTTCTGTTAAACCTAAGTTCATTAACCTTGTAAAGCTTTTTAAATATCCACTGATATTTACAATTTTCAATAACATGAAACTCCTCCTCTAACCAGATTATACTAGAACTATAGCTTCTGCCCTCAGCATTGCTAACATTAGAGTCGATGGAATCTTGTCAGTAGTTTCGAAGATACGTACCTACGTACAACCAAACTTAGAAACCTCTTTATAATATTAGTGTAGACTAACAGTTATACTTATAGTATCTATTCAGTAGCGAAAACAACTGATTGAAAAAGGCCCAAAGTTGCTTAACAACATTTTGTCCTTCATAACGTTACTCTATCTATAGAGGTGCCATGTTGGTAGATATCTATGTAGGTACCAATAATGTTCAGTATAACTAATCCCAAATTAAATGTACGTTTTATATATAGAAATGTGTTTATTCTGACTACATTACATAAACTTAGCTCGTGAATATCATAAATGCACCGATGACCTAATATCAGCGATAAATCTAAACAAATTCCCGTCACAGAGCAAACTATGTCAAAGTTAAGACTTTATTTATAGCTCCAGTAAGTACAGTCGGATAAGCTTTTTGGTAGGTATAAGTACAGACATAACATTAACTTTTCCACTTTTAATAACGTGCGTAATATCTTTAAGAAAATCATGGAGTTAGCCATAAAATTGCAACTGAATATTGCCCGTTCCAAAACGCAGATATCTATGATTGTAGAAATGACGGGTTCCAAAACGTAGTACTTATCTATGATTTTAATAAACCGTTTTTCTATGGGGTATGAAACTAAACTATACAAAATCCTGATGATATTATGCTAAATAGTTGGTCCGACAGTACCTCACAGAGTGATTTTATAATCCGTTAATCTCTGAGACAGCTTTAAGGCCAGATTTAAGTAAAACAATGATGATCACACATGACACAATGAGTATGTACCAGCACACATGGCCATGCTTCAAAGTCGTACCATGATGAGTAAGACTACACAAGTGACATTTCGGAAAATAAAGATAGACGATCGATGAAGGGATGAAGAGTTTTGTAAAGTTATAATAGTTTAGAATGGAAGTTGTCCACATCATAGGAAAGGGTAATATTAGACAACTATATGCCTAACCTAGAAAAGGAATTAATTGCAACTTAGAGTAGGGGACCTCTTCAAGAGGTCTGCCAGTAGCCACGAATGCCACGATACTGCATTCAGCACCTAAGCTAATCTTCAATCTAGCACCGATGGTGTATCTCTTCCCAGTGGTGTTTGGAATTTATCTAGACTGACTGTTACTAAAATTACTTTTATAAATTAAAATACTCAAGAATTGAGATTTGAATGATATCCTGTGTGAAAAGCTTCACCATTAAACCAAAGTATGACGCCACTTAGGACCAAAATAATGATCTTGTAGAACATCTTATAGTTACCGTTACTTGTCTGAAGACTCGTTAAGTAGGTACTGTGATACAGTACTGTGATTTCATTATGTCATTGTACGCGGTATCTTTGATTTTAAGTGCAAGAGCAATACGATGTGAGGCACGTGAACGTTTCAATTCTGTAGTTTATTTATTAAAATTAACTACAGAATTGAAACGTTTAATGAAATTGAAACTAAACTGTTTGCGGAGATTGACTGTAGTTAACTAATACTTAGATTAATCAAAAGGTTTTCTAACTGTAACTGATACGCGAAACTAGCAGCTCAAAATTACTTTTGCAAAAAATCTGCTGCTGCACATAATGAAAATTAATAATCAATTTGCTAATTTTCGTTATGAGCAAATCTTATAATAGCAAACCTAATTTTGATGTCGGCGCAAACAGGGTAAAGTTCTTAAATTAATGTAAAACGCATTCACTTAAGAACTTTGCCCTGTTTTTGGGCAAAGACAATATTTACATCATATACAGCGACTAATTTGCGATTAATGTTAAATATTCCTCCATAAAAAACAAATTCAACCTCATATTTGGTTAACAGCTCTTCGCAACAATATCAGCTACCATCAAACATTAAACCAAACTAACGACACCGACGCCCACGCTGTCCAAATTGAGTGTGGTCAAACAGAGCTGGCCACTAAAGTGGAGGTGTTGTATCGGCGAACAAATCAAAGGCAGCGATCAATCTCGTGTCAAACTAATAATGGGTATGAATAGCACGTTAAACGTGAGTAATTGTTGTCTATCAACACAATGATGTAACAAACAGGAGTACGTACTGTCCGAAATATTAGGCTCTACAAAATATGTAGTTTTGTTTTGATTTTGAGTACGTCTGCTTGATTTGGAAACTGCGAGTCTATATGAAATCCTGTAACAAGCTAGGGTTACTTTCCTCATTGCACATTTAGGTTACATACTCTTTAACAAGATTTTCCCTGAGTTAGTTCCTAAACCTCATTGGATTATCAATCCTCCCAGGATTTTGTTAAACCCAACGTGATTTTAAAAGTTTTCATGAATCAAGATCTACGATTTAAAACAGATGAAGGACAGCTAATCTGACTGACAGTTGAAAAGTGCTTGTAAATTGAATATGGAAAGACGTATCAATAGGTGTTCCGAAAGGACCTAACTTGCTTGTTATTTTAATCAAGTAGGTATATTGTGGTTGAGAACGAATGCTTCTTGGTAACTTTTAGATAAAATAGCATCTGACAATACGAATCAGGTGGTCCTATTGGTAACCGAACATGCACACAAGAATAAATTCAACGTCACAATCATTTTATGGGAAGCTTTGCATTTTACATACGAACGAGATGCAAAGAAGGCACTAAGTAACTATAGTGTCGAACTAACTTGCAATAATAAGTATGTTTGCGGAGTCAAGGAGTCGTTGCGTTGTTTGAATATGTCCGTACCAATTAGCTGATGGCTACTGGTCAGCGTTGGGATATTAAAACAAGCGCTCGTTTGGTGCAGAGCAAAGGACTGTGCGATTGGTTCTATGTTAGGTCCAGCTGATACAAATCAGCTGGACCTAACAATCAGCAGTTCGTGTCTCAGTTGGGGTAGCTGTGTGCTAGAAGCAAGTAAGTAATTTAGTCTGTGATTCGAGAAACAAACAAAAGTTTCTTCTTGCATGCATATTTTCAATCCATCTTTAATAAGCCATTAGCAAACTAGCCGCAGTCATAGGAGCCTATTTTATGCTAAAAACTACCGTACAACTTTCATCATCTTTCATTCATCGGTACGAATCGGCTGAATCCTCTGGTTTCCCCAGCAGGTATTATTTTCCCACACACCAAACTTCCATGCTATACAGTTAGTAGCAAATACAGTAACTGAATTTTGACCCCAAAGTGCATATATGATGTTAGTCAGAGCTTGTGAACTATATTATATATTTTTTGCTAAAGCTCTTGCAGTTTCATTAGTCATCGTTATTTGAATGCTAGATCTATTCCTAAATGGTCATAGGATTTTATTATAGCTATTAGAATTGTGCAGATTAGCATTTGTTTATTTTATTGGTTTTTGGAGCTGTTATGATGCTGTATGTAAGTGGCAGGTTGCCGTTCGTTATGGCATTCTATGAGGGAGGCCTTTATACAGCAGTAGACGTCTTATGGCTGATGATGATGATGTATATAATAAAAATACTGACTTGTTGAAGGAAAACCAGTTATCGTTTGAGTGTTATTTATATTCCATAGAATAATCAGCCTATAATGTTCCCAATGCTGGGGCAAGAGCTTGCTACTTATGGGAGCAAATGGGTTATAATCCAACACGCGGGTCCAGTGCGGGTAGGTAGATGTCTTCGAATGTTTGGTCCGCGGCGCCACCACTGGTGTACTACAGTAGGTGTCACTACAGTAGACGTGGCCTGCTAGGGCCACTGCCTGCCAGGGTTGCGAAATTTGTTCGAAGGAGTCACCGCGACCCTTTTTTTTTTTTTTTTTTTGGGGTGGGAAGTCATCAAATAACCTCTCCCGGTCTTGGGCAAAGCGAAAGGGAGTGTCAGACTTCTACTGACTAAAAACCACCCATGTTCTTTCTTAGCCCTTCATGTCGAGACCGCGGTATCTCTTGCGAACAGCCCGCAGCCCCGACGGGATCACCGCGACCCTGGAACGCAAAGGGCATAAGGAGGTAGACGGATGGGTTTTAGACATTAAGAGTCTGCCACACCCTTCTACGACTCCCAGAGCAGGAGTAATAATTTGATGAAATTAACCACCCACCTTTTTAGGTTGTCAGCCTAGATAGGGCAATATAAAAACAAAAAAGAAACAGATAAATTAAGTTAGTATACTATATTGTATACAACTTTACCACCCAACATTCAAATTCTTCAAGGAATCATAATTGAAAGCCAAATAGTGCATTTATGAGCTGTCAAAATACTCTACTAAGGTACCATTCAATGGTTCCAGAACTTAACACTCCGATTAAAAATAAATCTAACACAGCATAAACAATTAAAATAATCGGGAATGCGCATCACCAGCCATTAAGCACAAATTCGTTTAAACCTTTATGTAAATGAAGGCTATTTAATGAACAGTGGGGTATCATAGGAGCACTCCAGTGTACGATTAGTTGGCGCCGGTAAACAAAACTGTGGGTTATAAGTTATAGTAATGACCTAATTTATCTGAACTGTAATGGAATTTGTGGTTACCGGATTTTAAAAGTATCTGTAGAGAACTGTATCCTCTTACGTAAGTTTTCTCTTTTATTTGTTTTATCTCTTTTACCTCGCAAATGTTTGTTGTCCAATTGCAGAAAACACACTGCAATAACAAGCCTAAAAAGGGGTAAACTAGTCTGATGCATGGAATACTTTTGGTTAATTTTCAGATAAATGTATGGAGCTTTTGAGGTGTGGACTGCCTGGAATACTTTTATTGGAATGCATTTTTTGATTGCAAATAATATTGCATGCTTTTCGACGATATTTTTTAACATTAAAGCTCAAAACTGTTCAAAAGATGGCAAACATATAAAAATAACATATTTAGTTTACTAATATAGTAACTAAGAATGTGTTGACTCGTATTATAACCTATAAAATAAATGTTACGATTACAATATGTGATGTCATAATAAAATAATAATTATTCAATGCTCTACATAATTTAAAATTAGTACATCGTTATCTTCACCGTATCATGAGTCAGTCATACGCCACAGAAAAGTCGCATCACACAACTTACATAAGAGCTTTGAAGTGGAGAACTTTCAAGCTCCAGTACATCTTGAAGTAAAAATTAATTAAGTACACAAATTACTAGTGCTCAAAGTATAGCAACAAACATTTTGGTAAAGACAACACTAATAGCGTAACGGAAGCACACAGATCTAAGTGGTTGAGCAAACGTGCGCGTGCGCGCATTATATGGACGATGATAAAGCTCGCAATTTTAGTTGTCAGTCGGGAGTGTGCCGTGGATCGAGTCGGTCCTCCCTTTCGGTCGGCGCGGGTACCCGTGCGCGTTTATCATCCATCCGGTCGTATCATCATCTACACTCGAACTTCTCTTGAACATCGAACAATATTCTGGTTGCCCTCCACAGAGGAATCCAGTGGCATGGTAATTTGTGATAATAATTCCATCAGGATAATGTTGATTTAATTTTGTTACGGACGGATCCTGGGTGTTTGCCGCCTATTGTCTCTTGAATAGAGCTAGAGATTGGTATTGTATTACGTAATGTGTATTAAAAAATATTTAATTTTTTATATCTGCTTTAGTCATATTTAATCTGATCTGATAAAAAATTTAAAGCATGCAATATATATTAAAACAACGTAGCACTTTTGAAAACTTTTTGAATTAGAAATGGTTAAGGTTACACTTTGCAAATTTTTCCGGTAAAACTTTTTGAATATTTGTCCAGGTAATCTAAAAGCTCACTCAACTTTGCGCGGCGGGAGCAATTTCAATTTTTGTTGAACTTTTAAGTGAGTTACGATGACTTTCGCATTTAAACATAATTTTGCCATTACAATCTGCGTGATGCCTACATCCTCAGTTAATAGGGCCAGGGTTAAACATTGGTCAGCGATGAGTCCCTTATCAGAGTAGGAACCGGCCGAAGGCTAGCCGATTTGCGCAATCGGCGGGAGCATATCACGTCCGACGCTAAATTCACTTGTGTGGGAATATTGCTCTCCATTTAATTGTCATATTTATATGCGATGACTTCTGTTTTGTTCAAAGTACAGCTTTTGATAATTTCCCTTTTTTTGTAAAATTCTGTCAGGTTTCTGACTAAATAGCCCTACAAAATTGTAGCATTGTTTTGTGGCTAAAACAGCTACTTTATGGAAGTTCTCGTAGTAAATTCGTAGAAGAAACTTTCAGCAACTGGTCTGGAAGTTCTTTATTTGAGACCTAGTCTGAATGTTGAGGTTATAGCTGCTCTAAGAGTTATTTTAGGTATTTAAAACAACCTACATTTTTTTCCTAATAATCGGACCTTTATTTATAAAAATAGTCCTAAGTATACTCTTAAATTACTGTTCTAAACAAACTGTGAATATTTGATCCTTCAAGTTCTTACTTGAAGGATCAAATATTCACACATCTAGACAACAATGCTTGTCCAACAAAATAGTTCCTACATTCTGATGTCGGATTTCACGTCTTTGACGTGTTGTAATGTCAATGTAAATTTACACCTCAATTCTGCATTATACTGTATGATCGACGTGTTTAGCTGTAATCATTGTCATTTGCATAGCATCTCCGTCGAGTCTTGGGTCCTAGGACCGGTCGGCATTGGCCCTACATTTAACGGCTAATTCCCCATTGTGTTCGCGATTTTACAACCCGTCGTTATGAATTACAACTAGTACTTATCTGTCACTTTAAACGGTATTGTCGCCAGCGATAAAACGTTACGAGTTCTGTACTTATGTTATGTCATCATCATTCAGTTAATTCGGGATTTATGTGTTGATATTGTTGGTGCTGTCTGTCGAAAAGTTTTTGTAAGAAGAACTAAGAAACCATGGTTTTTGCAACTCTTATTTTTTGTATAAAATCTATTATATTTTAAGGTTTCAGGACTTTCCTCTTTATGGAAAACTAAAAATATTACCAACAACGATAAGGTTTTGCAAAAACCACGTCACAGCAAATCGCTTGATCTTTATTCATACCTAACTATGTTTGTTTGGGATATATGCACGAGCATGTCATACGATTTTACTTCAAGTTTAATTTTCTTCGGGTGAATATAAGTGAAGTCTTAATCCTTTTCAATAAGTGTAACCTACATTTGCACAGTAAGTGGTGTCTTCATGAGAACTGTCTGCACAGCTGCACTTACTTTGACACAGTTTTAACATGTGCCTTGCTTATGTCTTCGTCCACTTTGTTTGTTTTTTGAATACTCCAATTAAAAGGCATGTATTTGTTCATTAGTTGGTCAGATTTCGAAGCACATGTGATATGTTGCTCGGATTTGTTATTTTTCTAATATGGATTAATGTGGCTGTGAACTTTTATGGATGGGGATGATGTCATCTTGCTGAAGTTTATTTTTTTACTAACTGAGATGTTGATTTAAGTAGTGCATATTTGGTACTGGGGTTACGAACTGGGGATTTCAAAGAATTACTGCTTTTGTTTTGATGGAATACAAAGTTATTATTTTTGCAAAACTTTTTGTTTGCAAAATCTTTCGTTGAAGGTATTTTTTTTTCTCTTACACTTTTTGACAGATTTATCTAATGTCTTTCAGATTAAAACTTCATCCAACACGCCAGGCTTCTCGTTTATTTAAGACATTCCACAACCACGCACATTTCAGTTATCTTTTTTCAGTGATCGTTATAATTATTTGAGCTACTTTATGGTCAGGTTTTTTTTAATTTAGATCATTGAAGTAAAGTTTCATAACAATTCTGAAAGCAGAATGTTAAAAGTGGGTGTACTATTCGATTGCTGACTATTTTAGATTCATGTCCTAACATTTAAAAATCAAGGAAAACAAAGCAAGATTAATATATTTATTTTCAGATTTTAAACCGGATATATACATTTTCCTTGTTGAAAAGTTGCAAACACATTATTGTATGTTTGCATAGTTATTTATTCGTTCCTATTCGATTTTGTTCCAAAATTATGTTGATGTTTTCGTATTACCTATAGTCTTTAAGGATCTCGTCTATATTTATTGATGAGACGGCTGTATCGAGAAAAATATATTGGCCCAAATCAACTGAAATTATTTCTATGTGCACTCTAAAAATCTATGCAATTATTTATTTCCAGATACTTGGCACTTCACAAATTACTTTATTGTGGTGTGGTCAGTTTTCTTAATGCTGATTAATTTTGTCTTAAAGGTAATATTAGGGAAGACTTCTAATACGTTACAAGTAATGTGTAAATCTTTGATTAAATAGGGATAACTTTAAATTATATAAGTAACTAATTTAAAGAATGCCAAAACACCAACAAAACTCGTAATCAACCATGAACGAATAAACTTCAAAAAGAGTAAGTGGATGTTGATGGGAACATCCGAATCATCCCGTTACTTTTGCCCCTTAGGAGCAAAGTTTCCTCAAGTGGTTTCTCAAGTGTGCTTTGGTCCTTATAGCCAATTAGGCGCGATAGATTATAAACTGTATGATCTGCATGTATGCAGGCGTGGCTAGCAATCTGTCATCACTCATCACGCACTATTTGCGATGTTATATGTCATTAACTGAAACTGATGTCTTTATTAGTGTTTATGATGAACTTTATGTTTATAATGCTCTCATCTTTTATTTTCTTAAATTAAAGTCAGCCTATATAAAATGTTCCCATAGATCCCAGTGTTGAGATCTGCTTTTTATATTTCTATGGTTGAGATACACGACTTCTATCTGTGATATATGTATATGTGGGCTATAGTCTAACAGGCGGTCTCAGTTCTAGATGTCGAGTATCATTATGTTCAGTAACTTCTATTATTTACTTTGCATGAGACCTGAGACAAGTGGCAATTTTAAAGCGATGTAACATAATATACTTTTCGGTAGTTGATATGCATTCCCATATATTTTTGATTTCAGCGTCATCACTGATAGAATGTCACTTTGCCCAGGGCCTCTGGGTAATAGCTATTCTTTAACTTGTACGAAAAGCTATTCTTTAATTTGATCAACCACCAAGGTAGCTTGATTTATAAGCTTGTTTGTTATTTTGCGCCAATCTTTTTCGTCAACTTCTTTCTAGCCATACCATCTTTCACACACTCCATCTATCGTATCCTTGGTCTCCCTTATCATACAAACACCATATTGACATAACAGCACATTAATTTCAAAACAAGCTCTCGAGAGCTATCTCCATTTCGCGAGTGCATTCGTAAGTGGCCCTTTGATCGTCCTGAAATGTACACCGTTCCACCGGCGCCTGTGCTTCCTAGTCGACGTATGAATGGCCTCCTTATGATCGAAATAGGCTGATTTGTAATATGGAGCCATTGCTTACAAGTTACATGGTTGTTAGTTAGAGAATCAGTGCGATGCTGGTGTTCAGATAGTGATATGGTTTGATTTGTTTGCCTATAGATTTCATTGCATGTATGTGAGGAAAGTAAAAAGTAAAGTAAACAGTTTATGAGTTGTTAAAGTAGCTATAGAAGATTCTTATAAAAAAAAAACAATGAAAAAGCGTTTATTCTATTCGTGGTTACATCCGTGTTCCAAAGTATATTACTTCTGCCAAACTGTAGAACAGTTATATTAGCTTATCTACGGATAAATGTTTTAAGTGAGCATCTCATCTTATTCGTTTATTGTTATGATTTCTGCGAATAAGTTTCAGAAATTTCTATTAATCTTACTATTGGGGTGAGTCAGTTGTTGACTTCTTCAAAGAATGCCAAAAATGTGTAAATGAGATTACCACAACAGTAGATAATCCTAAAACATGTAAGTATGTTTATCCTAATCCGTGGTCTCGCTCTAGTTCTAAATATGGAACAAGTAGCATCATAACATAATCGCATGATCGATATTGAACACGCCGTTCAAGTGAATCCCTACAAAGTAATCTCTACAAAACTTAAGTGAGGCTATTTCACGCCTTATGCTATTATTTCTGTTACCAAGCAGTTTATTTCTTGATCTGTATACAGAGTTTTGATGAAATTGTCTATAACATGTATGGGCCATGTACCCATGCATGTTATAGACAATTGCATCGGCATCCAAGGCCCATTTTTGCTGAATGAAGTTTGATTCCTCATTCATTGATAATTTCATACAATTATTTTGATTGCTAAGTCTGAGACTAGACTTTCGATTTGAAAGTCATTTAATTTCCTTTGTATAATGAGGAATACGTCTGTTAATTGAATGCCAGTTTTAACCTCCATGTTTATGTGCTGCCCTAGTACCTACGGAGTGGCAGGTGAATTAAAACAGATTTACGAACTTCGTTGGGTTTCAGGTCAAATCAAAATATTTATATTTAGTCTTTTGTTGTTTTTGATAAGAGGAAAACTTTGATCAGAAACTATGCCATGTCTAAACAACGTATAAAATATGAGACGGAATTTGGGTCTCACAGATTTTTACGAAAAGTTTCGGCGATTGGCATTTTTGTTTGGAATTTCTTCTATTGTTGCAACAGGGAATTATTCGGAGAAATGGTATTCTCTTTTTAGATCATTGTCAAGTTGGTTCTGTTATTTTTATATGAGCCTCTATGAAACTTATATCGGAATTCAATTTTATTGGAGTGTTTCAATTACTTGCATGTAATTTCTAAGCTGTTATGTGTATTTTCAAGTAAAGAATTATAATATTGACTCATAACTTCAGAAGTCACACTTCATTAGTAATTTACAAGAATGAATGGGAAAACTTATCAATCAGAGCTAATGAAAAAACAAATACAAACATAATTACGATGAGCTAATATTCGTCTTTAATTATTTTATTTCCGGGTTGGTTAATTTTGACCAGCTAGCGAGATTTCAACAAGTAGCTCTGAGATACTTCATGCCCAACAGTGTTGTATGTATCTAAATAACAGTGACTACTTTTAATTTGCTTTTTTTTTTGGGGGTAGGATATCATCAAATGACTCCTCTCGCTCTGGGCAGAGCCGTAGGGAGTGTCAGACTTCTACCGACTAAAAACCACCCAATTTCCTTCTTAGCCCTTGTGCCGAGGCCGCGGTATCTCTTTCGAACAACCCGCAGCCCCGACGGGATTATATTTTGTACTTGACGATATAACTGGACATTGCAATGAATCACAAAAAGGAATGGCCTTGACCCAATTGTTTCTTATCGCTAAAGCTAGCCCTATTGGGTCAGTTTCGTCATAATCGTGGTACAGACATGGGGCTGATAGTTTGCTTATCCGAACATGACCCGAGGGACCTCCCAGTTATCGGCCATAAGAAAAAAAAACTTTTTTTTGTGTAAAAATCACTTTTTATCCCAAAATAGAATCCCGATTGGTGCATTGTTTTTGACTTTATAAAGAAGTGTCTCTGATAAAAGCAAATTCGATGTAATTGTTGCCATTCAGTTGAGTTTCTGATTGAGTTCTAAGAAAAGATTTCAAGAGTGATTGAGGGTTGTGATTTCTTGTTATTGATTCTCAATTATAATAAATTATTATGAGTTTAGTTAATTAGTATCATTAATTAACAAAAAGAGGGGTGTTTTAAGTTTGACCGTTCGTTTTTTACATTATTATGTTAAGTTCAGTTCTCTAGTTTCTGCATACTCCCATGGGACAAAGTCATGAGTTTATATCTGTTAAAAAGTATTTGTTACTTTGTCATTATGAATTAACTTTATCCATACCTATCTTCAACCTGCATTTGCAATGACCCAGGTCAAAGCCGCACAAACCCATGGCACTCCGCACCGCTCCATCGGCACAATTCAGACACCTTAAATTAATTAGTCCACGCGCTCTAATTAAGATTAGTGTCACGCATTCTTGTTCCAATAGTGGTGCCGTCGCCGTCGCTCGCACTGTTTACCTGGCTGCGAGACAATCAATCAACTTGATTGATACTTCTCGTGGTTTAAACTCTTATTTTGCAACAAAATGAGGTTAATATTATCAAGTTTGTGTTCGTTTTGGTGCTAAAGTGTTCTTTAAGGTTAGTTGCGACATGCTGATTTTTTATTTGGTGTGTTACCTTTCGATATCGTTTTAGTGGTCTTGGTAAACAAGGTATAGTGTTTCCACTTCTGGTGTACGAACCTCCTCTCTGCTGAACCGCGAGCCCAACTTAGACTGGCTGATGTCACATATCTTGGAATTCATGGCGTATTTTAGTGTCCCTACACGTCAATTGAACAGTGCCGAAGAAAGTAAGGAATATTATGGCCCTTCTGCACCATTTTGTTTTACAAATTAAACGTTTTCCCGACTGAAATCATAGGTAATAGCATTGTACAATATAGACAGACAAGACAGACAGGTAGAGTAAACATTGTTATTAATTTATTACGGAATGTATAATTTTTAATGTTTGCTGTAGCTGTCATTGTCTACATATGGCCGTGTGTATGTAAATAATTCACCTGCTTATTTTTAAGTTAATTGAATTTATTTACGAAATATTGCACGTACCTATATATGACTGAACACTGCAAGAAAGAATTGAGTATAGAAATTATACGTTTGATTAGAATACTTTTAAAGGTAAAATGAAAACCTTCGTATTTGTAGTAAATAAGGCGGCATGTTTCATTGCATTAGAAGGTACTTAAACAATAAGCTTAAAAGCTAAATGCGTTACATCACAGCTACTTAAGCTAAGCACGGAAACAGTTACTCAAAGCTGCGCATACGCAGTCGCAGTGCGTAACATCCAGTGATTCGATTGATCATCGATTATGGATCGATCAATCATTCGATTCAATGTCAAATGTTTTGGCGCCTAGCTGTCTGCATGCAGGCGAGGTCGTTGACCCTACTCCATGGCTGGTAGACTAACGACCACGCTTAATTGTGGTAATTCTGAATTATTGATATTTTTGAACACGGTACGTCACTGCTGATGATGTTAGTGTCAATTTTATGGTGACTTACAGTTATGGTACCTAAAACAGTGACAAAGGAAGATAAATGTCGTGCGATCTACATATTTCGCGTTTCAACTGGCTTGCTGAAAAGTTATTAGTGTCTAAACAAACTATAAAAAATTTCGCCTTTTGCGAAGTAGGACCAAAATATATAATATTATGTGCGCGAGCCTCAAGTACAGTTAAAAATTCATGGATTATAATTTTGATCAATAACTAATCCGGCACAAAATGATACTTAGGACCATTACCGCATTCCATAATCAACCAATAAATTATGTAGTATAATCAATTAACTAAACTTACCATTATAGTATATACGGGTCATAATTAATGATTGTTCTCTCGAAGCTGGTATAATTAAATATTTTAATTAATAGCCAAGCTCTGTACCGGCTGGGGACCACCCTATTGACGGAAAAATGCCGACAAATAAGCTGGTAGGTACATAATATTTTGTGGTTTTGAATAAGAATGAACATGGTAAAGATAACAAACAGTTAAAAGGCAAGTTTATCTTTGTATGATTGAATAAAGACTTGTGTACTACGGGCATGCCTCTGCCGAATCTATCGATGATTTCTGGCGTGATGATAATTTGGTATTTGTCGAAAAAAAATAGTATAAAAATCTTAATCTGGTCCTTTATCATCATAATTTTCGCACTTGACGTTTGTTTTCAATTGTTATTTTTTTTTCAATCAACTCAATCAATGATTTAGAGTTTTTTACGTACGGTTACCGTAGGCTTCAGTAGATCGCGACATAAACGGCTTATAGAATAGCGTACTTCATTGCATAAATTAAACAGACAAGCATATTATTTCTCTAGCTATGTCTGATCTTAAATTACGCAAATGCGTTTTATTGGCTTGCATCTGTAAAAAATATACGTACTCCTAAGCCTCCTTGCTAGAGTCACTTTTGTTAGGTTATCAGTCAACCAGAATATTAAGAAAAAAAAATCAAATAATATTATGTTCCGGCTGTCAACAGTCTACAACAAAAGTCGTCTACTCTTAAGATAATCACCATTGTTATTGTAAATGCATTGCAATATGCAATTTGCAAGGAAGCTGACACGCATATTCATGCAATATAATTTTCTATACATAAATGTTTGTGCTAGGAGAATCTGCAGTGACCAACAATTATTATATTAATATTGCAGCGAACTCTTTTAGGTGTTCCACAAGGAAGTGTGCTGGGTTCTACTCCGTTTATATTTCTCTTTAAATAGATACTCATATTAAAATTGATGTTTTAAAAAACTCCCAGCTAATCAAATACTGTTTCAGCAACACAAGCAACTTTACTTAAGCAATCTAACTGCATCGCTGTCAGTAGAGTTTGTGTTGCATCGGATCGTTAGAAGTCGGCGCGGGCGCAGTCAGTGGCGTGCGTTAATAACCCCTCAATTGGGGGCACTCGCTCGCCTTTAAGGAACAGCTAGAAGGCAGAGGCGGTAGCGAATTTTGTTTAAGTATTGCTTGAATGCATTCAAAATAAAGTAACATCATTATTGCCTGTTAGAGTTTATTAGGATCATAATATTTTAGAATCTTTACCTTGTTTTATTTTTTTTAGCAAAATGCATTGTTCCAAAAAATCTCTATTCGTATTTTCCTAACCTCCTCTTTTTACACTCATTATAATCGATGAGATGTTTCTCCCAAAATCTAAAATCCGAATAGTCATAGAACTTATCCACTGTTGGGTACAACAGTGGATAAGTTCTATGATTTTTCAGAACAGTATTTGAGCGGTGTACCGCTCTTCATCAAAATCGCTGTCACTCACACATTCGTCCTCCCTCCCCACTATATTGATCTAAGCGCGTGCCGACGTTTCCTCCCGACCGTAGCGTTAGACGCATCATCGTTGATCATTGCGTTTGTTGACCGTACACACTATTTGCGTGACACTTGACACTGATTGGGCGATGCTTTGATTCTAACCTGGCCAAGGGCAAAGGTTGAAGATGGCAAAGGCAAAGTTGATTGATTATTTCGTAAACTATAATGCCTTTCGTGTTAAGGCTTAAAGTAAACACTTGAGCGTTTTAATTGCAGCGAGAATTAAGAAATTTCATATTCCTGGTGGATCTTGGCGCTATTACTTACTTCTTTTTAAATAGCAAAGTTTGTTGCAGAGATACTATATTTATTCAGTCATGTTCTGTGGTCTTACGAGTATTACCTCCTTTTCTTTCACGGGTATCATTGCAAGGACAAGTGACCTCTGCGCTACTATCGACAGAGTACCTATGTTTTGGGTCGCAAATTATAAAACACAATGTTAAAAAATAATATATTATTTGTGACCGTTATAATAATATAATAATATTTTTTTATTTCCAAAAAAAAGGACAATAAGTAAATGAATACTACATAATTATAAATGACAATGGTAAATGATTGTACAGTGGGGCAATTACATTAGCACACTGATTCCCAAACTGAGACGAGCTCGTATTTCGGGACTCGGCAGCTCTCCGTTCTAATGACATAACAATATAATACAACATTTTACACTTACATTCAAAGTATTTACCTATATGTACCTAGATACGTTACAATTTTATATTTGAATACGATGAAATACTGTGGTGCCAGTAACGTGAACATCCACAAGGTGGTCTTTGGTACCGCGGTCACAAAACTATTTATCTAAGTGCAATTACAAATCTGCAATAGGGCCAGAAACGTGTGCAATGCATAAAATTAAACCGTAGTAAAACATGTATTTAACCCGGTCATCGGTCAGAATTAGTTCGGCCTCCATTGATATTAATGATGGTCATAACTTTAGACGCCATTTAGCATATCAAGGTGCGGTTGGGCATTGTCATACATTGGTGCTAACAGCCAATTGTGATCAGAATCAGCATAAATCGGCCGTACTAATAAGAGAACCTAATAATATTGTAACGGATAGAATTCTGAGAAATTGTGCGAACATGTGAGTTGAAATTACACAATAGAAGCTGTGTGTGGTCTAGGTAAGAAAGGACCACACCTGTTATTATTCTAGGATTGAGAATATTAAGATTAAGAAGAATCTGAAACTTTTTGAGATCGTTGTAAATTTACTACTCAAGTACTCGCAGTTTAAGTATGTACTAATTTTGTTGTGTTTCTCTTATGTTTACTTTTTTATTGTTTTGTCAATTTGCTTTGTCCTGTGTGAAACCAATAAATACTTTTTCTTTCTTCTTTCTTTCTTTCAGTTATGACCTACCTAAAATTTGCTAGTGGACAGACTGTGATGTCTTTCGACTAAAAACATTTGCACAGTTTTGATGTTCAGATAATTGCACTAATTTTTAATTTAACTTCTTGGACTGTTAACGTCAACCGAGTTTTCATTAAGTTTGTGTCTCTCTTCCTGAATCCTATGTAACAGAAGTGTCACTGGAATTCACTAGACTTTTAAGAAACCATTCGTTTGAATCAATCAATCATCCAAAAAAAGTTTTAGATCTTCCCTATCCACACACTTAACGAAGTTTTCTTTATTTAAATCACAATGTAATGTGAAAGTTCATTTGCGTCCATTCTGTTGAAAAGAGTCATGTTTGCTTAGGACACGATTGATTTGACGGGAGTGTATGTGGGTCAGCATCTAACGGTACTCATCAAGGATCGGTAAATCACGAGCGTCCGAATCGGAGAGTAATTTGATACGATGCATGGGCTTAATTGAAATAGTACATAATTAGATGCTATAGAAGTAATGCTTGATCTAATTAGGGTATGGTGTTTTGTTGATTTGTTTGTTACAAATGCCAGTCTTGAAATTCGTCAAGCATTTTCTGGGAAACTAAGGAAATAATGGGAAAATCAGATACTTTTTTATAAAACTGCATAACTAATGATGATGAAGTTTGTTTTTTGAAGGACCGATTTTGAATCGCTCAGGAACTAAGGACTCATTTTGGGACTTAGGTACAGCTAAATCCGCCTTTTCTATTTCTGCCTCGTGCCTATTGCTATTGAATTCTTTTTAATAAACAGCATCCGAATGCCGCGTAAAATTCGTCACATTTGATTAGTATGATGTCCAGTGTGTGGCCGGCGTTGGCCATGTAGTAAGTAAGGAAGACGATGCCGTGGGCGGCGGCATTCACACCGCGTGACTCATGCCATTGATGGGCGCCCAACTTTGACTCGTTCCTGTCGCTCAGTACAATGCCACCTAAAATCTAACTGGGATCTGTATTGATAACATAGACAACTATGATAGGTACACAACACATAAGAAAAAAAAGAGTATATTTAGCGTAACATACAATAACATAATGGATTAGCTATCCTGCATCAAAAAGTTTAATTTCAACAATAATGTCATACAGATGTTGCTTGACGTTGACTTTTAAATGAACCTTGTAGATTTGTGGCAGAAAAAAGCTAGTTCAAAATCAAATCGTTTCTTATTGGAATGAATAAGGAGTGTAAAGATTTCAGGCACAAAGCACGTGGTGAACTGGAGACCGTTTTAGCCTATGCCAAATATGCTATTAATGATGTTGTCTGCTACATGTAGATAAGAGTCAGTCTTGGAAGAAACGTGACAGAGTGTCTAGCAATTTTCTAGAATCTTTCTGAATTTGTTTGTAACTAAGGACCAGTTTCTTGAAAAGAATGGTTCCCTCTAGTGACTGTCACAACTAATATGATAATAAAGAAACATTGTTGGTAGTTAAAACCGGCACTTTGTCCACAAAAGGCTGTTCTGTTTCTGTAAGCATCAATAGATGTAGAACATCGGACAATGCAGACACTGAGTAGCATGCCACCGATTCATTCATCCGCAGTACAACTTTACAATTTAGTCCACAACTAACGTAAGGTTGTTGCTTTTACTAATAATGACGTCATTAGTAGAACAAAGCTGGTGAAGAATTTTTACTAATTATAGCAACAGATTGTGATTGTGATGCGTGCCCGGTCGACGGCCCTCGTTATCATTTCGGCACAGATTGCTTGATCCCTCCCCGCCCCTCTTCTCTCGCTCCTCCCGCCATCTATGTGCGGTGTGCTTGCTCCTCTTTCGTTGCGTGTGTTGTCTTTTTCTATCCAAAAAGGTGTTTAGTGTTGTAACGTGTAATCTTTTTGGTCTTGTTTCCTAATGAAACAATTCTTTGGAAATTATTTTTGGACTAGTTGTGCATTTTAATATCTTAAGATTTTACACAATGTTACCTAACGTGTCATGAATTTCAATAAGTTAGGCTTTCGAATTAAGTCGTTATTATTTTTCTAATTAAATTTAATGTCTTACTTGTTTTAATACGTTTTGGTCCTAAACGGTACAGTCAGATAAATAGCTACAATGTTATTTATTTTAACCGTAAAATTAACTTGAGTAAGTATTACTTAATTGGATTAAAATAACCTAAAACTTGTAACAATACAGGTTGTTACAGTGATAAAAGTTACTCCAATTTTCGCAGTTAATTGATTGTGTCAGACATTAAATGACCGACAGTGGTTGAAAATTCGTTAAATGAACTAAATGTACAATATATTTTATTTCAAGTACATGCTTCTAGATAATGAAGTTAACCTACATCATTGAGATTGTTTTTAAAATATTAGTGATTAATCAATTTAATATCTCCTCAAAAAACCTTTCAGGTTAAGTTAGAACAGCTATTGAAGAGAGTATTCAAATAATTATTTTAAAACATTTGGAATGTTTATAAAACATTCCAAAATTTGAAGCCAGCAACGTCATTTTTATATTTCTGCAGTTATATGTATATTCTAGCTTATCCTAGAAACAACCATTCCTACACACATGTGACATCCGTCAATCCGCACTGGGCTCGCGTGGTGGATGATGGCCAGCTCTCTCTTTCTTTTTTTATAAAAACGTTGCCCCACACTAGGAATTTCTCCTGTATCGTGAGTGCGTTTACAAACATTTAAACTCACATACACAGAACACCCAGACCCGAAACAACTATCTGTAGGTCATACAAATATTTGTTCCGTGCGGGAATCGAACCCGCGACACGCAGCGCAGCTGTCCAATCGCTCAGCCACTGCGCCAACCGTGTCGTCTTTGAGAGAGGAACTCTCAGCATTATAGACTGTTGTGATGTAGATATTCTGAAAGCGGTTCCTTGATAGGTATCCACCGAATTTAATTGAAACATTTTATCACAAAGCTTTTAGATAGCACAAGTGTATCTAAAAATGTTTTTGGCACTGACATCAGAATGTGCGTTTTATAGTGTAAACACTCAATTATCAATGCAGTTACCGATAAGAATGTACCGCGTAATCTTTGGTCCAATTACTGTTTGTTTATTAAGATTTTATAAGGTTACCGTATTGAAGGCTTGAGGCTGCGGGATGTCCGCAAGGGATACCGAGGCCTCGACATGAAGGGCGAAGAAGGAACATGGGTGGTTTTTAGTCAGTAGAAGTCTGACACTCCCTCTCGCTCTGCCCAAGAGTGGGAGGGGTTATTTGATGATTTCCCACCCCCCAAAAAAAAAAAAAAAAAAAAAAAAAAAAAAAGGCTTGACACTTCAATCACTTTATTCATATTAGATACGTTATATAATTTAATTTATTTTTAATTTTTTACAATAATAAATAAGTTTGGTAGATATGTTATCCAGTGTTAGGAGTTATCTTATTTTTAATATCGTACGGTATTACGTGGTGGTACAATAACTTAGTAAAGTCATCCGTCACTATTTTTATTATCATTAACTATTACTTAAATTGTGATAACGATGTCCATTCATGGCGTCTTTTAAATTATGTAAAACAATAGTTTAATTTGAGTACGTATAAGCGGTTTAATTGATCCCAGGATCCGGGTTTTAAAATTATACCACTATTTTTGTAAGTTATTTAAAGAGATATTGGTCCTTCGTCCCAAATATTAAAACCTTATATTTTCCGTTGTTCTAGGGTGATGGTTCCAAGATGACAATGTGGCGGCTCGTGGCGGCAGTGGCCCTGCTGTGCGCGTGCGTGCACGTCGCTGCGGGCGATGCGCGCGCTCCTCAGCCGACGCGCTCGCCGCGCTTGTGGCCGCGCGCCTCCCGGACGCTCTCGGAGCGCAAGCCTAATCAGTTCGTAGGGTAAGTTGGAACAGCAACAACAACACTTACCCTATGATGTATCACTGATGACGATTCGGAAAAATCGATCATGTCACCAGTGGAAGTGGAAGCTTGGATGACTAAGACACCAAATAAAACATGAAGCACGTAAGCACGTAAAGCCTGACAAAAAGTCCTTAAATACTACTTATCACTATTAGGATATAATTATGTATTGCTGAACCAACAACAACAACAACTATGGTGATATCATAGACAAAAGCATAACGTCGGGTCGTTGTTGGAATTTTCAAAACAAACTATTTAGAATTTTGGTTCTTTGATCCAAATTCCGATCATAATGCTACCCATTTATTTAACACAGCTGACTCACCATTAAATATTGTAAACGGAAAAATCAATCGCGCTAACCATCAAAGTAAAAGAATGTAATGTTAATACGAATTAATCGGAGGTGCATCGTCCGGTCCTTGGAACCGTACGTGAACCGCATGCGGCGGCCGGGCTGATACAAATCTCGGTACTTCACACTGTACGGTTTTATAATCGTATGCGCTATTCCCATCCTTAAGCGGTTCACGTTTTACATATATTTATTCTTTACCGTCAGTTGCTGTAAGCTTGGCTACTGGCTGAGCAGGTGTGAGGTCTTGCCTTTGATTTCTCTCTCGAATATTATAAGTTTCTTGTGCTTTGCGAAGTTATTTGTGTATCACTTCTGTTACATTTGAGTTTTAATGCTGAACTTTATTACAGTCCGTATCGCTAAAGCCAAAGAGTATCGTGTTACCTAGTATTAACTGGGTTGTGGAGGTCAGATAGGCAGTCGCTCCATGTAAAATACTATTATTCAGCTGCACTCGGTTAGACTGGAAGGCGACCCCAACATAGTTGGGAAAAGGCTATGCAGATGATGATCGCTAAAGCCCTTTTTTTTTTTTGGCAGTTTGAAAATCATCAAATAACCCCTCCCGCTCTTGGGCAGAGCGAAAGGGAGTGTCAGACTTCTACTGATTAAAAACCACCTTCTTAGCCCTTGTTCCTTCTTAGCCCTTCATGTCGAGGCCGCGGTATCACTTGCGTGCTGCGAACAACCCGCAGCCCCGACGGGACCCGCAGCCCCGACGGGATCGCTAAGGCCCTTAAAGATTGTTTGTTAAAATCTACAACAATCAAAGTTTACAAAGAAACAGAAGTTTGCAATACACTCTCACAAAAAGTTACAGTCCAGCTTTCATTTCCTCCATTTCCGGAAGTCAATAATGTTATTAAAATTTTCAAAATATGGAGCGTATTCAAAATCACCGGGAGATTTTTTCTTCCACAAATTGCTACATAGAGCCCAGTAACATAATACATGATGTGTAGTACTCTACCGTGGGCGGCGGCGCGTAGGTGATTTTCACGCTTATAATTTCGGGAGTCGGGCAGGGGACAATAGCGGAACCAACGGCGAGTTCACTGGGGCAGACTGTGACGAAGCGAGTTTAGATTCCAAGGTCGCGAATGCAATCAACGAATGCAAGGATGATAGTGATAGAGACGAATTTGGTCAATGGTCGCAAGGTTTAGAAGATGCGAAGCAAATAATTGATGGATGTCAAAGTATAGGCAGGGTAAAGGCACTACATGAAATAAGTTTATTGTAGTGTAAAGTATTAAAGGAAATAGTTAAATAGTAATAACAGAGTTATCATCTGCCTAACCTTTTCCCAACAACGTTAATGCAGATTATAAAACTATTATTAACACATATGGAAATGTTGTTATAGAAACAGCTAATGACATTAGCAGAGGTTAACAACGCGGTTAATGATGATCAATGGATAAACAACACTATCAGTGCTAAGATTATAAATTACTAATCAATGGATATCACCGCTCATATTAGTATTGCTGTGATAATATTCTGACATAACGATGAGGTAACTATCACTTACTATGGTGAACACGCAAATCAGGAATTATTATTCCTGTTTGATATGACTGTAGCGTTGTTATGACACTATTCTTATTTAATAATAAAACAACTTATTATACTTAAATCCGGAGCGATTTTATCATACTTTATTAATATTACTTAAGATAAAATTATAGGTGAAATATAAACTATTATTTTCCCTAAATAAAATTGTTTAAATGACCGCAATGCTCTTGAATGATAAGCTAATATTTAGCAAAACAGTGATAATAAATAATTAAGTGCAGTACTGCACTAAATCTCGATTTCGATACAAGGTTTTCAGTGTAAGGACTCGCGATACTCTCTGACCCTAGAACAAATTAGTCTAGTTTAACCAAGCGGGGAGAATCTATTCGGTACAACTTAGATACGCTCGTAGGAGCAAGGCTATTGGGATCATCGCTCATAAGCTCCTCTTGCAACTGTTGCGTAATTTGGTACTAAGACATTTTCGTTGGCAACTGTTCATTGATGATGATGATGAATTTGACACTCAATAGAGCTACTATTTTTTCTAAATTGTTGTTGCTATTTTTTGTTGTCATTATTATTGGTTATAGCTTTAATTATCAGGTTGTGGATAAAAGGACTACTGCAAGCCATTTGAAAGGCGTTGTTGGCGGGTAGGTATCTGTTCTGAAATGATTTTGCTTAGCCCCGGTTACTTCAAATTGGTTATAGAGGAAGTCCGTGAGTGTGCTGTGTAGGCATGTTAATCTAGCGTAGTGAAAAGGTTTATAAGATACAAAGTTCGTTAACAAATAACAAATTCTGAACACTATTATATTCAAACAGTAGCATGAGAAAAACTTGTAAATTACCATAAAATGTGGAAGCTGTGAACGTGTCTACAATGACTTAGACAATAAATCAGGCTTAAACAACACCTGTGTGACTTTAATGAGCACTTCGTTAGTTGTCATACAAAAGCAGCTGAAATCTGCATTGTTGATCCGAAGGTAACATTTTATGAGCTTCTCGGTGGCCTTCGTGCTACAGAATAGTATTTTGTAGTTTTTGAGCAGAAGCTCGTAAATGCAAAATGGTGGTATATAGAATTTATAATATAGGTAAAGTTTTCTCGCTTCGTGATTACTATGGGAACTGCCGAGAGGCAAGTCTATGTACAAAAGCTTGCTTTTGATAATGAAAACTAACACAAAAAGCTCCACAAGAACTTGTCACCAGAAGTCGTTGACAAAGAGACTAGCATAGGTTGTTGGAACTATACTTCACAGGAAATAACTGGTGGTTCTAATAGTATACAAGAACGTAATCATTTGTATGAGTGCACATTAGGTATTAAATTAAAATATTGTTTTTGTTGCAGCCCTCACGTTTGCCGATCTCGCAACAGCACGCATTGCTGTCCCGGGTGGACGTCCCGGCCGAATTCCTTACTTTGTATAGTCCGTAAGTATTTCTCTCTTTACTTACTATTTTGCTCACACTCACTTTTATTCATTTCATCTTAAATGAGGCAAGAAGTATAAGATGGATTACTATTAAGTAATGCCTTGTAAAGAATAATAATGTTTTTTCTTGCATTAGAACATGGGCAATATAGGTCTTCTAGTAGCAAGCTTGACCCGGGGCTGCGGGACTGTTCGCAAGAAATAAAGCGGCCCCGGAACACAAAGGGCTTAAAAGGAACATAGGTGGGTTTTAGTCAGTACTATTCTGACACTCCCTTCCGCTTCACCTTGGGCCGGAGGGATCATTTGATATATTTTCACACCCGAAAAAAAAGGAGAAGGCTTGAAGATGAAGTACAGTAAATTGGACCTATAGAGATTTTCAGGTACGCCAAACTGTTAATCCATTATCATGTGTTATAATTTCCAGCTTTATGCCGCCCTGACTGCGGCTCTCCGGGCGCATGCGTGGCTCCCAACATGTGTCGATGTGCTGGTGGAGTGGAAGCGCCATCTTGTGGCGGTGGCTATCCCTATCCAGGTAAGAACTATCAAGTAAAGTGATTCGAGGCGATCACGTCATCATATTGCCCAATTTATTTGGGGACTATTAGTACAACATCCATATACATATATACACCTTCATATCTAATTTTTGAGCACGAGGACCTGGTTTCGATTCCCTGGTCCACTAGGAATTTCTTAGTATGGGACTTAAACATAGCTGTGGGTGTACTGACTATTAGGTAGGTACCTACACCTCAGTCTAACCCATCGGGGTAACATCATATCATGTACGCCTGGATTTATCTATTTTATAACAAAACTCGAGATATTGTTTGAATAATATTCCGTTTTATTTGTTTACAGTACGAACGCCGGGTGGCTGTCGACGAATCTGTATGAACGGTGGTACTTGTTCAAACGGCACTTGCTCCTGCGCACCCGGCTGGAGCGGGGAATTTTGTACTGAACGTAAGTGACATCTTAGAAATAATGCTTTTGCACACTTGAGTACGGGGTCCCAAATAAAGGTTATGTTTGCATAATCTTAAAACCTGAAGATTCAAGATATAGAGAGGAGAACCTACAGAATTTCATATTCTAGTTTCTTTGTGAAGTCCAAATTCCAAAACTTTTTTTTAATTTCCAGCGATATGTCGGGAGCCCTGTCTACACGGCGGTCGATGTATAGCTCCGGACAGATGCGTCTGTTTCCACGGACTGTCCGGCACCAGGTGCGAGATCGACAGACGAACTGGTAAGTTTTATAAGGTTTAATATCAAATACCATAATAATCCATAAGATCATGACGTTAACAAATGGCCAATTTGTTGGAACGGGTCATCATCATCATCAATAGCCTTTAATGTTCCACTGCTGGGACACAGGCCTCCGCTCTATAATGGGAATGGACTATAATCCCAGTGCGGGTTGGTTGAGTCACACATAGTAGTGGTGGTGTAATTGAAAAGTTAATTTCAAAGCATGAAGGTTCTATCTGGCTGGACATAGAGTAAGAACTCTTTTGAAGCCTATGAAAAGAATGCGTATCAGTTCATGTCAAACATAAATGACAAAATATTTTAGCGTGGTTTTTGTAATATGAACCCAGGCCCGTGCTACACGGACACGCGCGGCGCGCTGTGCACGGGCGCGCTGGACGGCGTGGTGTGCACCAAGCAGCTGTGCTGCGCCAGCGTGGGCGTGGCCTGGGGGCATCCCTGCGAGCGCTGCGCCGAGCTGGACTGCCCGCAGGGACACCTCAGGAACCTCGCCACTAAGGAGTGTCAGGTAACGACGGAACAGCAGAGAGATATCTGGCAGTCTGTACAGACCCAGCTTTACCTGACCCCTCTTCCTATACCACTTGCCCTCTTCTTCTATGGTCGACGGATCGAGTAATTCTGGGTACAGACTGTACAAGACTTAATTCACAATGTTCTGAATTTATTTCCCTCTATATTTGTGTAAATTATCTTTCCATGCAAGTCTCAATAAACACTTTTTCTTTCTTTCTTTTTCTGCTGGTTGAGAACCTCAATGGCACACAAGTAAGTTAGCGTTTGGAACAAACTCACACCTTTTTGTCTTCTCTTGTTGCCATCTCAGTTTCACTCTGTTTTACTGCACCAGCATTGCTTTCTGTTATTGTTGTATTAAGATTTTTGTTTCCATCTCCAGGATATAGACGAATGTGCAGCCGTTCCCGGTCTCTGTCAAGGAGGTCGCTGTATCAACTCCATCGGTTCGTTCTCTTGCGAGTGTCCTCCCGGTCAGAGGCGACACAGAGTGACCAACAACTGCGAGGATATCGACGAGTGTGAGGATCCTGATATTTGCCCTGTAAGTAACGGTTTTCAGAGATAAATAGAAACAATATAACAAATATTCAATTAACTCTGGCCGCGTCGGTTGTTTCAATGATTACGAAGTCTAGCTTCTATTCGCGTCAGATTGAATAAAACCTGATGGTTTTATTCAATCTCAATAATCAATATATAAGTTATTTAAAACAACCGGCCGAGGAAATATCATTCCGCGCGAGATTTTTTTCGGAATTCTATTCTCATGAAATTTTTCCTTTTACAGAACGGCAAATGTGTAAACACAGAAGGCGATTACTACTGTCTCTGCAACCCGCACTTTATTCCGAGTCCAGACAAGAAATTCTGTATAGGTAATTTTCTTCACTTATTTTTCTTGGCATTTTATTAAGTCTCCGCTAATTGCGATCTTGAATAGGGAGCTTTTGTGTTTCTACATCTCCCAGCTTAAACACTCGGAAGTGTTGAAGGGCTAGTGTGTTTAGGGACTTTTTAAGAAGTTATTTTAGATCAAAAATCGCTTATTGTCAGCCTAATCTGTATTAATGACTTGTGATCTTGAGTTAATGTTTTGTATGTGTAATACAGATGGGCGAGTGGGCAGTTGTTTCACGTACATGAGCGAGACTGGCGAATGTGCCGACCGGCTTCCGATGCCGCTGTCCAACCGCGACTGTTGCTGCGGATACAACATGGGACGAGCTTGGGGAGACATGTGTACACCCTGCCCGCCTAGAGGATCCAGTGAGTAAAAGTGTTAGATAGGAGTAAGAATAATCTATACTAATATTATAAAGCTGAAGAGTTTGTTTGTTTGTTTGTTTGAACGCGGTAAACTCAGGGACTGCTGGTTGGAACAGAAAAAATCTTTTTGTGTTGGATAGTCCATTTATCGAGGAAGGCTTTAGGCTAATATAACATTACGCTACGACTAATAGGAGCGGAGCATAAATGAAAAATGTTGCAAAAACGGGAAAAGATATTCCTTTTTGCGAGCTTCCGTTGCGTGCGCTGCGAAAACGGTTTAAGTTACGCAAATATCATGTATGAAGGAATTGTTTCTCTTTAAAAGTTCTAAAAAAAAGTCCGCGACTGCATTTATTTATAATTTAAGATTTACTGCACCATAATGTTTACAAGTACAAGGAGATCCTGTATATTTAACAGTAAGATATACCTATAGTAATTGTCACTTTAATAATATAATCGAAGCCAATCTAAACTAATAGGTATTATAAAGAGGAAAGGTAAGATTTTTTGTTTGACACGAGTACGATTTAACTTAATTTAATATGTTGAATAGTCGATTTATCAAGAAAGGCTAAAAGTTATATTATGTGACGCAGACGAAGTCGCGTGGGTCAGCTAGTAAAGTAATAAAAAAAGTAAGAACTATAATATCCACGTGGCCTCACTTAGAGAGAACAGGCTCTTGAAATTCGAAATAACGTTAGTGAATGCACTAATGCGTGGCTTACCAAGAAAGATTACGTATTTGGTGAAATATCCATTAATTTAATGGACAAATTGATTAGCATTGAATGTCTTTTCCAGCCGAATGGACTCATCTGTGTGGAGGAGGTGTGATCCCACCACACTGGCGCCGCAACGTGACGGGTGGTGGCGGGGACGGTGGGGGTGGTGGGGGGGACTACGAGCCGCCCGCCATCGCCAAGATCAATGAGTGCATGCTCAGGAACGGTATCTGTGGACTGGGTACTTGTGTGGACAAGGATAAAGGGTGAGCGGGCGAGATCATAACTAATAAATCAACCGAGGCTCTTCCAGTCTTTGATTACCTTTGACAATTTGTTTTGTTTTCGATCCAGATACCAGTGTGACTGCTGGGATGGCGCTGAATCAGTAGTGCAGGATGGTAACCCGACCTGTATCGACATCGACGAATGTGCTCTCGAATATTGTAAAGGAGGTTCTTGTATCAACAGACCAGGTGGATTTGACTGCAGGTAAGATGTCAAAACTACATAATGTTATTTTGTTCTGTGATTTTTCAATCGGGATAAAGAATGTAAAATTAATATAAATATCGTTTTCTCAGATGTCCACCAGGTTTCGATCCGATAGAAGGCGGATTGAGGTGCAGTGATAAAAACGAATGTGAATCGACGCACGGAGGCATGTGTACGAACGGAATTTGTAGGAACAGTGATGGAGGGTGAGTACAATTCGTAACGTGTAGGTACTTCTAAAATAAATCTTGTATGGAAGCATGAAAAAAGATGAAAGCTAAAATATTTCCTTTCATCATAAGATTCGAATGCGTCTGCAACCCCGGCTACGAGTCAACAGAAACGGGCCACGCATGTCGCGATGTAGACGAATGTCGCGACAACCCTCGTGTGTGTCGCCGCGGTCGCTGTCGCAACACTCCGGGTTCCTACGAGTGCGAGTGCGAGGCTGGCTTCTCTATCAGCGCTGGTGGCTACTGTACGGATATCGACGAGTGTGCTGACAAAAGTGTTTGCCAGGTTCGTTTTGGGATAGGCTTTTGATACAGTGTAGCTCTGTGAATCCTGTGAATTTTAAATGAAGACACTCTATAAAAGGATAGGAATACTACGATGTTACGCAAACATGTCAAATACTGTTGCCGACGACGAGTGGAAAAAAATTGGGGTTAACTTAATATAAAACGTGATATGCCAGCGAAACGGAGGATTCTCAGAGTTCCACAAGGTAATGTATTTGGACCTCAAATAATCAAAGAGTTTATTCTATTTATTTTTTAGGGTGGTCGCTGCGTGAACAGTGAGGGATCTTTCCAGTGTGTGTGCGAAGCTGGTTACCGACCAACCCCAGACCGTGGGGCATGTATCGACGTTAACGAATGTTCCGAACAACGTGTCTGCAGGAATGGCCGCTGTCATAACACGCCTGGGTCGTTCAGATGCGAGTGCTTGCCTGGCTTCTCACTAAGCAATGATGGAAGGACTTGTCTTGGTAAGAATTGATCGAAATAACTAACTGTAGATTCCGTAGTGATATTACATGAAATACAAATGAATACCTGGATAATGTTTCCTTACAGATGAGGTTCAAGACTTGTGTTACGAAAAATACGAAGAAGGGCATTGTACTTTGCCTGGACAGAATCCTGTCACCAGATCTCAATGCTGCTGTAGCTCTAGTAAAGGTAATTTTATCAGAATAAAATTGATGAACTTGTCTGTTATTTATAAGCTTTGAAACTTAAAGAAACTAGAATGCGAGCAAGCTAATGGGGACTCATTATTACTGAAGAAACTATTTCGTATTTCAGGTCTCCACTTAGGCTGGGGTGTGGCCTGCAAGTCCTGTCCTGAACGTGGCAGTACGGAGTACAACGTCCTCTGCCCCGAAGGCTCCAGTAAAGACAACGGAGGCACTGACATCAACGAGTGTACCATGATCCCCGGTATCTGTCCTCACGGTACCTGTGAGAACTTAGAACCTGGATACAAGTGCATCTGCGACCCTGGCTTCCATCCTGATGATGATGGTATCTGCAGGGATATCGATGAATGTGATATGCACCAATCCGTAAGTACCTAACATATTGCACTATAATTGTAGTTCGCGTGGTAAAGTGATAGACCATAAAAATATGCTAACAGTTTGCAAAGATGTACATATAATATTTTGTTCCAGTACTGTACGGGCGGCCAGTGCCGCAATACTCTAGGCAGCTTCTCGTGCGTATGCCCGCCAGGAACTAGATACGAACCCGATGAACAGATCTGCCGAGACATAGACGAATGCGAGGGTGAGACTCTTTTCATCGTCAAGGAATACGATCGGGGAGACATTCCCCCTATGATCCCCATCGGAACAGGTTACCAACCTTTGTGTGACAAGCCAACACATCATAATGTTCCATCCATTGGGCATCCTAACCCTGGACTAGCATCATTTGACCAACATCCGAGCTTGGTCACCAACCATCCGTTGTATGGATACCGACTATAATTGAACATTAATTTCACGCAATTCGATATCATTGCACTGCTTAACTTTATCATGTTATTAATTTTTGTAACTGAGAATCTATAAAATTCCACAGCGGTTATTTAAAATTCGGAATTTTCAATCATTTCTAAAGTGCCTGCATCTTTTACGGTACGATTGGTTTTATAAAAGTTAGGGTTTTAAGGTATTTTTATTCCGTTAAATTAAATTGTTCTTACTGTCTTTTTAAAGTAAAGCCTTCTTTCGCTCCAGTACATTCTGTCTGTAAGATGTTGTTTGACATTTTTCTTGATTTTGTAGAACAATCGAATCCTTGCGACAACGGGCGCTGCATCAACTCGCACGGCAGCTACGAATGCGAATGTGAAAACGGATTTGTCCTCGACGCCACCGCACAACATTGTATTGGTAAGATCATCTAACGTTTTGGCAACATAACGACATTTTGTCTTTGGTAAATGTTTCGTGAATTCTTTTTTTTTATTTTTATCATTTAAGTCTATAGTTTCTTTGTTTTTGATTTCAATAATTTCAGGTTTGCCATAATGTCTATAGAAATGAGTAATTTACTCTGTTTCCAGATTTATTTGTTACCGTGGTCTAGTAGTAATTAATTTTACTGTATGTATCGTATCGTTCTCATCCTAACTAAATTGTTGGTCACAGACAACCGTCGTGGTTCATGTTGGCGTCGCGTGGTGGACGGTCAGTGCGAGGCAGCCGCCCTGCGTCCACTGCTGCGCCAGGAGTGCTGCTGCAGCGTGGGACTGGCCTGGGGCTCTCCTTGTGAACCCTGCGAGATCGAACACTGCCCCTGTCCCAAGGGATTCGCAAAGGTACGAATCTGAATACTTTACATCTCAAATTGTGATAGACCAATATGTGGCCACCAGTACAGCTCTCTCAGCGTATGAGGATTAATACACAGTGGCGTTAAGATGCAGTTAAAGCATAGATATAATAACTGTTGTTTCAATGATCTGTGAGTTAAAGACACCGGCAGATACTTCAGAACATTATCTGTCAAAGTCCATTGTCTGGAGACTAAAGTAGGAAAGAGTAAGAACAATACAGATTATTTATTCTCACCAAGCTTACATTCAGGAAAGATTGCAGTTCCACACATAATTTAAATTTGACGTTGTTAACAGTTGGACGGCGCGACATGTCGTGACGTGGACGAGTGCCAGCTGGATTCTGAGCTATGCATCGGCGGCACCTGCGTCAACACGGACGGCTCCTACCGCTGCGAGTGTCCGCCCGGACTGGCGCTGGACACTACTGGTATGGAACTATATTCGAATGATTGCATGCTGAATCATAAAGTGCTCACGGCTATGACGGGTTATAGCGGACATAATTCTAGTGTGTGAGAGAAAAAGAAATGGATGAAGATGAATAGCAATATCCCTTTTGTATAAGAAACCAATGACGGATCAACTCTGCATAAATAGGCTCTAGCTAGACGATATACAATTTTTAAGCCAGCTGTTATTCCCGGCATCAAACACAATGCAATCTAGAAATGTGCGAAAGATGATCACGATTATACACAAAAAATACGATAAAAGCAGGAGAAAAAAAATACAATCTTCTCATGTCTGTCATGAATAACAGGAAACCGTTGCGTGGACACTCGTCGTGAATACTGCTACACAGACTTCATCGGGGGCCGTTGCTCCAGTCCGCTGCAGATTGAAGTCCTGAGGGCTGTCTGCTGCTGCTCCTCTCTTGGCAAAGCTTGGGGCGATCACAGATGTGAGCCTTGTCCTAAGAAGGGTAAGTAACATTAATTCAGTCAGTTCTCAATTGGGTCCTTGAGTATTTTTTTTACTAATAATTTGGGGACAGTAAATGAAAAGATAGGCAACAGTAAAAAAAACTCGTGTAATATCTTAAAAAAATACTTAGTTACAGTACTATGAAGAAGTGACGTCATATTTTATACCGCCATAGTTACGGAGTACAAATGGCCGTTTCGCGAGACAAGGATAGCAAGTGCCCCCACCAAAAACTTCTAAAGCGATTTTATTACTTTTTTAACACATTATAATTATTAGTTCTGTTAGTTCTTTGAAATAACATAACATTTTCGTAAAAACTTTATTTTCTTAAGGAACCGACTCATACCGCAACCTCTGCATCGCTGAGGGCAGTGGTCCTCACGGCCCTACCATCTGGGACCGACCTGGAACTGTTGTACTAGACAATGGAACCGTCATCTGGGGAGGTGATGGCCAGGGTGGTGGTACTGGCGGTGAGACTGGCGGCGGTGGGATAGATGGTGGGGGTGGGGACTACGAGTGGGGACAGGAAGGCGGAGGGGATAACTGGGGCAACATCACCGGAGACAACTGGCACAAGATTCCTGGACCTGGAGTAGTGCCCGGACAGATGGAGGTCAATGAGTGTGCGGCCTTCCCGGGGTTGTGTGGACATGGACGGTGCAGGAATCTGGTCGGCACCTTCACTTGTGACTGTTTCCCTGGATATGAGAAGGTTTGTATTAAAATTTATTATCTTAGAAGTTTACCTTTCCAAATATGTTTGTTTTAGTAACGATCGGTTCTGCGCCGAGAGTAGAAATTCTAACAGTGCAAAAAAATGGCATTATGAATTCCTGATGTTGAAATAGTGTTTTATTTGTTTATTTGGTTGGGAATGAGATCTTCTTTATTTGTTCAATCTCAGGACTCAAAGAACCACACATGTGTGGATGTGAACGAGTGCGAGATAGTGGATGGTGTGTGCGGTTCTGGAGAGTGTCGCAACATTGAAGGCAGCTTCACCTGCCACTGTCATCCTGGACACAAGGCTGATGACTTCACTAAAGTATGTGTTGGTAAGTTCAACATAACGACCACCTTTGCTCACTTTTTTGTCAGTTGCTCCATATAAAATACTGGTATTCAGCTGCAGCCGGTTAGACTGAATGTCGACCCAACATGGTTGGGCAAAGGCTTGGTAGATGATGATTTGCTACAATGTTGTTTAAGGGCTCAAGATTGTTTACTCCGTCTCGACACTAGCAGGTGCACTGTTTGCGTTGTGTTAGTGTATGTCTACGCACGCAGCTACGCACGCATACACAATATCGCAAAGTTTCACCGAAACTCGAGCATTCAAATTTTGTGAAAAGGCTCTTAAAGGTATATCTAATGATAATTTTAATGCAGATGTCGATGAGTGCTCTGAAACCCGAGGGTTATGTCGTGGTGGGCGCTGCGTCAATACTCCAGGATCCTTCCGCTGCGAGTGTGGACCTGGCATGGAACTGTCACCCGACAGACTCTCCTGCAAGGATGTGGATGAATGCTCTATTACTTCTGGTAAGAACGTTGTCGTTTATCATCGCATTCCAAAACTGTAAATTTATTTCCTTTTGGTAGTCCTAACCACATAGGCAGTTACTCCTTGTAAAATAGACGTAGGAAGTTGCGTCCGCTAGACCGGAAGCCGACTCAAACATAGTTTGGAAAAGGTTAAACAAATGATAATGATGTTATGCGTCTTAGGGTACGCAAATAAGCAGAAATTGAAATAATTATCTCTTTTTAGTGAAATCATCCATTCGTCGTTTTTATAGTTTGGATTTATAGACATCCCGAAATAAATACAAAGTAGAAAAAAATAACTCTATTTTTATTCGACGTATCGATTCCCCCAGGAATCTGCAGCAACGGCGCCTGCGAGAACTTGATGGGCACATACCAGTGCGTGTGTGACGAGGGTTACGCGCAGTCTACCGTCAAGTCTCACTGCGAGGATATCGACGAGTGCACCGAGGATCCCACCAGGTGTCAGCACACGTGTGTCAACACGCCAGGGTCTTACCACTGTACTTGTAGGTGAGTTGACAGGTGACCAGCGTTTTAGTTAACATTTTGAATCTACTGCGTGTCCATTAAGCACCCAACAACCAGTCAAGTGGTACCAAATTGTAAAACTTTCGTTGGCTTGCGTTGGCGTATATGTTTTATATGAGGCATATATTTCTACAAGTGACTGTGATCAAGCGTATCATATCAATAAGAACACTAACCGCAGTTACTAATAACGTTCACTTTCAGAGTTAACGCATACGAACTACTACGCGTTTTGAACTAAATATAAGTTCTCTCTAAAGACCTTTTCCGTAGTTTGACCATTTTGCAGTCCACAACGAACGATCCACGAACTAGTTCGTGGATCGTTCGTTGTATCATAGTATCTTCTTCACCGTGTCCACTATTTCCTTTTAAGTATCCCTTTTTAACTATTGGGATGATGAGGATAGTGCCTAACTTTTTTTTTGGAGCGTTGGCAATCATCAAATTACTCCTTCCGCTCTGGGCGGAGCCGCGGCTCTTTGTGTCCAGGGCCGCGGTATCTCTTTCAAACAACGCGCAGCCCGTTATTGCCTAACTTGGTGTCAGAGTTTTAACTGCCCATGGGCCTCTGAGTTGAGTTTGGATAATACAGTATATTTTGTGTGTGAGCAGGGACGGCTGGCACCTCCGCGCAGACGGGCGCACATGTCGCGACATCGACGAGTGCGGGCGGGGCGCGCGCCCGTGCGGCGGCGGCGCGTGCCGCAACACGCCCGGCTCCTACGTGTGCACGTGTGCGGATGGCTTGCTGCCCTCGCCTGATGGGGCCAAACCTACGTGTCAGGATATTGATGAGTGTGCTGATGTGAGTACGCTGGAATTTTAAGATAAAAAAGCACATATGAAAATGTGGGTGAAAAACTGACAATAGACCGAAAAGACTCGATTTGAAAGGAGCTAATCCGAGCCGAAAGAAAGCAAATTACGACTTTTTCGCTTCTAAAATATGCACATAATATAGCTGACTTATAGCTTTCAGACTGGCTCTAGCCAGTTCTGTGTTGATATGGTGTGGTCACTCCTTAATGTGCACGGAAGGACCAAATGAACTAATGACGTCATTGTGGGTTGGTAGGCTAAGCTCTTGAGCTCACTTTAAAGAACTCATAAATTCTATGACTTTTTCATTCTTTTTCAAGCAATAAAAACATTGTTCTTTTCAGGTGCCAGACCTGTGCGGCGCTGGCGAATGTCACAACACGATCGGTAGCTTCGTCTGCCGCTGCCCCGACGGCTACAGCGTGAAGCCCGAGCAGGGTCCTGCGTGTACTGACGATGATGAGTGCGAGCTCGGCACCTGCGACTGTCATCCCGCTGCTGACTGTATTAACTTACCTGTGAGTTCAAAATTATGTATTTGTTAAGTCTTATAGAATTCGTCTTTGGAATCTTGAGTATTTTGGTTATATTGCCCAAGTTTACGTCTAAGTCTCTAAAAACCGTCTTGAGATTCGCAAGCTCAAGGTTAAACTGGCTGGCCTGCCAACGCTGTCTGATGATGTCAAATGCATGAAAGAGGAACTCAAAGGCAGTTGTGAGTTCAATGGTATACAACTGGATGACATCTCTCTTAAGCGCTTGCTTTTAAAGCGTCCTGGCGCTTATTAGATCTTATTTTATTTTTTTTATTTTGTATAGTTTTTGTCAGTGATCCTAAGATTTCTACAACTTTTTCGGTTTTTACTCCGGAGGACCTGTGCTCTATGTTACATGTACAATTGTTATCCATTCATAATAGCTGTTGGTTCTTCTTTCATTTTCATTCATAAATAAATGACGATACCAGGGCTCATTCCAATGCCGCTGCCGCGACGGCTGGCGAGGCGACGGCACCGAGTGCGAGGACATGGACGAGTGCCTCACCAACAACGGCGGCTGCCACCCGCGGGCCACGTGCAGCAACACTGACGGCTCCTTCATGTGTCTGTGTGACACCGGCTATAAGGGAGATGGGTGAGTTACATCAACACATAGGGATGTTTCCCGACTAAAAAAACATTGATTCTTATTAGTCCGTCTGAAATCATCGAAAAATATTGGATACGTATTTTTTGTTTTATCAAATCAATAAAAAATTATGAAAATAAAAAGCGTTAAAGATTTGAGTAGGAGGCTTGTGACGTCACTCGCCGGTAAAAAATGACATACTAATGTCGTAATGACGTCATATTGTAATGACGTCAATCGTCTTCATTGTTTGTTTACGCGCAAAAAGAAAAAAACATGTATCCAATATTTTTTGGAAATCTATCTGACGGACTAATTAGTACTTTTTTGTCAACTACCCTATTGCCCAGTAGGTATGGTACCAATACCATTCAGCATCGGTGTATCTACGTAGTTGAGGTCAATGTAGGGTATTATTCGTACCTTTTTTAAATTACAATCTGAAGATTTATCCAGCCACTGCAAAATGTGGAAATGTCTTATGTACAAACAAAAATTATTGCTTGTTTTCTTTCTCTTTTTTACACTTTTCAAAACGCACTTGATAATATTCTGCAAATAAAATGAATATGAATACCGCACATAGTGATCTCCTTTGCAGGTACTCATGTGTAGACATCGACGAGTGCGCGAACGACCCCACGCTGTGCGAGAACGGGCACTGCACCAACACTCCCGGCGGGTACGAGTGCGACTGCGACGTCGGCTTCACCAAGTCGCCTGATGGCAGGTCCTGTCTTGGTAAGTGACGAAGAATTTTACGAAACAATAAATGTACGACCAACGAAAATCTGGGGGTTCCAAAATTATACTGATCTATCGAGTGATTACGATATTCGCAGTGCGATTAGATTCCGCTAGATTAGTAGCAAAGTAATGAGATGAATTGACCCCTCCGTGTCAGAATAATCACCAGAAGCAGTAACATTCGCCGAAGAATACGAATCTCTTCCCATTCTTCGGGGAAGCATACTCCCCACGTCAAGAGAACACCGGCCCAGCAGCTGTTATTCCATCAGCAATACGAGTAGGAATTATGACAAAGAACCCTAATAAGTTTGACCTTCAATGACAACGAATCATTGTAAAAATGATACTTTAATTCATAAGGAACGTTCGTCTTTCACAGACATGGACGAGTGTGCGACATTCGACAACGTGTGCGTGTTCGGTCGTTGCGTGAACACGTACGGCATGTTTAAGTGCATCTGTGACAAGGGATACCAGTCCGACAGCATTGATGATTGTAAGTATACCAGCACCAGCTTATTGTTTGTAGTACTTCTTACCTTATGGCTTGATCATAAGGTATTTATTAATTTTGAGCTTGTTATCACATCAAACATGGACAGCATGATTAATACTTGGGTTGGTTGAAAAAAAAAAAGATTTTTTTTAGAATTTTCGTCGTATATTAAAAAAGCATATTTATGCTACAACCAACAGTGCAATGCCCACATAGCTAAAATGTAAAAATTAAATCCCGACAGCTATAGAAGTATGAATCAATTAGGTACATATAGCCAATTGTAACCCTGTTTAAGACTAGTTCAGCGTCTAAAAAGAGTTTCAATTGTTCTGTTTTTTTTCGTATAAGCATAATATATTATAACTTCGTTACTCAGTTAATACAAAGTTCACGTTGTCCCCAGTGATGCCCGGCTTCAACTGCACGGACGTGGACGAGTGCAAGTCCCCGCAGTCGTGTCAGTACGGACAGTGCGTCAACACGCAAGGCTCCTACGTCTGTCGCTGTCCGCCCAACTACGAGCTCGTGTCCGACGGCACCGCTTGTTTCGGTAAGATATATTGGTTTAGTGTGGACCGCCGAATGGCCATTAATAGCCTTTGAAGTGGAGGCAGTGGGTACCCAGTGCAGGTGACTTCAAGACACGTTGATGTATAATCTGGAGAAGAGTTCTATGGTTTTGCAATCTTTGTCGACAAAAAAGAAGAAGAATGGACCATAGGATCAGTCAATCAAACAATAAAATCCACAATTCTTCGATGTTACAAAAGTATCCCTCTTCTGATATTGAACGATAAAACCTCATAGTTTCGTGATTCATAATTATCACAAGTTACATTTCTCTTACGTTTTAATTTGAAAAGTCAACATACAATCACCATAAAAAAAAACTAATCATTATGTCGTTTTAGATTCGAGAAAGGCACGCTGTTACGGCAAGGTGGATCTGAAGTCTGGAGCTGAACATTGTCACGACAGCGATGAGCTGTCTGAAGACGGCACCATGGCTGCTTGCTGTTGTTCTGTTGGTAAGTTAACAGTTGTATCTTACTCCTCAGCTGTTCTTTTCTGATCAATTTCATGCGTGATCCAAGACAGTTGAGTCGCTGTTAGACTAGAGCTCATCCCGTCGGGGCTGCGGATTGTTCGAATGACACAAAACACTCCCTACCGCTCTGCCCAGAGCGGAAGGAGTCATTTGATGATTTTCCACAGCCCAAAAAAAGGACTAGAACTCATCAGTCTTCAAGGCCTCGAAGCTTTTCTGGTCACTGTTGATTCTGTTTTCAGGAGTTGCAGTATTTCGGAGTATTGCGGCAGTCTTGTTGCAAAAAGAAAGTTACAATAGTTTGAAGAATAACTAGATAAGTTTATAGTTGTATTGCTGATGCTCATGATATTTTGGTTGACTACAGGTGCTGCTTGGGGCAACTATTGTGACCTTTGTCCTGAGCCTGGTTCAGAGGCCTACAGGCAACTTTGTCCTGGCGGTCCTGGATATCAACCTGTTCTTGAACCTGTAAGTATGCCATTAATATCTGAATATGTTTTTGGGCCTATGACCACCACGACTGTTGGGTACTTAGCGAAATCTTAAGGTTCAATTTACACACACTCTTTGCAGTAAATCAGGCTGTATTTCGGAAATATTGAGTAAAGATTGTTGAAAAACAAGAGCATCATAGAATATAGAATGCAATGTGGCCTATGCTCTTACTATCGATTGATCTGGCGGTGCAGTGTGTTTAAATCAAAATTTAAAAGCTGCAATTCAGAGAGTCCAGAATTGTGAATTGTCTACTACATGACAAACTCATTATTATATGAATTTTACCTTCTTCTTTCCGTGAAGTTTACTTCTAGATTTTATCCACCTGCAAAACTCTTTATTCTCCTTCCAGCCATCGTACGTAGTAACCCTGGCCGACATAGACGAGTGCGCGCAGCACCCGCAGCTGTGCGCGCACGGCACGTGCACCAACACGTTCGGCTCGTTCGTGTGCACGTGCGGGGACGGCTGGCAGCTCAGTGCTGACGAGCAGCGCTGCCAGGACATCGACGAGTGCGCCACGCCCGACATCTGCGGGCCGGGCATCTGCAGGAACATGCAGGGCTCCTACGTGTGTCTGTGTCCTGAGGGATATGTGGCTATGCCTAATGGAAGTGAGTATAGCTTTATATAATATGTGGTATGGCTCCAGACCGCAGTAGGCCCACGCGGTAAATAACGGCATACTCCTGCTTACTGTGTACTGCCATGAGACCTCATTCCCAGGATATTGTTGGCCGATTGTGTATTATTTTTGAACGCTCCGATTAATGTGGAATGTGGATCTGCCCGGCTTCAATGCGGTTTTTATCATTCTTTCTTCTGTTGTCGCCTGGAACGGTTTCCGAATTCATTTGTTAATTTAAATAGGTGAAGTGGATTTTAAAGCCTTCTTCTTTCTTCTATTTATTCACAAATGCATATCTGCTCGTTCCCAGAGGAGTGCGTGGACGTCCGTCAGCGCCAGTGCTACATGGAGTGGGAGGAGGACACTGGGCGCTGCACCGGAGCTGCAGGAGTGCCGCAGACGCGCTACCTGTGCTGCTGCTCCGTGGGGCAGGCGTGGGGCGCGCCGTGCGAGCCCTGCCCCGACAAGGGCTCCGCCGACCACATCCAGCTCTGCGGGGAGAAGCCCGGCGAGTACATCAACCCCATGACCAACGAGACCAAGCCCATCAACGAGTGCGACATCATGCCGCAGCTGTGCAAGCCCGGCACGTGCCACGACACGCCCACTGGCTTCCAGTGCGGATGTGATCATGGGTAAGGGAAACGGCTTTTTATCTCGAGTAGACTGATCTGCGGACTGCCTGCGGATATCTTTGATAGATACGTTGAATCGAGCATCCGTATTGTGGTCCGGAGTTCAGTATGCATGGTTTGGCCGCACCTTTACTGCCTGTGTCTCTATTTAATTCAAATTGTCCCGTGTTTAGGTACGAGCACGACAACACATCGCACCTGTGCCGCGACGTGGACGAGTGCGCACTACGCCGCACTCCGTGCCGCGGCCTGGCGCAGTGCGTGAACCTGCCGGGAGCCTACGAGTGTCGCTGTCCGCCCGGCTACCGCCTGTCCGCCTCGCTGGACGAGTGCGAGGACGTGGACGAGTGCGCCGACGAGCGTCTGTGCGAGCATGGCGACTGCAGGAACACTATCGGATCCTACAGGTGATCAGACAATTCATTTGACTTCATCATCATCATCAGCCAGAACCTGTCCAATGCCAGAAACGCCATTACAAACGGGACCCACCTGCCACTTGCATTCATGCTCGCGGCTCATTCATTTGACTTACTAGTAGATATGATAGCACAGTCCCTCCACAGTTTTGACTAGATGATTAGTATTCTCGTTACAATATGGTTGCTGTTTCGTTGCTACTGTAATGGGTAAAATGATCGTGTGAGGACTATACTTACTTCTTACAAATAAGCTAAGATCCCACCTCTAGTAGTGAAGGTCAATGATGTCCAACTGAGTGATTTGCAAGACACTTTGCTTAGGTCGAAGATAATCATATTGATTTACGGTATTTCTAGACTTACGAAGGCGTAGACTTAGGTCCATCCATTAGTCATAGGCTTGTTTCGAAGTCAGACTATCCCGGCTGGTTTTGCGACTATTTACTAATATCACAATACTTTCAGATGCGACTGCAAGCCCGGCTACACTCACCGCGACAACGTGTGCCGCGACGTGGACGAGTGCTCGCGACCGCGACCGATGTGTCGCAACGGAACCTGCGAGAACCTGCCCGGCTCCTACATGTGCCACTGCGACGAAGGGTTCAAACCTGGCGCTAACAATGATTGTATCGGTGAGTTGGATTACCTATTTGATTCTTTATTGGAACGAAGTTCCTTATCGCGCGTTGTGAAAGGGGGCTAGACGGAAAAATTCTTACGAAAAGTTGTCACGACACTTTTTGCTATAGTAAGCTATTGTAAGCTGTGCGGCGTCGCATGTTTCTCTGTCTGTCTCTCTCTCTCTTATAGAAAGCAAACCAGATATTTTCATTTCTACATTTTTTTATTTTTTTTTACATAATAAAAAATAATAACAATTATAACTTCGTTCCATCCGGGTGTTCCTTGACACCTCTCAGTTTTCTTTTTCTCCGTGTCGATCGCGACTCCTTCTTCTTTTAGAATCCTGATATTTTAGGAGTGGTGATTGTTAGGAAAAAAGTGTAAGGACCATTTTTAAAGGCAATTTTATGATCTTCAATTTTTAGGTTTTTTATTATTAGATATGGAAATGACTATAGGAGGGATAGTGAATGAGGAGGAAGACAAATGAGGGATAGCATAGAATTCTGTAAAAGAAGATATGGTTAAGAAAGTCACTACTGAGAGTCACCACCTATCAAATCGGGTGGAAGGCAGGAGGGTGGTTGTGATGTTGAGTGTCCCCCCACAGATATAAACGAGTGTCGCGAGGGCGGCATGGTGTGCCGCAACGGTCGCTGCCGCAACACGCTGGGCTCGTTCCGCTGCGAGTGCGCGGCGGGGTACGCGCTCACGGCGGACGCGCGCCACTGTCGCGACGTCGACGAGTGCGACGAGCTGCCGCAGCCCTGCGGCCGGGACGGCGCGCCGGCTTGCACCAACACTAACGGAGGGTGAGGGCTTACTTAATTCTTATCTTAGCAGGAATGTAGCTGTGGCGTAGCGTGGCTAGTTGCCACCTTTTTTTTTTTTCATCATTTCATTTCAACATTCATCCAGGTAGTTGCCACCTGGGGCCTAATTTGGCGTCCCCTACTATTTTCATAATTAATCAAGAAACGTGGTACGCTATGTAAATTGTATTATACACATGGATAAGGTACGCACAGAACTGGGAATTGTAGCAGAAAAAATGATGATTCCGGGCTGACATGATGATGATGTAGCTATGTCATGTTTAATTGCCATCATCATCACCATCACCTTCCTGCAACTCTGATGAAGTCTAAATGATCTGCTTTGCTACGTTCAGATACGAGTGTTCATGCGGCGCTGGCTGGAGGCTGGTGAACAGACGGTGCGTGGACCGCGACGAGTGCAAGGAGATACAGTACGTGTGCGCGGGCGGCGAGTGCAGGAACTTTAATGGAGGGTAAGTTACATCTTGCAGTATGCGGCTGTAAGGACCAATAATAATAAAAGTAACTGTCTAAACTGCGAAAGTATTCAAGTGACTCCTAGACTTAGAAGATGTTTTAGATCTATTAAAATTTTAAACTATTTTTTTGAGCTAAACAAAACAAGGAACAATTAGAAGGCACGAGTCCATGACAACTCATCATTTATTGATCATCTATCATCCATTATCCTATGTTGGGGTCGGCTCCTGTCTTAAAACGAGATGCAGCTGCAAACCGGTATTTTACATGGAGTGTTTTAATTTCTGACCTCCACAACCCATTTGCGGGATAACACGATGGCAAAAAAGCTACATTTTGATGATTTAGAAGTTGACTTTTTTTTTTTTTTTGGGGGGTGGGAAATCATCAAATAACCCCTCCCGCTCTTGGGCAGAGCGAAAGGGAGTGTCAGACTTCTACTGACTAAAAACCACCCATGTTCCTTCTTCGCCCTTCATGTCGAGGCCGCGGTATCCCTTGCGGACAACCCGCAGCCTTAGTTGCAGTTGTAAATGATTTCCAGGTACGTTTGCGACTGTCCTCCTGGCTGGCGGTTCGACAAGGCGGCCGCCATCTGTGTGGACGAACGTAAGGAGCTCTGTTACGACGAGTGGGACCAAGGTCGCTGCCATCGCGCCAGACCGCTGCAGCTCGGCAGACCCGAGTGTTGCTGTTCTGAAGGTAACTTATGTTAATGATTATGTTGGGACTGATTTAGAGATTGCATTGCCAGGTTAGAAAGAGCTATAAGTCCATGCAATAAATAACGACGTCATTCACCTAGATTTGATTCGACACTATATCGGACTACTCGGCAACTCGGCGGAATAAGTGTAGTTTTTATCATAGTTAACGGAAACATTAACGAGCGATTCTTGTTTTCGGGAAAAATAAATACGTCATTAACAATGCCCTAGCTAGTGAACATGTCATGATGACCCTTAAGCTTTTAGGTTGTGATACCAAATGCTAATAAACACCAGGCGACTCTAAGACCCAACCAGCTTCATAAAAAAATATCACGTAATACATAGCGTCTTAAAAGTATTTTTCCTCACTAGGTGCTGCTTGGGGTAGATACTGTGAACGCTGTCCGGCTCCTGATTCTCCTGAATTCCTACGAATCTGTCAAGGTGGAATGGGCCGACCGAATCTTACCCAGGTAAATTGTTTTGCCTAAAATCGATCAAAATTAGCTCACGACAAATTTCAGGCTTTATCTCTGCAATTTAAAAAGGATGCATAATCTCCGAGCCTTGTTTTTGTCATAGTATCTCAAATGCTTTTCTCCTTCCCCAGGACCTAGACGAATGCAAGGTCCGTCCGGACGTGTGCAAGGGAGGTCGCTGCATCAACACGGACGGTTCGTTCCGCTGCGAGTGTCCGCCAGGGTACACACTAGACCCCACCGGCCTCACGTGTGTGGACGCCGACGAGTGCGCCGCAGACCCCAGGATCTGTGGAAACGGCACCTGCACCAACACACCCGGAGGATATGAGTGTAGATGTAACTTTGGATTTACACAAGGACCTGAGCAGGTGAGGCTTAGCAACGATCTTTGTCAAAATTCATTTTGAAAGCTTTTGGTAATTATCTCAATTCCACGATAAGTTCTGATGGAAAACGATGGCCATTTGTAGTCGATATTTGATAGAAGTACCAATGTAATTAACACTTTCCTGAGGGTGCAACTACCAGCCGGGGCTGCGGGTTGTTCGATAAAGATGCCGCGGCCCCGGAACACAAAGGGATAAGAAGGAACATGGGTGCTTTTTGTCATTAGAAGTTTGTCCCTTCCACTCCCCCTAGAGCCGGAGGAGTCACATGGTGATTTACCAACAAAAAAAAACTTGAGAGGTGTCAAGGGACACCCGGATGGAACGAAGTTCTGAAAATAACTGGCTTGCTTTCTATGAGAGAGAGATAGCAAAAAGTGTCGTTACAAGTTTTGGTCTTAATTTTTTCTGTCCAGCCCCCTTTCGCAACGCGCGATAAGGAACTTCATTCCAAAAAGTTGTAGTCGATATTAGCTGCCTCAAAACATAAATATCACCTTTTCTGCTCTTGTTCCAGACATGTGTGGACATAGACGAGTGCGCGGAAGGTCGCGCGATGTGCACGTTCCGGTGCCACAACACGGCGGGCTCGTTCCGCTGTACATGTCCGTACGGTTACGCGGTGGCGCCCGACGGCGTGCACTGCAAGGACATCGACGAGTGCGCGCAGGACAACAAAGTGTGTCCGCATGCTTGCGAGAACGTGGTTGGATCTTATATCTGCAAGTGTCCTGAAGGTAATTTTTCTAGTTATATAGTTTTTCGCTTTAAGATGCTTGCTCGCGTCCTGCCTGTCCTGTTGTTTGCACATCACAGGAGCTGATGAAGGCTACTGAAAGTGCCAAACTCGTCGCCAAATTTTGGGACGATTCAATTTGGATTGTCATCCACACGCTAATTATTATTATTAATTAATTTATTTTAGATTATCCCATTCATATAGTTTGCACACAACAATAAATAAAATAAAATTACAATTCAATTAAAATATAAACCAAAATAAAGTCGAAAATAAATAAAACATTAAATCAAAATAAAATCAAAATAAAATTAAACATTCAAGAAGAGAGCTAAGAACAAGATGCGCTAGTTGCAATTCGATGCCCGATATAGTGAATTGAAGTGTGCTTTCGGGCTCGGTGCAGCGCCAACCTCTGCTAGTAGGTGGTAGAAACTAGATCAGAGTGGCCAAGAGTCAAGTTTATTGGCATGTGACTGGAGAGGCCTTTGTGGACTTCGTGGTATAGCAGTAGATATTTACACTACACAGCAAATTTGGTTTTTTTAATAGTCTGTACTGTTCCGTTGCTGGCTCTTTTCTCGTGCCTCGTACCTACCTCGCGCCAACCCTACGGTGCGCGTCCAGATCGTCTCACTACTTTCTGGGCATTATTGACCCCAAAGAATACTGCTTATTCTTGAAAATGTAAATTTCACGGATTTCACTAAGTTTCTTTTCTACAATTAAACTACAATTTTTTTAAGACTTAATTGGTATCTTGCCAAGTGGTCTTAACAACTCACCATTTATTCATTTAACTATGAATCCATCAAAGATTCAAAGCACCCTTCTCTTGTACCATACTAACCCGTCCCGACGTCGCAGGCTACAGACGCACATCGTCAGCGCACGACGCGCCGGACGCGTGTGAGGACATGGACGAGTGCGCGGAGGACGCGGACCGCTGCGCGCCCGGCGTGTGCATCAACACGGAGGGGGGGTTCGTGTGCGACTGCGATGCTGGCTACCAGCCCAGTGACGACGGGATGGCGTGTATTGGTGAGTGAGGGACGGATGCAGGGTATACCTACCTACGTGTGAGGACATGGACGAGTGCGCGGAGGACGCGGACCGCTGCGCGCCCGGCGTGTGCATCAACACGGAGGGGGGGTTCGTGTGCGACTGCGATGCTGGCTACCAGCCCAGTGACGACGGGATGGCGTGTATTGGTGAGTGAGGGACGGATGCAGGGTATACCTACCACCTACGTGTGAGGACATGGACGAGTGCGCGGAGGACGCGGACCGCTGCGCGCCCGGCGTGTGCATCAACACGGAGGGGGGGTTCGTGTGCGACTGCGATGCTGGCTACCAGCCCAGTGACGACGGGATGGCGTGTATTGGTGAGTGAGGGACGGATGCAGGGTATACCTACCTACGTGTGAGGACATGGACGAGTGCGCGGAGGACGCGGACCGCTGCGCGCCCGGCGTGTGCATCAACACGGAGGGGGGGTTCGTGTGCGACTGCGATGCTGGCTACCAGCCCAGTGACGACGGGATGGCGTGTATTGGTGAGTGAGGGACGGATGCAGGGTATACCTACCTACGTGTGAGGACATGGACGAGTGCGCGGAGGACGCGGACCGCTGCGCGCCCGGCGTGTGCATCAACACGGAGGGGGGGTTCGTGTGCGACTGCGATGCTGGCTACCAGCCCAGTGACGACGGGATGGCGTGTATTGGTGAGTGAGGGACGGATGCAGGGTATACCTACCTACGTGTGAGGACATGGACGAGTGCGCGGAGGACGCGGACCGCTGCGCGCCCGGCGTGTGCATCAACACGGAGGGGGGGTTCGTGTGCGACTGCGATGCTGGCTACCAGCCCAGTGACGACGGGATGGCGTGTATTGGTGAGTGAGGGACGGATGCAGGGTATACCTACCACCTACGTGTGAGGACATGGACGAGTGCGCGGAGGACGCGGACCGCTGCGCGCCCGGCGTGTGCATCAACACGGAGGGGGGGTTCGTGTGCGACTGCGATGCTGGCTACCAGCCCAGTGACGACGGGATGGCGTGTATTGGTGAGTGAGGGACGGATGCAGGGTATACCTACCTACGTGTGAGGACATGGACGAGTGCGCGGAGGACGCGGACCGCTGCGCGCCCGGCGTGTGCATCAACACGGAGGGGGGGTTCGTGTGCGACTGCGATGCTGGCTACCAGCCCAGTGACGACGGGATGGCGTGTATTGGTGAGTGAGGGACGGATGCAGGGTATACCTACCACCTACGTGTGAGGACATGGACGAGTGCGCGGAGGACGCGGACCGCTGCGCGCCCGGCGTGTGCATCAACACGGAGGGGGGGTTCGTGTGCGACTGCGATGCTGGCTACCAGCCCAGTGACGACGGGATGGCGTGTATTGGTGAGTGAGGGACGGATGCAGGGTATACCTACCTACGTGTGAGGACATGGACGAGTGCGCGGAGGACGCGGACCGCTGCGCGCCTGGCGTGTGCATCAACACGGAGGGGGGGTTCGTGTGCGACTGCGATGCTGGCTACCAGCCCAGTGACGACGGGATGGCGTGTATTGGTGAGTGAGGGACGGATGCAGGGTATACCTACCACCTACGTGTGAGGACATGGACGAGTGCGCGGAGGACGCGGACCGCTGCGCGCCCGGCGTGTGCATCAACACGGAGGGGGGGTTCGTGTGCGACTGCGATGCTGGCTACCAGCCCAGTGACGACGGGATGGCGTGTATTGGTGAGTGAGGGACGGATGCAGGGTATACCTACCTACGTGTGAGGACATGGACGAGTGCGCGGAGGACGCGGACCGCTGCGCGCCCGGCGTGTGCATCAACACGGAGGGGGGGTTCGTGTGCGACTGCGATGCTGGCTACCAGCCCAGTGACGACGGGATGGCGTGTATTGGTGAGTGAGGGACGGATGCAGGGTATACCTACCTACGTGTGAGGACATGGACGAGTGCGCGGAGGACGCGGACCGCTGCGCGCCCGGCGTGTGCATCAACACGGAGGGGGGGTTCGTGTGCGACTGCGATGCTGGCTACCAGCCCAGTGACGACGGGATGGCGTGTATTGGTGAGTGAGGGACGGATGCAGGGTATACCTACCACCTACGTGTGAGGACATGGACGAGTGCGCGGAGGACGCGGACCGCTGCGCGCCCGGCGTGTGCATCAACACGGAGGGGGGGTTCGTGTGCGACTGCGATGCTGGCTACCAGCCCAGTGACGACGGGATGGCGTGTATTGGTGAGTGAGGGACGGATGCAGGGTATACCTACCTACGTGTGAGGACATGGACGAGTGCGCGGAGGACGCGGACCGCTGCGCGCCCGGCGTGTGCATCAACACGGAGGGGGGGTTCGTGTGCGACTGCGATGCTGGCTACCAGCCCAGTGACGACGGGATGGCGTGTATTGGTGAGTGAGGGACGGATGCAGGGTATACCTACCACCTACGTGTGAGGACATGGACGAGTGCGCGGAGGACGCGGACCGCTGCGCGCCCGGCGTGTGCATCAACACGGAGGGGGGGTTCGTGTGCGACTGCGATGCTGGCTACCAGCCCAGTGACGACGGGATGGCGTGTATTGGTGAGTGAGGGACGGATGCAGGGTATACCTACCTACGTGTGAGGACATGGACGAGTGCGCGGAGGACGCGGACCGCTGCGCGCCCGGCGTGTGCATCAACACGGAGGGGGGGTTCGTGTGCGACTGCGATGCTGGCTACCAGCCCAGTGACGACGGGATGGCGTGTATTGGTGAGTGAGGGACGGATGCAGGGTATACCTACCACCTACGTGTGAGGACATGGACGAGTGCGCGGAGGACGCGGACCGCTGCGCGCCCGGCGTGTGCATCAACACGGAGGGGGGGTTCGTGTGCGACTGCGATGCTGGCTACCAACCCAGTGACGACGGGATGGCGTGTATTGGTGAGTGAGGGACGGATGCAGGGTATACCTACCTACGTGTGAGGACATGGACGAGTGCGCGGAGGACGCGGACCGCTGCGCGCCCGGCGTGTGCATCAACACGGAGGGGGGGTTCGTGTGCGACTGCGATGCTGGCTACCAGCCCAGTGACGACGGGATGGCGTGTATTGGTGAGTGAGGGACGGATGCAGGGTATACCTACCACCTACGTGTGAGGACATGGACGAGTGCGCGGAGGACGCGGACCGCTGCGCGCCCGGCGTGTGCATCAACACGGAGGGGGGGTTCGTGTGCGACTGCGATGCTGGCTACCAGCCCAGTGACGACGGGATGGCGTGTATTGGTGAGTGAGGGACGGATGCAGGGTATACCTACCTACGTGTGAGGACATGGACGAGTGCGCGGAGGACGCGGACCGCTGCGCGCCTGGCGTGTGCATCAACACGGAGGGGGGGTTCGTGTGCGACTGCGATGCTGGCTACCAGCCCAGTGACGACGGGATGGCGTGTATTGGTGAGTGAGGGACGGATGCAGGGTATACCTACCACCTACGTGTGAGGACATGGACGAGTGCGCGGAGGACGCGGACCGCTGCGCGCCCGGCGTGTGCATCAACACGGAGGGGGGGTTCGTGTGCGACTGCGATGCTGGCTACCAGCCCAGTGACGACGGGATGGCGTGTATTGGTGAGTGAGGGACGGATGCAGGGTATACCTACCTACGTGTGAGGACATGGACGAGTGCGCGGAGGACGCGGACCGCTGCGCGCCCGGCGTGTGCATCAACACGGAGGGGGGGTTCGTGTGCGACTGCGATGCTGGCTACCAGCCCAGTGACGACGGGATGGCGTGTATTGGTGAGTGAGGGACGGATGCAGGGTATACCTACCACCTACGTGTGAGGACATGGACGAGTGCGCGGAGGACGCGGACCGCTGCGCGCCCGGCGTGTGCATCAACACGGAGGGGGGGTTCGTGTGCGACTGCGATGCTGGCTACCAGCCCAGTGACGACGGGATGGCGTGTATTGGTGAGTGAGGGACGGATGCAGGGTATACCTACCACCTACGTGTGAGGACATGGACGAGTGCGCGGAGGACGCGGACCGCTGCGCGCCCGGCGTGTGCATCAACACGGAGGGGGGGTTCGTGTGCGACTGCGATGCTGGCTACCAGCCCAGTGACGACGGGATGGCGTGTATTGGTGAGTGAGGGACGGATGCAGGGTATACCTACCACCTACGTGTGAGGACATGGACGAGTGCGCGGAGGACGCGGACCGCTGCGCGCCCGGCGTGTGCATCAACACGGAGGGGGGGTTCGTGTGCGACTGCGATGCTGGCTACCAGCCCAGTGACGACGGGATGGCGTGTATTGGTGAGTGAGGGACGGATGCAGGGTATACCTACCTACGTGTGAGGACATGGACGAGTGCGCGGAGGACGCGGACCGCTGCGCGCCCGGCGTGTGCATCAACACGGAGGGGGGGTTCGTGTGCGACTGCGATGCTGGCTACCAGCCCAGTGACGACGGGATGGCGTGTATTGGTGAGTGAGGGACGGATGCAGGGTATACCTACCACCTACGTGTGAGGACATGGACGAGTGCGCGGAGGACGCGGACCGCTGCGCGCCCGGCGTGTGCATCAACACGGAGGGGGGGTTCGTGTGCGACTGCGATGCTGGCTACCAGCCCAGTGACGACGGGATGGCGTGTATTGGTGAGTGAGGGACGGATGCAGGGTATACCTACCTACGTGTGAGGACATGGACGAGTGCGCGGAGGACGCGGACCGCTGCGCGCCCGGCGTGTGCATCAACACGGAGGGGGGGTTCGTGTGCGACTGCGATGCTGGCTACCAGCCCAGTGACGACGGGATGGCGTGTATTGGTGAGTGAGGGGACGGATGCAGGGTATACCTACTTACGCTAAAGATGACTTGTTTCTTGTCGGTTCTTCTCAACCCAACGAAACGACCAACCCGAACCGTGCACTTTTTTGTCGACGTTTTATAAGTGCCCAAGTAGACCTCTGTGTTTTCTTTTTTATGAACATCGTGTAGGTAAAAATTGTGTAACAATTTAGATGCACAATAAAGTATGGTACATTTCTACTAGTTTCTTTTGTCGCGTGGCATTAATACCAACTAACGCTGCGATTTAGTTTTTTAATAATTACAATTTACACAATTTTTTGAACAAATATCATTAAGCTGTCAAATGATTTGTGCATACAGTCACACTGCTGGTGTTCAGCTGCCTCTCACCGTTGACGAAACAAACGCCCAGTGTTGGCTATGTTATACAAATTTTTGATCAGGATCTAGAAATTTTCCAATGGTATTCTTAACCGCAATGTTTCAGATCACCGCACTGGCATGTGCCACCGCTCGCTGGTGTCAGGTCGCTGTATGCCGGAGCCCTGGCCACGAGCCATCGCCTCCACACCCATCCCACCTGCTCATGTTACTAAGTAAGTAGCCTTACCTTACAGATTATCTAGGATAAAATTTTGGATTTTGGAATATTAGTCCATTTACAAAAGTGTTTAATTCCCAATTTGCAGGGCTCAATGTTGCTGCACGCTCGGCGTCGCGTGGGGTCCGGAATGCGAGCTGTGTCCGCAGCCCGGCACTGCCGAGCGGCTGGAGCTGTGCTCAGCCACCAACCTGGGCGGAGGTGGTGGCATGGGCCCGGGCGGGAACGGACTCACTCCTGGACTTACGGGAGAGAACCACGGCATCGGCGGGAACGGGATAGACATGTTCGATGTGGACGAGTGTGCCGCCATGCCGGGGCTCTGCGCTCCTGGCAGATGTGTTAATACTATTGGCAGGTCAGTTGTTTTCTTGGTTTGATACAGGAACGAAGAGAAGAGATTTATTGAGCTTTTGGTCTCTGAAAAGTTGCATGATGGCGTTATGTTTGTTTTCGCTATACCGAAGTTCGATAAGTGTAGTTTTGGGTAATAGTAGTACCTACCCCAAATGCTAGTGTAATTTAAAAGGAAATGGACTTATCCATCTGTGTTTTTCAATATATGTTACTTAAAAACCAATCAGTATGGCTATTTGTATATCTGAATGATTTTCGCTTAAACAAGGGAAAAAGAAATTAAAAAGTAAAACAGTCCTCTAAGCATAACAAACATATTAGTACCCTTCTTATGGGGTTAGGCATAGGTGTACCATGTTACACCCACATAAGCCATTTATAATAGCCTGTTTGCTCTAAGCATAAATCAAATCAAAATATTTTATTTGCTAGAATATGGTACATAAGATGTTACAGTAGATTTGTTTCGGCATATCTTGCCATAACATGGCGTGAATATGTCTTAAAATAGAAGCGAAGTCGATTAATCTAGCATGCAATTTACTGGTTCTATTGCCTTGTCATCTAGGTATTATTTAACAGTGTAGTATCTTTTACATAGTAACAGTTTGAAAAGTATTTTTTTAAACATCATCATCGGTAAGTCTTGAAGACTATTTGGTAAATGATTGTAAATAATAATCGACATGCAGTACACATTTTTTTTAAAATAGCACAGATAACAGTGCTGTCTAGCAGCGGACTTGGACTCCAAAAAGTTGAGTTGATTAAAGAAGCAACATTATCACCAAACTGTGTTTATATTTGATCAGTTTCCGCTGTGTGTGCGGCCGTGGCTACAAGGCGGCAGGCGACGTGTGCGCAGACATCGACGAGTGCAGCGTGCGCCCGCCGCCCTGCGAGCAGCTGTGCAAGAACACGGAGGGCTCGTACGAGTGTCTGTGTCGCTCGGGGTATGAGGTGGACGAGGACGGCGCCAACTGTCGCGATGTGGACGAGTGCGAACGAGCCACGCACACCTGCCAGCAGATCTGTAGCAACACCGAGGGGTCCTATGAGTGCTCCTGTCAAGATGGATATGAGAAGAGGGGTGATGCTTGTGTCGGTGAGTTTCTTTTATCAGCAGTTTTCAGTCTTTAGAGAACCAGCTTTACATAGTACGAAAGTTCGTTATGTCAGATTCGTACTTGCCTATAATTAACTGTAATATTCCAACTGCTATCACGAGTTGGGGCTCCACGAGATACTTGTACATTCGAGCGCATTACTGATGTCAGTCCACCATGGGTAACAGGTTCAGCAACAATTGCGGCCGATTTTTTATACAGACGTGCAAGGAATGTTCTATTTTGAATTTCTTCGGGACCAGACCATCAGAATGGCAGCGCTCTGACATTTATTGTTAAATTTTGCAGCATTGTACTGACTAAATTAAAGACCTTTTGGCCTCGCACAGGATCATCGTTTTCTTGTTCTTATGTAATTACAATCTTCTTGAAATCCGTCTTTCTTCACTGATTGATATGTTGATCTCCCTGACTCCAGACGTGAACGAGTGCCACGAGGAGGGTCTGTGCCCGCCTCCCGGCAAGTGCGTGAACCTACTGGGCTCGTTCCGCTGCGTGTGCCCGCGCGGGTTCCGCCTGGACCTGGACGGCGCGCGGTGCCTGGACCGCGACGAGTGCGACGACGGGCGCTGCCAGTCGCCCTGCAGGAACTACGCCGGGGGGTACCGCTGCGACTGTCCGGCTGGTAAGGGGAACACGATTACTTGACCATGATACCTAGCCAGGATTGTCTCCTCACGAGAGATCTCTTCGATGGTTAACAGCGCGGACACTTGACTCATCTACGAGACAAGCTTTTATGAAAACTATTCTTTTTAAGTTTATTAAGCTATTTTTATTTATAATTTAATTTAAAAAAAAAGCTTGTAGACTAAAAAGGTCTTTTAAAAATAACTTTATTATCGTAGAGCCGCTGTGTTGTTCTCTCTAATGCTATAAAAAAGGCTGGAACTAGATCAAAAAATATTTGAAACTGATGATATCAAAGCTTCACGCTCGACGACTAGGCATGATAACAGAAACAGCGCAAAATTGTTTTCTATGTCGAGAAATGGAACTAACACAGTAGTTTGTAACACATAATTATGTGACTCGAGATTCCGTTAACCGTCATCGCCGCGCGCCAGGGTTTGAGTCAAGTACGTAGTTCAGGGGTGAAGCCATAGATGGCGTTTTGTTTAATATTAAAAATTTCAAACTTTTAAGTTAAGGAATGTAATGCAGCACAACGAGGTGGACCGATGACCTGGTAAACACTGCAGGAATCAGCTGAATACTAGAAGCCTACAGTGGATGTCTTAATTTGTACAGAGTGAAAGCACAAATATTTGTAACCTAAATACTCTGTTAGGCTCAACCCGGTCATCAAGCGGCGTGTGTGTCCCACAAGACGCGTGTGCGGCCGGGCCGTGCGGGACGTCGCCGTGCTTCGCGGTGGCGGGAGCGTACCGCTGTGGCTGTCCCTCTGGGTATGGCTGGGATGCCGGGCATTCTGTGTGTCTGCAGGTAAGCACTCATGTGAAGGGGTATTGTGCCAGGAATTGACACCTATTTTACTAACATGCTGCACGGACAAATGCGCGAGCTCATCAAATAACAAGGGGTTTTAATAGAACAAAAATGTTCCGTTTTTACAAACGTAGTTTAAATATTTCGGAACAACTTGATTGTTTGTAAGAATAGAGCTTCTAATCCCACAATACTGAGATTCCGGTATTCCGTGATCCCGCGACATTTTCCAGGCCCGTATCTCGCAATATATGGGTGTAGCGTAGAATCCCACGGGATTCGCGGGACTGGAAAATGTACACGACCATTCGTGAGCGCGGAGATATTTCGTCAGCTGCTCATACGTTGCAACAGGAATTGAATTAATCTCATTCTAGTAAATGACGGTTCTGTCCGACTGAAAGTAAGCAAAATAGGTACATTTATGATATAAACTTGTTAATTTATAATAGGACATGTCGTCACAGTGACGCTATTTTATATTTTGATTGTAATCAATTTATCTCTGATTACAGACTGACTAACTTTACAATGTTTTTACCACCTACTTCTAAGCGACGTATTGCTAACCTTTTAGCATACAATATACACAGCGACACTGGTATGTGTTTACCAACGTTTTCTGTTAGTAGTGATACTAATACTGCTTTTGTAACTAACACTTAAACAGATACTAACACTTTTATGGATACACCTTTCTTTTTTTTTTTGGGGGGTGGGAAATCATCAAATAACCCCTCCCGCTCTTGGGCAGAGCGAAAGGGAGTGTCAGACTTCTACTGACTAAAAACCACCCATGTTCCTTCTTCGCCCTTCATGTCGAGGCCGCGGTATCCCTTGCGAACAACCCGCAGCCTCGACAGGGTTTATGGATACACCTTGTAGTTTAAACTGTTAGGTGCGACAACAGGTAGGCTGCATGTGTTGAATGTTGTTCATCAAAATATGCAGGGGTTTTCTGGCAAAGAATTAGAGTTAAGTTTGTTTATGGAGAATTATGATGTTCAGGTTTTATGCCTAACTGATCATTGGTTGAAGGAACATGAAGTAGCATTTATCAATGTTGATTTCTATACCGTACAGAGTGCCTTTGTGAGAAAAAATGCTATTCGCGGTGGATCTTTAATTCTTGTATCAAACAAATTAAAATGTAAACAACGTTTAGACTTAGTTAATCTTTCCATTGAGCGCACTATTGAGTTGTCTTGCGTTGAACTCGAGCGATACTTAATAATTTGTGTCCCCTTCTGGGGACTTTACTCGTTTTGAATCTGTAATGGAGGATTCATTTAATAAGTTAAAATCAAGTAATAAATCTATAATTTTATGTAGAAATTTTAATGTTAATATTTTAGATGTTATGTCATGTAACGCCTCGTGATGTGGTTAACGTTTTTAATTCACTTAAGTCTAAAAACACAGGTGATTTTTGGGGCATTTCTATTAAACTATTAAGTAACATAATCGTCATTGTAGCCCCCTGTCTTGCTGTTACTTTCAATAAATGCGTTGATTTGGGGACTTCCCTGATCTTATGAAGAGCAGTAAAGTCATCCCTCTATTTAAATCTGGCAGTAAAAATGATATTGGTAACTTTAGACCAATTTCTATTTTACCTGCATTTAGCAAAATTTTTGAAAAATTAATTCTCAAACAGTTGTTAGTACATTTTGATTTAAATAATCTCCTTCATAATGATCAATATGGCTTTACAAAGGGTCGTTCGACTACGGATGCAGGTGTTGCTTTGCTAAAACACATATTTAACGCATGGGAGAACGCACAAAATGCAATCGGTGTTTTCTGCGATCTCTCTAAAGCTTTTGATTGCGTACATCACGACACGCTTTTACGGAAACTGCGTCATTACGGTGTTCAAAACGAGGCCCTAAATGTCATAGATTCGTATTTACAAAATAGATTCCAATGTGTAAACGTAAATGGCGCGAAATCTTCCGGACTACCGGTTCGGCTTGGTGTACCTCAAGGTTCAATACTGGGTCCATTTTTATTCTTGGTTTATATTAATGATCTACCATATTATTTAAAAGGTTTTTGTGACGTTGTACTATTTGCAGATGATACCTCTCTTATCTTTAAAGTAGATAGGAATAGACACAATTTTGACGACGTAAATAGCACGCTATCAATGGTCACGGATTGGTTCACAACAAACAACCTTGTTCTTAATGCCAAGAAAACTAAAATAATTAAGTTCGCTTTACCCAATGTTAGAAATCTAGGTCCCAATATTATCCTCGCCAATCAAGAGCTGGAAACTGCCGACTCTGGTGTATTTATGGGCATAACAGTAGATTCAAAATTACAATGGGGCTTACACATATCAAGCCTAGCGGGAAGGCTAAGTTCGGCCGCATACGCCGTCAGAAAAGTAAGACAATTCACTGACGTTGATACAGCACGGTTAGTCTACTTTAGTTATTTTCACAGCGTTATGTCCTACGGTATTCTGCTGTGGGGCAAAGCTGCTGATATTCAAAATATATTTGTTCTGCAGAAGCGAGCGGTTCGTGCAATTTATCAGCTGGGTGCCCGAGTTTCTCTTAGAGATATTTTAAAGGAGATTGGTATTCTCACGGTTGCTTCTCAGTTAATCTTTGCCAACATTTTATATATTAGACAAAATATTTACCTGTACACTAAAAACAGTGATATTCACAACTTTAACACCAGAAATAAGCATAAACTACGCGCTCCTTTTCACCGGCTTCTAGTGGAGTGCCGTAAAGCAGAAATATTGTAAAATCTCGGAATCCAGGGCCGGTCAATGAATCTTCATAAAAACTTTTGGAATGCATTGGTAAAAGCCCAAATAAAGAAGTTAAAAAAAAAAAATTGCGCGCTCTTCATTTTTTTTTTTTTTTAATTGAAAAATGTACTGAAAATGAGAGGGACAAGGGAAGAAGAAATGTTTAGAGCTAATAAATAATATTTTCACCGTAGCTTTAATGTTAATTTATTAATATTTCGCAAAAAATAACGAGTTACAACAAAAAAAAAATTAAAACGTATCTATCTAATACCTTTATACAAGCAATTCTTGTAATATAGTATTATCTGAATCTCGGATACGGCTCCAATGATTTTCATGAAATTTAGTATGCAGGGGGTTTTGGGGGCGATAAATCGATCAAGCTAGGTTTAATTCCCAAAAAAACACGATGTACCAAAACAACCAAGCAAATTTCGATCGTGTGGTACTATACATTTTAATATTATTGGTGTATTGTTGGTGAAGGATTAGTACCGCTGCATCGCTGTCACCAAAGCATTCTAAATAAAAAAACAATCCTGTGGATGCCCTGAGTTTAAGGCCTCCTGCCAGAGGCATATCTTACTTATATATTATTATAATTGCGAAAGTTTGATACTCGTCCACGCAAAATCTACTGAACGGATTTGGTAGAAAAATATCGCCTATTAAAGATGGTTTACAACCTGGATTAAAACGTAGTATACAATTTTACCTCGGTAGTATGATCCGCGGGGCCATTATCGAACTTTACGCGGGAGAAGCCGCGGTCATAAGCTAGTAACTGATATACTAGAAGTGACTAATCGCTAAGTGCACCTCCTGTGGGGTACGGAGCTCAAAGTAATAGGGAAACCAGTACGCTTAGAAATAAGAAATACAGATATCCGTCATTCAGATCGCGCAGCCGCGGTCTGACCCTTGCTAGAGCCAGCCTGCGATGTTGAAACACTAGTATTAAACCAGCCCCTAAATAAACTCTCTCAGATTCAGCCTGTCGCTTTTCTGCCCCCCCCCTCAGTGGCGTCCTAATGTATAGTACCACACGATCGAAATTTGCTTGGTTGTTTTGGTACATCGTGTTTTTTTGGGAATGAAACCTAGCTTGATCGATTTATCGCCCCCAAAACCTCCTGCATACTAAATTTCATGAAAATCATTGGAGCCGTATCCGAGATTCAGATAATACTATATTACAAGAATTGCTCGTATAAAGGTATTAGATAGATACGTTTTAATTTTTTTTTTGTTGTAACTCGTTATTTTTTACGAAATATTATTAAATTAACAACAAAGCTACGGTGAAAATATTATTTATTAGCTATAAACATTTCTTCTTCCCTTGTCCCTCTCATTTTCAGTACATTTTTAAATAATAAAAAAAAAATGAAGAGCGCGCAAATTTTTTTTTTTGACGTGACAACGTCTTATAAATTGGTTTGCCGGGTGACACTTCAAGAAACTGCGTTACGCTCCGCTCACGTTATGCGCTCACAATGAGAGCGAGTGAGAGGCACGCGTCCAGAGCGAGAGAGAGAGAGTGAGAGAGATAGGCATACACACCGGTTCATGTCTTGCGCTTCTATTTTCGTTGTCACGTAAAACTTTCGCCCGTATACCGACTTTACAGGCAACCAATTTTTTACTTCTTTATTTGGGCTTTTACCAATGCAGTCCAAAAGTTTTTATGAAGATTCATTGACCGGCCCTGGATTCCGAGGTACAAATCTTACGGCACTCCACTATTCACAAAGTTCATAATTCATTCGTAGGGCTCGGTATAACATTTTATAACAAACTGCCTTCTTCTTTTCTAGACTTGCCATTTAATGCATTTAAAGCCAAAGTAAAATCTAATCTTTGTTCAAAAGCTTACTATTCCATTAACGACTACTTAAATGATAAGAATAGCTGGTCGTTGAGTTGAACACAAGACAATGTTTGTAATTTATGTTCTTTCTCCAAAATAAGTTTACTGCGAAGTTATGCCTTTTTTATGTTTTATTATTATATACTTTTTATTATTGATTGTAGTTAATCGTAATATTAACTTACTATTGTATCGAGTCTGGTTCTTCTAACCAAACAGACAGATGTGTTGCTGGAGAGTTTGTTCCGCCACTTCTTCTTTCCAGCAAAAACACTAGGAAGTGTCGAAGGGTCGGCGTTTTGGGGGACTGTCACTTGTAAATAAGTAAAGTAAAGTAAATTTTGACGTTCGAAAAGTGCTGATTATCAGCCTAGTTTGAATAAATGAGTTTTGATTTTGATTGATTTTGAGTATGCGAACAATATCTAGATCTATCAGTGCGGATCTCATAACCACCTTACTTCACCAAGATACTGTCTCGTTAGTCTAGCTTCTAGTAGTTGCATGAAGTCTTAGGTTCGATTCCTAGGTCTGGCAAAGTGTTATTTGATTTTTCCATCAGGAATTTCTCAGTAGTAGCTTACGGAGTCTGGATTTGTGCGCGGTTGATGGCAGTAAGCTCGCCCCTATTACATGTGACTTGGGTTGTATGTAATACACACATCAACACCGTCCAGGGATATTTTGTATAAAGTTCTTAAACTCAAAAAATACTGGCCACTTTTAAATTCTTTTGAAGAAAGTTTATTTTGTAAGCCTTTTTGAACGATTCTAAATTTGAATTTGAAAAAATACATTAAAAACAAAAAATTTACGCGGCATAATGGTAGCGAAGTCCGAAGGTTTCATTTACCTACAGTAGTTTGTGGCTATTTTTTTGTGTCCAATTTAAGTTTTATAGCAAGTTATCGGTTAATTCCGAATTAATGTTATTGTGTGCATCATGCAGCGGCGCCATTTAACTAGAGAAGAAATGTTAAGGGCAGTAGGCATGCTCCAAGCTGGGGCTACTCAACGGAGTATTGCTGAGGAGTTTGGAACAAGACAAAACGTGATATCAAGGTTATTTTCACGTTATCGTGCTACTGGTGAAGTGGCTGAAAGACACCCAGGCGGGAAGCGCATAACCACTCAACGACAAGACCGATTTTTGCAAGTTGCCGCGAGAAGACAACCAAATGTTACGGCCATGCAGTTGGTTCAGAGGCTCCAGTCAGAGCACCAGTTGCTTGTGAGTGACCAAACTGTGAGGAGAAGGCTGCATGAAGCTAACCTTCATGCTCGCAGACCGCTTCGTACTCCAGCACTACGCCGAGGAAATCGTGGACGACGACTAGAGTGGGCTCGTGAACATTTGCTCTGGGAAGAAAACCAGTGGTCTGTAGTGCTGTTTACCGATGAGTCCCGGTTCGGTTTCCATCCCGATACACGTAGAGTGCGTGTTTGGCGAGTTCCTGGTCGTGAGAGCCGTCTGCAACATCCTCAGGAAGTCCATTCATACCACGGCGGGACAATTATGGTTTGGGCTTAAATTCGTATTGGTGGAATAACAGACCTCGTTTGGATCAGAAACACCATGACGGCTGAAAAATACCGTAACGAGGTGCTAGTACCAATAATCTACCCCCATCGACTACAAATGGGCCAAGAATTCACACTCATGCACGATAACGCCCGTCCGCACACAGCTAGAGTGGTGACGAGCTGGTTGCCGGACCTGGGACAATATACCGCAGCAAGACTTGGATAACTTAATCCAAAGCATGAAAAACCGTTGCAGGACCGTTATTAACGTCGTGGGTGGTTTTACTGACTACTGATTTTTCACAGAACTGTTAAAAACAAATTATTTTTTCCTTATTTGTAAATTTTTCTTGAGAAACACATTCGTTGTTAGTTTTACCATTATTTCATGTTTTTTCTTTATTAGAATAAAAATTTGTTTACGCAAAAAAACATTGTTTTCTTTTATTCTGGAGTGTAGTCTGATAAATGGGCTTTATAAAAATATATACATGTTGTATGCTATTTTTAATACATTTTGAGTAAATTGAGTAAATTCAAAATATCCCTAGACAGTGTTGATGTGTGTATTTACCTGGATTTAGGTAAAGTATGGTATGTTCTAGGAAATCGGCACGTCCTAGAACCAAAAATTCGAAGACTTTTGACATCTACCAACCCACACTGGACCCTCGAGGTGGATTATAGCCCCTTCCCTCTCTTAGAGACGAAGCTTGGAGTTCCAGCAGTGGGAACATAAAAGCTGATTATGGTATGCTGATGCTGTGGTATGTGTGCTCAGTTGGCAGGCGGGTGCGCCAGCGCGAGCTGTCTGTACGGCTGCAACGCGTTCGGCGCGTCCTACCAGTGCGGCTGCCCCGCGGGCTACCAGCTGGTGGGCGCGGGCCACTGCCTCACGGCGCTGGACGGAGCGCTGCCGCCCGACGACATCGGGGACGCGCCCGTGTTCCCCGTCAGGGACCAGTACAAGATCGGCGGGGACAAGGATCTGATCTCTACTGAGGGATGCTTCAGTTGTAAGGTATGTGCAATGTGAGCTATACTTCACGGAGATAGTTAAAGCGGATCAATATACAGTCACGAGTACTATGATTTGAAAAACATGTACAATATTACAGAAGAATATCTAAGCTATTGTATAGGAATGATTAAAAATACTTAAAAATAACAAGAAAAAGTCTCAAACTTTCGGGTAAGAAAAAAAATCATCTTTCTTCATCTATATAGGGTGTAAAAGTACCCTTAACGCAAACGAAGGGCACTTGTTCTCCCCACCACTGCGATCATTTTTTGTTCTAGACCATACCTGGGAACCTCCTAGTTACGGATATATTGGGAGTCAAAGTTCCAATTTTTTACAGCTGTTTTTATAAATACTAGTTTTTCAGGTTTTAACTTTACTTAAATTACCTCCATGACCCATTTACTATTCAAAGCATCCACTAGCACAATGTTTTAAGAGTGCTACTTTGAGTTTTACCGGTAAATGTGATTTGTGACCCCAAAAAAAAAAGTCATTTCCCAACAAAAAAAATTGCGTAGGGGTACTTAGATTGATGTACAGAATGCTTGGTTGACGGGTGTGTGATGGGTTGATTTACACCCTGTATACAGGGTGTGAATGTTCACACCCGAAGAAGAAGTGAAGGTTCGTGAAGAGTAACGTAGTAGAGGTATGTCCCTTCACGGACCGTCAACCAAGCATTATGTGCATCAGACTAAGTATGTACGTGCACCTGTGTTGAGGCATTTCGCTCGTCTGGTGGTCTCTAGGGAGGTATCTCCCTATTGGTTATCTTGACGGGGCGGGATGTCTCAGCGCAGGGGTATTTATGTATTTTGTGTACTTAGAGGATTAGATGTATGTGATTGTCTATTTGTAATTTTATTGTATGAACTAACAATAGTTTTTAAGTTGTTTGTATACTAACCTTTGGATTTTTAATTGTCCTAAAATAAATAAAATTGAATTTGAATTATGTAACCATCACTTTTTTAGTTATCCTCAAACCATTAAAACACGGTGTTGCTATCTACATATTCTCCCCAGGTGAACGGTCGAAGACGAAGAGCTCCGGATGAAGCGATCGTATTCGCTAATGGCACAATGATCGTCAGGAAACGCAAGAGGCGTAGTCGCCGTAAGTATCGCATGTTTTATTGTTATATCATTACTCACTCTGAGTTTGACAAGAATTACGATAATTCGTAACGGTATTTTGTAGTGTGACTAATAGGAAATAGATGAGCTTATGACAAGAATCGAGTGAGTAAGGGGTTCGCAAATGGATGCGTGGAATCGGTTTGGACTGAAAAGAAAAAGTTGATAATCCCGATCAGAGGCCGATCTACCATGAACGCGTGTGTAAACTTAACGTAAATAATTATGTTGATTTTTTAAATTGAAAATACAATTATTCTATAGCTTTTTATTAGTTAAATTGTTAAGCATGGTCCATAAATCAGTCATCAATTATGAATAAATTCTTAAAATTATGAAATTAATTTACTTTTGATTAAAAAGTCGACGCATTTAGGTATGTTATGTTTGCACCCGCGCCTCGTATATACGAAACGGTGTATTTGTCTTCGAGGGTAGTATTCCATTACGTGAGGTATCTTTTGAAAGTCCTCGTAGCGTAAGTTCCATCTCAATCCGGTGCGATGTCCCACAGGACGGCGCTCAGTGCTGGAGCCAGAAGCCGAGCTGGTGGTGGTGTCGGCCAGTCCGCAGCAGACGTGGGGGCGCGCGCCGCTGCTGCGGTTGTTGCCGGCGGAGGGCGGCGCGCGCGCGCACTACCGCGTGGTGTACGGGGACAGCGGGAACGACTTCGTGCTGTCCAAGCGGGACGGCGCCTGGGCGCTGCGGCTCAGGAGACATCTGAAGAGTCAGGTATGCTCCCTACATCGTACGAACAGTGATGAAGCCAACATTCGAAGTCTTTTAGGCATTGTCTTTCTTGAACAGCCTTTCCCAAGTTACACCACAATGGACTATCATCCGCCTTCCTGTCATCCACACACTGACACTCTACTCTATAGCCACTTGTGTAACTTTCCACGCCAGTAGTTCTCCCGTAATGAGATGATGAATGGAAATTTCTTATAAACACATTTATTCAATTAATATTTTGCTAACGTTCTAACACAACGGAGGTGGATTTCAATGTCAGCAGGATCGAGTCCAATTTAAGTAACGAATTTGACATAGTGAAGATTACGGTGGTCCTTGGAGGAGGTCTATGTCCAGCAGTAGATGTTTTTCCGCTGAAATGATGATGGAACTGTACTGTCATCTGAAAGCATAACTGATGTACTTACAAGATTGTTCTGGTGCAGGTGGTGATGACGCGGCAGCTGGAGCTGGAAGCCCGCTTCGTGGCGCCGCCAGTGCGTGGTTTGGGCAGGAGCCGCGCGCGTCGCCAGCTGGACGTGCCGGCGCCGCTGCGGCTGTACGTGTCCGTGCGCATCGCGCCGCTGAAGCGCTGACGTACCGCCTGACCACGACCTACAGAAAGCGCTCTAAACACTGCTGCCACATTTGTGACTTTTCAGCGGATAATAATTCGTAATTCACCGCCGTACAGTCGATGTGTCCTACCTTACCTGACTCCCTCTGCTTACCGGGGCTCAGGTAATGCAGGACGCTGACTTCACCGGCTGACTGTGAGGTAGCTAGGTCGGCTAAAATGTCACAAATGTGGACATCGTTAATGGCACAACAACGCACGCATAGACAATCAACATCAAAAGAAAGAAGACTGTCGATGATTCGATGTCGCTTGCTACATACTCGTAGTTCGATGTTCACCGATTTGTAGACGATGAAGTGCTTTCTGTAACTGCTTATTTACGTGTCCAGTAGTGAGACTTATATATTATACTCCTTATTTATAACACTGCCAGAACATTCAACGACTGCCAATTCGTATGTAAATTATCTATATCGATTCGTCGAATAATCGCGAAAGATTACCGATTGGAATGTTTCGATGAAGTCTCACTACGTTATTAAAATGGATGTGTCACTGAAATGATAGACTGGTTCTGTTTAATGTGTGGCTAAATATTATGTGTCGACGGAATTGTTGTGTTTTAGTGTTGATGCGAGAGTCGATTCAATGACTGCGATTATTTTAATCAGGTTTTTATTCCTAATATTATGAAAATGGCCGTCCCCACAAAATATTAGCCGCATGTTCCACCGGCCGGCTCGGAACGTGCGCCTGCGCCGGCCTCGTCGGCAGTATTACATTATTTGTGTGAGATTGAATGCATAATACGTAGCTAAATGATTATACTGATCGACGTTATATCGATGTTTCTTATGGAAATATAATCGATAATTTTATAATATTTACGATAAACCACTAGTTCATTTGCCATTGATATGAAGCCAGCGAATAAGTTTGTTCTCTTATGTTATGGGAATTCATTTAAGGTCTATTTTCTTTTTTGTGTTCAGGGACCATACAAAATCTTTTTGTTAATCAATTTTTCTGAAAAAATTGACATGTATTTGAACTTGATAGAAAAATAATGTTTGCAGTATCGATTGATTTTATCGATAGATTTGTTTAAATGAAATTGCCAGTAGGTTTGATGGCGTGAGCGTGGCCTAGTCGCACCAACACCGCCATATAATTGTGGATAGTGAACAGCATCGTACCGCGCCTGAACAGTCGCCTGCTCCTAGCACTAACAATAAGGGAAACTACTTTAAATAATCTATTATTTATTTTTATATTTCACATTTTAAGTTCTTAAAATGAGTGATTGTTTTGAATTACCCATTTTTGTGAGATATTTTGATACATTTTTTACCATTATTTGGCACTTAATAATCGTTCTATAAAAAGTACAAAAGGAGATGCAATAGTTTTGTTTGTAAATATGTGTATACAAATATTAAAATGAATATAAAATATTTAGTTATTTTAGTGAAGAATATTTTAAGAACTATTTTAACTTAGTTGTAAGGCGAAGTGGATCAAAATGAAATTAATAAATTTTTAATTCGATACTTGCCTTTTTTTTAGCCTACTTCAGAAAAAAAAGAGGAGGTTTTCAATTCGACTGTATGTTTTTTTTTTGTATGTATGTTACTTCATAATTCCGTAATTTATGAACCGATTTGAAAAAAATCTTTTTTTATGATGAAAAGAAAAAAATTATGACTACATGAGTTTGTGGTCATGAATTTATTTTTGTTCTTTCTACGTCTACAACTTAGATTTCAAAACAAACGCTGAAATTTCTAAAATAACTTGACTTTCGAAAATCTGTGACAAAAACAAAAAAAGTCAAAATTAAATTAATAAGTTTTTAATTCGATATTTTGTTTTTTTTTCAAATTGCGATGATGATCCAACCAAAGAGGTGTCCTTTGACCTTTTTACCTACGTTCATTTATACAATATTTTTTTATTATTAGCCTGACCTATTATGTCCACTGCAGGGCAAATGCCTCCTTTCCCTCTTTCCATTTTTATCCCTGTCTTTGGCTGTCTTCCTTTTGATGAGAGCCCGCGTAGGCCAATACGAGCTAGCGAATAGAGGTCATAGTTCTTTTTGACGCGTGGCCATATTCGGAACAATGCCCTAAAGTGACGGACGGACGGTGAGCTAGCCCATTACTCACCGTCCGCAGGCCCGCGCCTGCGGTGGCCGGAAGCCATCACGTGGCCCCGACGCCCGGAGAGTCTCCCGCGGCGGCTGGGATGAGAGATTCTCTCCCTCTCACGTTCCGCCACCTTCGCTAGCATCACTGCTTCTTAGAAGGAGGTGACGGCGTCCCATTTCCTCTCGCCTCGGACCATGCTTGAACCAGGGCCGGACGCAAGAGGTCGCCGCCGCCAATCGTCGCTAGAACAACCGAATTTTGTTTTTTTTTTTTTTAATTTTTCCTTTACTTGTGCTGTAAGACCTTGCTTTTCCTGTCGAGGCTGCGGGTTGTTCACAAGGGATACCGCGGCCTCGACATGAAGGGCTAAGAAGGAACATGGCTGGTTTTTAGTCAGTAGAAGTCTGACACTCCCTTTCGCTCTACCCAAGAGCGGGAGGGGTTATTTGATGATTTCCCACCCCCCCCCAAAAAAAAAAGACCTTGCTTTTAATCGAAATTGACAATTCTAGGTCAACCAGAAGTATAGGTTTTGTGTGGAAAACCTATGGTAGTTCCCGTTGACCAAGATTCTCGAAATAAAGGAAAAAATCCAAAAATATCTAATAGTTGTCTATAGGTATTTTATTATGGCGGTATAATGGGTAGGTACGGAACCCTCGGCGCAAGAGTTCGAGTCGCACTTGAGCGGGTTTTTAGAATAATATGAACTAAGGTTCGTTAAACAGGCATATTCAGGCGCGTGGCCTTTAACAAAAATGTTTACGAACATCGCCATTCAGCAGTCGATAGAACCATGTCGCACTACACCGAATAAGCATAAATAAAAAATGACAGATTTGAAACTCAATGGTTTTATTTTCGTTTGGCATAGATATTCTACTCTTTGCCAAATATCTTTGATTTTACTCACAGAGTACTTATTGATTTTACCCTTAAACTGACAGTTTTGACCGAAGGTGATTTATTTTGAACAACATTTCACCAATATGGATATTTTTTATTGAAATTGCATACAAATTACTCCAAGTCTTAAAAAATACAAAAACAAAGACAACATAAACACAATGGGTAAGAAACCGGAGGAAGAGTTCTCATGTCAGATCCACAGCAACAAGTTCTTCATACTGTGCGCGCTGGGCGGTATGGCGGCATGTGGCACCACGCACACCTTCGTGACGCCGCTCGACCTCGTCAAGTGCCGCATGCAAGTAGACCCCGGGAAGTACAAGTCCATCTCAACAGGGTTTCGCGTCTCTTATCAGGAAGGCGGTCTCGCGAACCTCTATAAAGGATGGGCGCCTACGTTTATTGGGTATTCTTTGCAAGGCGGTTGCAAGTTTAGTGGTTATGAATATTTCAAGTATAGATTCGCCAATATGGTCAGCGAGGAAAACGCTTACCTGTACAGAACAGGTCTGTACCTAGCCGCGGCGGCGTGCGCTGAGTTTTGCGCTGATATCTTCCTATCGCCGTGGGAAGCCACCAAAGTGCGGATACAGACCACTCCGGGCTACACGTCGCGGATGTTGAAAGCCATGCCACACATGCTCAGCACGGAAGGCTTCGGGACCTTCTACAAAGGACTTGCGCCACTATGGTGCCGACAGATACCTTACACCATGATGAAGTTCGCTTCGTTCGAGAAGGTTCTCGAGCTGCTGTACCAAACGGTAGCGCCAAAACCTAGAGAACAGTGCTCGAAGAACGAGCAGTTAGTGATGACGTTCACAGCGGGCTACATCGCAGGTGTGCTGTGTGCGATAGTGTCGCATCCCGCGGATACCCTCGTGTCCAAGTTGAACAAGGAACCGGGCTCCAGCGTCGGCAGCATATTAAGAGACGTGGGCTTCTGGGGCATCTGGGGTGGCTTGCCCCTGCGTATCTTCATGATCGGTACTCTTACGGGGCTGCAGTGGTTCGTCTACGATGGTTTCAAGGTGTATACCAAGATGCCTCGTCCTCCTCCTGCAGAGATGCCAGCGTCACTTAAAAAGAGATTGGCTGAGGAGGAGAGGAAAAAGAAAAAGTGACTTATGCGCTTGGTCAGAAGAGCGTGTAAATTCTGCGGTCTGTCTGGATTGAGAATACATGCATGAAGCATGTCAGAACGGAATTTGTCGTAATTTGAATGTATTGTAAATTTTCACGTTTTTTTTCCAACAGATATAAACTATTTAAATTTAATTTAATACTATAATAACAAGCATCGCAATGCACTTTTTCTTAGTTGCTACCTACCACCTACCATGTACCACACGAAATAAAATAATTAAATGTGTGACTTTCACAATATTTTTACCAATAATGAAATTAATGAAAAATCTGAGCAAGCTCATGTCTAAAAGCCGTTCTTCAGGATTCCATACCCGAAGGGTAACCAACGAAACCCTGTTACGAAGCCATCGCTGTCCGTCCGTCTGTCAGCGGCCTGTATCTTATGATCCGTAACAGTAGACAGTTTAGAATCTGGATATTTCCCCAACATGGAGATTGTCTGATTGACTGTAGAGTAAGCCTTGTATTCTTGCACTGCACTTCCAGTACCTGCATACTTGATGATCTATTTACTGCACTAGTTGAGCGGGGTTTGCATACCTGAGTTTTAGGCTAAACACATCTGACATTTTTGCCATCGATACGCTAAGAAGAAGAAGCAGATTTACACCTACTTTTGTTTCTTTTTCAACCTGGCGTAGGCACACTGCAAAAAAGCAATTTTACCTAATCATAGTTTCGGAATACATAGTTCATGACAAAAATACTATTCCTTTCATTATTCTATTTCTTCGAAAGTTTATTAAAAAACATCTTCCCATACATGTGGTCATTTGCTACTGCAGTTCTCGGGTCTTTACAATCAATGTTATGTGAATTCCGCTTTGGATGCTTACATCGTTTTCTCACTTGTTTCAAAATGTATTAACATGGGAAATATGGCACGTGAATGAAAGGAACACATTGTTGAGTAATTGGGTGTATTATTATGACCATTTGGGATGCCCGTCAGAAATTAAATAACGGAGTAAGACTTTTTACAAATTTCATCAATTTCTACTTTGTAAAAGATCCTAACATAGGTAAATAAATTGGAAAAAAACTATCAGAAAGCAGTTCAGTACACCACGAGACGGTCGTATACAAAGGAGGGATCCTCTACGGCAATAACAATAATATGGGGATTTATTCGAGCACGGAGGCCCACTTACCGGATTTAACCGGCCCGATCCGGTTAGAGTGACCAGCGGCCAGCGGGCAGCGGGTAAATGGAGCTCGCAGCCGAACTATGTTTTATAAGTGGTCGGATCAAGATCTCAAACACTGGCCGACCCATTTAACATAATCTAGCATATACACAGCCCTATTCACCAGATATTACTATTTGTTTTATGATTTAAACGGTTCTCTGGAACAGCCTATTTTGTTTTTATTTGGAGTTATTGTTCGACTGTGTTGTGAGAGCATTCTACATAAATCTGACAGGATTTGGATACAGAGAAAAGGTATTTCGAGTGTTCCATTTTATAAAAATAACTTCAGAAGATGTTTTTTGCCGTTTCATAGAAGAGAAAGGTGCCTTGAGGTGTATTAACGAAGGAATAATAATATTGATGCTGGCTACAACTGTAATATACAACTTTTACAACTAAGTAAAGTTGTATTTTAAGTCTTATTTTAATTGTAAAACCATATTTTTTACTTGAAGATGCAATTATCTAAAGTATTTATTCTTTACTGTCGCCGTTGTTTATATGTATGTACTTACCTACATTATAAAATCTATATTTGCAAATATTTAGCTAGTGTTATTTATTTAAGAGTTCATAGTTTGTAAAGTAATAATTATAGCAGTAAAAATGAGAATAGTCGTAGTAATTCCTTTGACTACAACTTAAGGCATAGTAAACCTGATTAAAGAATTCGAAGAACTTCAAAGTTAAATCTGCGGTTCTCTGCATTTTATGTATTACAGAGTCAGAGTCATCTTGCGAGCTTCTTATTTACTAAATAGCACTGTACATTTTACTGCACATGTTTGTATAGATTTTATATAATGTCAACGCAACAAAAGCGTAATAATGAACGTCGGAAACGACCGAATTAATATTTACATTGATGTTCATCACATCTTTCTTAATAATAACGGGTTTATGCGTATGTGCATATCGATAATGACCTTTATCACATCTGAATAAAGTCTACAATAGCTGATATCTCGTCGAGCATGTATTCTACCCACGATATACCGACAAGTTGGGAAGTTCGCTAAACTTTGGCACGTTTTACAAAAGTTACTAAATCGAATTTTTGTTGAGACTCGATTCGAAATACAGTTTTAATATCGGAAAATATTGTTTCATACACTTTTAGAGGCAGCTAGACGTACCCCAGCAAAGTTGAAAAAACTAGACTGTCTTAAAGTTTCCTTGTCCGGATTATCCTCCACGTTATTGACGAGAATCCGGAGAAAAGTAAACAGAGTTACGGACCTGGTCTACTTGTGTTAGTAAATGTTGAAAGAAATACAGTAATCACAGGCTTTCCATTGTGAATGCTTTTATTAAAATTCTGTGCTTGTTTAATAGACTTATACTGAAGCTGCACGGACATAATTAGCATTGAATTGATGTACATTGTTATCTAATTCTAATGAAGCTGCATATTTGAGATGTACCTAGGTAATTGTCATTAGGTCACTGGTTGGGGTATTAGTGTATATTCAGATTATTGACACAGTCGGGGCTGCGGGTTGTTTGCAAGAGATACCGCGGCCTCAACATGAAGGGCTAAGAAGGAACATGGGTGGTTTTTAGTCAGTAGAAGTCTGACATTCCCTTTCGCTCTGTCCAAGAGCGGGAGGGATTTTTTTTTTGATGATTTTCCACCCGACCAAAAAAAAAAAATGATTATTGACACATCTGTTTGTTTGTTATTTTGCTGAACACTGATGTGTTATCACATCGCTATACTCGGTTCATGTCAGCTTCTCAAACTTATAAAACACTTTTTCCCAACAGCAAGTGACTTTTATTATGAAGTCTTTGTTAGTAGTCTCAGCATCTCTAGAAATGTTCCTCAATCTCTCTTCATAACTAGTTGGACAAGTTTTCAACGGCATTGCAGGAACTTGCAAATCAAATAACTTGCTAGGTTGGAATCGAATCCAATAAACTACAAGAGGAATAATTGAAAAAGTTCCGTTTTAAACGGTCCCACTCTAGTGAACAACAGTTTAACGCAAGTTTATCGTCGACAAATCGCAGCGTTGCCGCAGCGGTCGGCTGCGACAGCAGAACTGAATTAAGACAGCTAGACAGTTGCGAGTTGGTAACTAGTTGACCCCGATCTAGAGCTACGTTCAACGACACCACTAATGTAATAAGTCATTATCGCGCGTAATTACTTTTCAGATAGAAAATCTCATTTTGCTGAAGAAAATTGTAGCCTGAAGTGATAGTTGCGGGTAGATAGCAACACGCTTTACTTTTATAATCGTACACGAGCTTAGTAGCAAATTATTAAATGAAAAATGTTTATATTAAACTGGCATTAGACACATTTTAGGTTGTTTTATGTCCACTATCTTTTCAGAAACTCATCGCTGCTAAATAATCTTTTTTCTTTCCGACCTGTTCCGTAAAATGGAATAATTGTATTAATAGTCTTCTTCAAAACTATGGAAGTTTAAAACAAATAATAATGCTCAATGCCCAGTATTGTCCAGTACATCCAGCATCCATACATCGGTGTCGGCAACTTGTCGGGGGTAAGTTTCCTTTGTCAGTCGCTCCGACTGCACAATACACGGCCGAGGTAAACGGTCCAGCCTGTTCTGTTGCTGCGAGTATAATCATTGACCTACTGATACGTCAGGGCTCGGGAGCAATGGGATGGCAATGGGTTTTAATTATTGGAAAGTAAACATCAAACGTTGTTATATTAAAAGTGACGTTGAAATGTAAAGCTGTTTATTTAGTTCATTATTTTTCCGGTTGGACTGGATTCCGACCCCAACATAGTTGGCAAAAGGCTAGGCATCAATGATGATAGAACATCACACATGTCACCTCCGAACGCTTATATACAGCCACTCTTGGTCAGTTATGTTAACTAACTCTCTTGTAATAAGGGCCTAGGGCCATTAAAGATGTAGAAAAAGATGTAAAACGTCTTAAAGCTACTCATCGTCAAGATATAAAGATTTTCGGAGTAATTGCAATACTTCTTTTCTTGTAAATCCGAACTCAGCAACACGCAGCAGAATGAACCTCTAAAAACAAGTAATAAATAATTTCACAAGCCGTCTCCTGACATTTGTGACGTGCTACACAATTTACTAGAAGCTACATCTGACTGACAATTCCGACAAGATCTCGTATTCCTCACAATGTTCCCGTAAAATTGTCTGTATTTAATTAGTAAGCCGGCAAACGGTTGGGAAGTAATTAAAAGCTATGATGTAATTACTGTCGAGGACGCGGCATATGCTAATTTTAATAGGTTTTATTTAGAAGATGTTTTACTTTGCCCCGATGGAGTAATTAGTGTATGTTTCTCTTTAGAGGTAAATACTCAACCCCTCCCGTTTGGTGGCGTTTGAGATGATTAGAAGACTTGTGGGGTGCCGACTTAGACGAGGTTTAAAGGGTTGGGTTGGTGATCTTGCCCTGTTGATGTCACGTGTGGTGATTAATGTATTACGGAGGTGGAAAGGTAATAGTAACTACCTGTAGGAATATTCTTCGTTTACGAGATTTGACGAAACAAGATTATCGTTTGTAAGTTGTTGTACGACTTTTTAGTTGGCGGCACCAATGCGTCGTAGCCCGTAAGTTGGAAATATCAGATTTTAAGACTTAGTACAGTACATTGGTTGGGTGGCTGATTGTTACATACTAAGTACTTAATTATTTAACTGGAGATTTATTTTAAAAGCAAGTTACTGCCGCGGGTCGAAAACGCGACTGCTGTGCTTGATGTCCTGTGTTCGAGTCGGGCAAAATGTTAATGGATTCGCGCCCGATTGATGGGAATAGGCTTGCGGGGTATTACATAGATGGGTTCTTGTTTTCTACTAAAATACGAGCAAATTGTTTAAATGTTATTAGTATCAAAACAAAGTGTAGTAATGATTACCGCGGGCTACCTGGCAGTTGGCTCGCTGCCAGCGCCTTTAACCGAAGATTAACTTAGTCGCCTTCACTGAACCAATTGTGTTACGAATTGTTAAGTTTTAACTTTATTCAAGTTAAATTGATGCTAAGTTGGGAGCTTTTCCAGTCTAGTCTTTTTATTTGTTAATGGGCAACGATTCTTGTTGTGTAGGTTTCGTATTCTTGGTATAAACATAGTGAATTTCGCTCGGAAACTAGATGGACCGAACAGTTTTACTAAGCTGGCTGGTGGGACTGAATGCAGAGAGTGGAGTGCAGGGAAGGAGGGTGTTGTTGATAATCTCGTCCTCCACAACACCCTGCACTCCGCTTTCTGCAAGCCCATAAACCAGCAGCAACTGACGATAGACTGAGTTCATTGTTTTAAAGAGTTGGAGGTTGCTCGAGATGTCTACCTAAGTCCGTATTATAATAATATGTTTAAAGCGTTTCTCGTCAAATCTCTGAAGCTATAATAAAAAAAAAAAAAAAAAAAAATAGTTTATTGGTAGAAACAAGTTTAGGTGTAAACAAAATTTCATGATTGGATCCTCCTTTTAGGCAGATAGTGCCTGTGTTAGGAGAGTCCGCTCTTCCATATCAAGACGTGATTTACAAATAGCAAAAACATATAATTATTATGCTAAAACTTAATTACTATAATTAAAAGCAATAACTTAAATTTAAAAAGAATAAAAATAAAATAAAATTAACATTATCTCATTCTTAAAATCAAAAGTATGCCTGAGTGGCTGTGTTGCATGTGTGTGTGTGAGTGTGTGTAAGTATATGTGAGTAAAAGAGTGTGTAGACTGTAGGGTAGGTGTTACCAAGAGTACACGAGTGTGAGTGTGTGTGTGTGTGAATGATGTCCATCTATGAAAACATATAGAGATAATTTTCGTTTTGACATGACGTAAAGCTTTTCATATATGTGATGGGATGGAGGAATTGCATAAAAAATATTTATTTCGCGATACGCGTATAGGATGATTGCTACTTAATTGGTACACGGTACCAACAGTGTTGAGTCAATCAAGGACCTTCGAATTGAATAATTGATATTATTTTGTTTCTTTTTACCTTCTTCGATCAATACGGCAAGAACGAGTCCGGTTGTAACGCCAGCGTTTCCTTGGCTTGCCTCTGTAACAGCGGTTTGCTGGTTTAAGTACACAAAATTTCACACTTGAATATCCACCATTATGCATTTAACCGACAAAGCGAATAAACCGTTGAACTGTTAGCTAACAAAGGTATACCTCATACAATAAACAACAATAAAAACGGTGAAAATTTCGCAAATATCTAACAGAAACATAATACCAGCGATCGCCACGAATGGACTCTGTAAATTGTTGGCAACCTCGGTCCGACTTGTTATGCATCTACCAACCTACCTCTACAGTTCACGTGAACCTTCTGTAATAGTGAATAGGGGTTGTTTTTGCCTGGCAAGGGTAAGGCATGTGTGGTAGGCAGTTGCCGCGACTTGCACGGTAGCCGGGTGAAAATATACTGATAACAGGCAGTTGAGAAGGGTACGCTGGGAGGTAATATACGGGACTTATTGCTCCTGAGGTTTTCGGGACGATTGATTTTTTTCTTGTACCTACAAGTTTTTTCGGTACTTGAATCTCTAGGTACATACTATAACTTTAGGGTTAGGTTTTGTTAATGCGTTCACTAGTTTAAATAACTTTACTTTAACCAGTTATTTAAACTGCTGTTTTAAAGCTGCTGCTTCGGGTAAACACAAAATGGATTAAAAAACGGTAACGTCAGAAAAGATTGCTCAAGACAAGACTTAAATAGTTAAGGCAAGGAAATTGACCAATCAGAACTAGCCACCTGCGGAATGGTTCCTACAGGCCATAGATTTGTTTCTGTCCTGCTTACACTATATTTAATTAGTGAATTTCATTTAGATTCGATAAACGTTAAACGTATTGAAAACATCGTTCTGTTTTTAACCAACTTCCCAAAAAAGGAGGAGGTTTCTTAATTCGACCGTCTATAGGTATATTTTAAATGATTATTCGCGGATAACTGCGTCGTTTATCAACCGCTTTTGATGATTCTTTTTTTGTTGTCTTTCATTTGAAAATGACATTTTATTATGTTAATTTAAGGTGCAAACTTGATAATTGCCTACCACCTGTCTTGCTTCCATTATGCTCTACAACCTCGTATGTTTCCACAACAAACTTTCTCAAATACTATTCTGCATACGATGTCCGGAATAGGAACGGATAAAATACTCGAAGTGATGTATAATGTTTCGCATGATATATCGGCGCTCAATATATTGGATTCTGCAAAGAATTTGTTGTTACCTGGAGGAAGCAACTATTTGTGTAACGCGTTGTATTCACAGGTATTGCTTTTATTTATAGCTTTCGGATTGGGACTCTTCTATTTTTGTATTGTGTGGGATAAGAATTTTGTTATTTTTGTCACCTTACCGCCTACACATAGGTGTATTTGACGGGTTTATTGTTTAGGCCTTTATCAAAGGTTACTACTGAGTAGTGGAGATCACAGAGGCAGTCGTTATATTTACAATACTGGTATTTAGCTGTGCGCGGTTAGACTGTTAGCTTGACCCCAACATGCTTAGGGAAAGAATAAGTATACATTGTGTAAACGAACCCTTCACGCATCCGTCAACCAAGCATTCTGTACATCAAACTAAGTACCCCTACGCAAAAATTTTTGCTGGGAAATGACTTTTTTTTTGGGGTCAAAAATCACATTTTACGGTAAAACTCAAAGTAGCACTCTTAAAACATCGTGCTAGTGGATGCTTTGAATAGTAAACGGGTCATGGAGGTAATTTAAATAAAGTTAAAACCTGAAATACTAGTATTTACAAAAACAGCTGTGAAAAATTTGGAACTTTGACCCCCAATATCTTCGTAACTAGGAGGTTCCCAAGTATGGTCTAGAACAAAAAAATGATCGCAGTGGTGGGGAGAACAAATGCCCTTCGTTTGCGTTAAGGATACTTTTACACCCTATATGATAATTAGACTGATAGTCTAACGCTACTTCATCTTACTTAAGTTACTTCTACATTTTAGTAAAATGGCTGTGACATAAGGACGGACAGACAGACAGAACGAATCTGTACGGGTAGACACCTAACCAATTTGCTAAGTCCTGAATAAATAAACAAACAGCACACTAATTTCCCCCTGACTACACACACCATACGAAACGCATCAGATTACCATCCCCCATTAGCAGAACACCATGAATACCAATGTGATTAAATTAAAGATATTAACAGGAAGATAAAAATCTCATTTGATAATTACACGGCTCCCCCTGATGGTGGCTCGTCCCTTCTTGATAACTTTGAGCCCAAATATAACCACGGTGGAAAAATTAAGTAATTAAGGATATATTTTTAATGCTGCTTCGTTTGAGAGAGGAGCATTTTGTTGATTATGATTCTTGAGTGTTTTGTTTGGCTACCGGCGCGTCGCGTCGTAGCTGTATTAGGAGAGGTTTGTGAGGAAAACGTAGTTTTGGAATACTCGTATGTGACAGAGATGTTTCTTTTTAATTATCTATTTGGTTATAATAATTGTACTTATATTTGAAATATTTTTGGTGGTTTGACTCCGCATGCCCTTCAAATCCCTCAAAGTATTGTAATGTGCTTTGTTCAGCAATAAAGGTATTTAATTAGATGTTTTCTATTTCTTGAAAATAATTATTGTCCTTACATCCGAGGTACCTGCACATCCTAAGGGTCGGTTTCAATTCAACCTAATAACCTACTTCTATTTAGGTAAATACTTCGGGGGTGCCCTTCCTACAAAGACACGGGCCCGTCTCACCGTCTCTTTGTTATAATAAACTGATGTGAAGCTTCCCAAACCAACAATCTAATTTCACACACCAATTCTTTCAGGCAAAAGCTCCAATCTTTCCAGTAATTCGTTAAAATTTGCCTGTTGCCCCTGCCCCTCCGTTCGGCGGTTCCCCCTCCGTGGCCCGGTGGAGCGGAGGCATAAAACACAGTATAATTCCCAGTCATTATTCACAGTTTTCCAAGGGATTTCGGGCGTACGTAATGACTTTATTTGAAATGGAATTTTGTGAGACACCGACATCGAGTGTGCCAGCGTGGCTGGTGGCTGGGCGTCGGGTGTCGGGTCTGTGGCCTGTCACTCATTGAATTAGACACCTCAACGTGGATCACGAGCATGGCACAAGCTTGGTTATTGATTCAGCTGCTGAATAAGAAGGAAAATGAGAAAAGGCAAAGCAGTTAATACACCTACCTTGTTGATACTTCCAGTTGATACTGACCACCTTCCAGGAAGATTAAGTCACCTCTTATCGGGAAGATAGGAAACGGATCACGTGACAAGGATCAATCAATCCGTCTGCCAACGTGTCGTGACGAAGGCAGTGTCTCTGTGTTCATTCCTTGAATTCTTTGCTGAAAGGTTCATGTTCAAGAGTGCAGTAGTATACGTAGTTTGATTTGCTACTTTTAAAGATTCTGCTTGCGAAATAGAAAGGATAATGTAAAAAATATTCCATCAATCCTACTACAGCATTCAAAACTCAAGATTTGACCAGATACCTAGCCGTGTAGTTGGTAAAGAGGTCGCTAGCACTACTGCTCTGCATGAGGTCCTGTGTTCGATTCCCAGGTAATTGGGGTTTACAAGCCATATCTGTGAGGCTGTATACCTGCAGTGAGGACGTGTTTGTCAAACTGTGCGCGTGGCCAATGAGCTCTAACGTCAATCAAAACCTGGCTGTCAGCTTTGTAAGAGAGTTATAACGGAGGGCTGTACAACCAGCGTGTACTTATTAAACTCTGCCACTAACTTTACGGTGTACTAAGGCTTTACTAACTGATATTTTACTCATTATCCTATCCTAAATGTGTCCCAATTTATTCAATATTTCTCCATTAGTCGTCCGATATCTTTTACTTTTTATATGAATATCTAGTGGGTGTAACGTTAGGTGCACCTCCGCAAACCTTGTGAGGGAAGATGTTATGTTTTATCGTTCTTAATTTTACTTACTTGTTTTTAGCCAATACGTCATTTAAAAGAATTTTCAAAGCCTATTATTCTAATCACCGCTCACTTGATGGCCAAACTAGAAATTCAAGAGTTGAGTATTTGATCGGCCTCGTTCGTGCACTCGTAAAGCTTCGCAGCTGGCATCAGTCAGTCGAGGCCCGTTTTATGGCCCCACCCGTTCGGACTGAACGCTGAACACGCTAAACATATTGGTACAGTAGGGTAGATTTTTTCAAAGGGCGAAAAACGTACGTTAACAGACGTAGGTACGGCATAAACAGCCTATAATGTTTCCACAGCTGGTCCACAGGCCCCTCTTTCGAAAGGCACTATGCGGGCCCAGAGGGGATTATGCCATTTCACCTATTTTGGTTTGCTTTGGTTCCTAGCCATGAGCTACACAGGTCATGGCTTTGAGCGGTCACCACTGGGCCGTCAAGCATCACTGTTCTCAAACAAACGCTCTCGACCGTATGGCGGGCGCAGGCTATGTCAGACAAAAGCAGCCACGTACCCTACGTACATACTCTGTGTGCGTGCGATGTATGGAGTTCACCTTCTGTTTCTTACTTTGCTATTTCATGGATCAAACGCCAACATTTTTGTCGTCTATGCGGAAATAATTAAGAAATACAGAATTTTGTGGGAATTCCCAATGAGTTGGTATTGGTATTCTAAAGGAAAAGAGGACGGTTATAGAATTATTTTGCTTATTATAAGAAGAAGGAAATATTATAATGATGTTACGTATGGGTTCCGAAATATAGCGGTCGACTATTTGAATGGGTGTTTGGAAATACGCATTAGGCTACGGACTATTTTTATTCGAGTAAGGTGACACTTAGAAGCAGAGTTATGATTTTTCTTTCTTCTTACGAGGTAACGATGTCTTTTCAACTGGATTGGTTCAGTTTACTTATATGTAGGTTGTGCAGACCTGAGGGATAGAAAACTCAATATTACTGCCGCTGAACTGGTGAACGATCCCTAAAAAAAACAAATCGAGAAATTAAGTTCCGTGTTGTATCAGTTCTCAAAAACATTTCTCTCGTTACCATACATTTACATCATGAATCTCCCATTTAAGTTCAATCCTTTGATATTATGGTCGATTTACTTCAGTTGTAGCTCATTCCGCAGGTAAATGACTCATCAAGAGTCACCAGTGCCTGTAAAAATAAAGGCAAAATTGTATTTTTGCGCTCCCGTGAGCAATTAATTGAATAAAGCGATTAAATTAAATTAACGGGCCCATTCATTTGGATTTTAACTGCACTTTTGCCAAAGAGTTGCAATCGCAATTTTGGTTATGGTACTCACAAATTGAAATTGACTTATGCTCGTAAATTCTTTATAATGCATACATGTGCGATATATTACATGGGGCTTAAACCTAAATGGCGAAATGTGGGTGTACCTACCTACTATTAGGCACACCTCTGCTAAACCCTGCGGGAGCGGGAGGGGTTATTTGATGATTTTCGCATTAAAAAGTAGCCTATGTTCTTTCTCAGGCTCTAGATTATCTGTGTACCAAAATTTCATTTAAGGCTTGTATTCACGCCAATGACCTTGTGCATACAAACTACCTCTCTCGGTCGTAGATACGGACTCTAAACGGACGCGTTTTTCATTTATTATAATTAAAATAATACATGTTTTTAAAAAGTAAGAAAACCAAATTATTTTCCTTTGTATTTCAAAGCAGTAGATATTTTTTTTATATTATTTTGTTAAAAAATGAAGGAGTAAAATGGTTCCATTCAACGATTTGGAGGTGATTTTGTGGATTTTTTTTCTTATTATGTGATACCGATACAAAAATTGTGGCTAAACCAAATTACGTGTCATATCATGTAGATTACTAAAAAAAATTCTCAGATGTAATTTCTCTGTAAGTGCCGGTGAAAAACCGCTTCATCTGCACGCTGTTTTTAAGCTTTTTCGAGAGAGGACCCTTAAATCGGTTCAGTAGTTTTGGCATGAAAGCGCGACAGACAGACTGAGTTATTTTCGCATTTATAATATTAGTTAGGATGAATCTACTCTTGACCTCAATCTTATAATTATATTGATTGATTTTTTTTTTAATTCAATGGTTGATGAGATATTGGCTTCTAAAGCCGTCAAATATGTTCCCCCATCCTCTAATTTTTAAAGTAAGAGGAGGTAAATTATGAAAAAATGAGCTTGTTTTGAACGTTAATTGCTTACTTTCAACAAAAATTGGTTTGAATAAGATTTGATATTATAGCTTTGAGATATGGGACTTATTTGTGAATCTCCAGCAGGGATTTTGTTTTTGCATTAACATAATTTGAAAATAAGCCGCTTACCGAGGAAGGTTTGTGGATAGGTGCTCACTACAAGTGTATCAAGAGGTATCGTGTTACCAAGTAACTGCTGTGCCGGTCAGCTAAGTGATCGCTTCATGTGGGATATTGGAAGTCAGCAGAATCCGGGTAGACTGCTAGCTGACCCCAACGTTGGTCTATTGGAAAAAGGTTTAGCAGATGTCATAACAGAACTAATGAACTGTTGTACTAGCTGTTGCTGTGCTGAGTAAAAGGGTGTATACACTTACTGCCCAACGGTTTTTTTTTTGTTGGGGTGGCTCTTGGGCAGAGCGAAAGGGAGTGTCAGATTTCTACTGACTAAAAACCACCCATGTTCCTTCTTAGCCCTTCATGTCGAGGCCGAGGTATCTCTTGCGAACAACCCGCAGCCCCGACCCAACCCAACCCTTCATGTAATAGGACGGTGATCTTAGAATTTATAATGATATATATTACAGCCGCTATGTGTAACTTTGTTGCGACAAGAAGCAAAATAATATTCCTATTACGCAACATTTTCTAAATCTTCTAACCAAACACCCACCATTTCATTTCGCCACTGAAAAAAGACAACCTATAATAAAAACTCGGGTATTTCGCCCAGCTCCCAGATAAGTATAAAAGATTTAAAAACCTACAGCCGTGGGATATGGGCGCTGGCACGTACCGACTGAACGGTTCTATCGCTTACTTTGCACGGACACATAATCCTCCAAAACGGGCGAAAATCAAAAGCCAGGAGCTTCCCTACGATTTTGTAGCGAATTTTATACTGTATAGCCTTCAACTAGGGCGGGAAACCGTGAAACGTCATTTGAATTCAGTGGCAGAATCTATATTTTCTGTGAATGAGAGTCAGGTTCTCAAAGACGCCGAAGTTTATGTTGGTGAAAGCTCACGATCAGAAATTAGTTTAATAATAACGTCAAAGGTGTTCACAGGTATTAACCCAATTATACCTATGAACCGAATGCGGAACGTTGCACTCGATAGTGGTTATAAGGACCACATATTATATTTCAAAGACCGTCTCCCTAGATTTTAACCAACTGGGTAGTGATCGGCTTCCAGTCCAACCGGATGCAGCTCACGTAACTGAATACCAGTATTTACTACTACGCTAATGTTCTTATAGTTAACGTTATGACCCAGTATTTCAGCAATCTCGTAAATAAATACCTACGTAACTCACGATTTCCCGAATGAAAATAAATGATTTTCCGTAACATAATTAAAATAAATTCCTGTAACAAACTTGCTGGCATTTAAAGACTTTCTTAAACGACCCATTCTTACGCCAATTGCATTCTTTCTTTCATTCACAAAAAGTGCAGAAACTCCATTTTAACACGGACAGAACATAAAATGACATTTCCAATCGTAGCTTTTTCATCTCGAACGACAAAAGAGTTGTCTTTGAGCCGACCCGTTCAACAGACTCGTTCATTCAACGGCCGGGAGTGAGTGAATGAAAAGAAACAATGAACGAATTGCTCGGTCGAACGGACATCAAAAGGAAGGCAAGTGGAACGACTGACACTATTGTATGATTTGACGTGATATTAAGATATTGTGCGATAGCTCAGTCGTACGAGTGTCCCGGATCACTTGAAATTATTGATGTTTGTCGCACACACTCATGGTATTTGTTAGGTAGTTATCATTTGTACGGGAATTCAGGAGTAAGTTTTCTTTTTGAGAGCACCTTCACGAAATACATATATTTAGAAAATAGTACCTATTTCTTTTCTTTTTACAACTTACGGAGTGGGTATGGTAGGCACCGTCTTTTATTTATTTTGAAAGTGGCACTGATGAGACGAAATGACCCATCGCTTTAAGATTTTAAAGTAGCTCACTGCCGCACTCAGAGAGCTTTAATGATTACTTAGGCCATCACTTAAAGGTTTTGACAGTTTTGTCATACAAAAGTATGTCAAATCTTTACTTAGTGACGGCTTAAGTAATCATTAAATATCTCTGAGTACCGCAGTCAGTCTGGTTTGTTGAGACGATCGATGTCTATACGACGAAGCGACGGCGACGATCACAAGGATTCCGGGTTAGAAAGACAATAATTAAGAAAATCAACCTATTAAGTTTCAAATCAAAATGCTTTGCAAAAGTCCCCATATCAAATGAACCCACAAGCAACAAAGCTAATAAGAAATGTTGACTTCAAACATGAAATCTCGGTCCACCTACAAAGGTAGCCGATATAAAGTCAAATACACATCTCCGTAATCCGTAGCTAACATTTCAAGTTAGCAAAGCAAGTCAAAGATGCTGCTTAACCGGTTAAATTGAAAACTTACATGGACAGCTAAGTACGTGCAGTCTAAGCTATCGGTCCGAAACGACGGCAATCAGTTAAAAGCATGCGAACCCCGAACTTAAGGCGGTGTTCACAAGTGTGGAACCAGATTTTAAGAGCTGACATTTTATTAGAAAGGTTCTACCGGAAACGAGTGTGTGTCATGAGATGACGAGAAACAGAGAAGTATAGAAGGAGAAGACAAAGAGAAGACCCCAAATGAATTGGGATAAGGCAAGAGAATGATAATGTTCTACTGGAAAATAAGTGGTGTACACTTCAAAAGTGGCTGTGACTGGCCTACTTGAAATAAATGCACATCAAGCTACCCCAACTGTCGAATTTCTATAATTGACTTTTGCTCACTGAATAAAAAATCCCAATCAACATTAAGGTTCGCCAACGTGGCTGCATCAGAACATCACATTATCATAGTCTACAACCGGCTGCAACGTTAGGACATTCCAAATATTTTTTAAGGGCGATGTGGGCTAAAAATAGTACTAATTGCGTGATCCTACAAATTTATCTTACACAGGTATTCATCAACAATTCCTATCCCTTTCACTAAGTCATGTGAAAGCTATAGTCCGTTGTGTCCTCAGCCTTAACATCGTGAGACGAGCACAGAGGGCCGGTTAACTGTATTTTAGCGGATTTCAGGACGTATTCACTGGAAAATGTTACTATTCGCAGTAACAAGATACTCCGCTACAAAATACAACACAAGAATATCTTGGAAAATATTACAGGGAAAATCGAAATGTTTGCAGCTGGAATAAATTCCTTGTAATAGCTATCTACATTATAGAAAAGACTTCGAAAGAAAAACGATATCTGTAATCTTATGGTTTTAAAAGGAAAATAATTACCGTTTCACAAGGATATTAAAAGATGTTACAGGAAAAGCGTTGTGCTGTACTTGTGAATCGAATAGTCTCTGCATGAGACACTGGTTCGATCAGATTTACATTAAGTATGTGTGCAAACAGAGACAGTGCACGATGGTGCTCTTGCTTTTCACGGTTGTGACGAGTTATCTAAAAAAAAATCACATGTTAACACATTCACACACGCTATTGTCATTTAATTTAAATATAAATTTATTATAAATCAGATTTACTGTAATGAATTTGAAGCTTTGGAATATTTTATACACTGTTTTATTTTTGTTTATGGTAACATTTATGTGGTTTTGTACTTCTTGTTTACATTGATATAATTAGATAAGATTACTATAGATTATGAAACGGTTTATTTATAACTAATGTTTTCTATTGTATACACATTGCCGGAATAAATTCCCTACATTATGAGTATAGCCGCCATAAAGTCCTTTGTGGACCTTAGCAAACCTACGCGGTTGCCGAGACAGGCACGAAAAGCGATCTTGATTTATATAATTAGCTCAGATATAGATATCCAGATGAATATCGCTCACTCGTCTTAATATTTACGAGCAGTGTTCGTTAATCGAATTGAGCTTTTTGACAGAAAATCGACTTAGTATTCGAGTCAGTCACAGATCTCATCTCACACGATTTACTATTCAATTCATACTCACGTCACCATTATTGATGAGCACATAATGCCAGTGTGTCTGCTGGTACAAATTACTTATTTACGCTCAATTCTGCTAACCTTTTGATCTTGGATGCTCACCATTGTAACACTGGGAAACAAAGAGGTAGATACAGAAGATCGGCTCCATGCAATGAGCGAAAAAAGGGGTCTAAGACTGCTGATGAAATCGTGATAGAATAGTCGTGATTGTTGACGCCGTACGCTGGCTATTGTTGATTTTTACATATTTGGTGATCAGAGTCAATTTAGATTGACTGGCATCGCTATGGTTTTCCGACGGTGGTGGACCAGTTGCAACTTCGAGGTTTGGATTTGCCATGAATGATAGTGACAAATTAAATTTGTAAACTTGGTCTCTAACGCCCATATTTACAGTGTCGACTCAAATCTATTTTAAGGCTTGTATTCACGCCAATGACCTTGTGCATACAAACTACCCCTCTCGGTCGTAGATACGGACTTTAAACGGACGCATTTTTCATTTATTATAATTAAAATAATACATGTTTTTAAAAAGTAAAAAAACCAAATTATTTTCCTTTGTATTTCAAAGCAGTAGATATTTTTTTAATATTATTTTGTTAAAAAATGAAGGAGTAAAATGGTTCCATTCAACGATTTGGAGGTGATTTTGTGGATTTTTTTTCGTATTATGTGATACCGATACAAAAATTATGGCTAAACCAAATTACGTGTCATATCATGTAGATTACTAACAATTTTTCTCATATGTAATTTCTCTGTATGTACCGGTGAAAAACTGCTTCATCTGCACGCTGTTTTTAAGCTTTTTCGAGAGAGGAGCCTTAAGGGTTCCGTACCTCGAAAGGAAAAACGGAACTCTTATAGGATCACTTTGGTGTCCGTCCGTTCGCCCGTCTGTCTGTCTGTCTGTCAAGACCCATTTTCTCAGGAACGCGTGGAGGTATCAAGCTGAAATTTATGTCAAATACTTAAGTCTACAGTCCCTTATAGCTGCGAAAAAATCAAACTTCTAAGCCAACGCAATCAAAAGATACAACCGCTTATGCCGCAAATTTTCGACACTCGCAAGGGAATCAAAACTTATAGGGTACTTCCCGTGAACTCAGAACCTTGAAATTTGGTACGATGCAACGTCTTCTAGCACAAATAAAGGAAAAATGGTGAAAACCGTAAAATAGTTACTTCATATAATATTTTTTTTAATAATTTTAAATTTTGTTTGTACGGTACTCTCGGTGCGCGAGTTCGACTCGCACTTGCCCGGTTTTTGAGCTTGGGTCGACTATTGTTGTCATGACAACAGGGAGACATCGCCCACCAAATCAATCCTAGAATTTCTTGGCCTCAATTGTTGGGTCTTCGAATAAGGTACATCCTCCGTATATGTACGTTGCCTCCTTGTCAAACCCATCGTTCCATTCTGATTTAAATAATTCTAAAGATGGCAAAATACTGTAATCAATGTTAAAGATGTCTATTATGTCATTCTGTATTGAAAAGTGAGTGTTTGTGTCAAATTATAAACATACTGTAGCTGTCAAGACAATGGGCGGAATGTATGCGAGTCAAGTCCGACTCAGGTTCGATCCACGACTAACGATACCAGTGTAGGAGCCGCACAGAGGCGTACGTACACCGATCTCATGTAAAGTCGAAAATGCCCTTGTACTAACTACACGTGAAGCATTTTGTCGCTGCGGGTTGTTCGAAAGAGATATCGCGGCCTCGGACACAAAGAACTAAGAAGGAACATGGGTAGTTTTTAGTCAGTGGAAGTCTTACACTCCCTTCCGCTCCGTCCAGAGCGGGAGGAGTCATTTGATGATTTCCCAATCTCCATAAAGAAAAGCGTTTTGTCCTTGAGTGGGTGCATTTTCGTTCGTTGCTTAAACCTTCTGTACTTATCTACTCTGTGCCTGTTTGCCCAGTGAGCCACGCTGTTATTAATGCACAACAGATAAAAATATTCTGCGTCATTACCCAATGGGTGAAAATATTGAATTTTAATGCGAGGAATGTGATTTACACGTAAAAAATGTGCGAAAGGATTATGATATTCTTTGATACAATAAGTAAATTGGCCGTGAAATAAATAAAAATGTTCGTGCTTAGTGGCGCCCACGTGGGACATCCAACGGGGTTGGTCAGTCTGTAAATTCGTATTTTTTACCGCACAAGCGATCTATATCAGCTTCAGACTTACCTTAAACTTTTTACAATTCAAAGGATTTGAAGGACATTCTGAACGAAGATTTGATGCTTCTAAGTTCAGTATGGTGTCGGACGTAAAGAATAGCACCATCCCACATCTTCCCGTGGGTATCGTAAGAGGCGACTAAGGGACTTACCAGAGAATGGACAACAGCGTTCTCTGTGCCTTTGTGTCAACTATACTGCGATCGCCAACCCGCCTGCCAAGCGTAGCGATTATGGCAAATGGCCCCCTTCTGGGGGAGGCCTATGTCCACCAGTGGACGTCTTATGGCTGAAATGATGATGAAATGATGAAGTTAGACAAACCCCACTGTTCGACAACGTACCTAGTATCTATGCATTACTTGTGAATTAGTAATCTTTTGCCATTGGGATAGTGAGTGTTACAGAATAACCCATATACTGTTGTTGACGGACACCGATCCTCTCTGTCTATTCTCGTCTTTTTGGCGAATAAAGGTACGCAATACATTTGCGTCATCAGCAAAACAACTTCTTACACTTGGATACTACCAGGAAGTCCCAGTAGCTACTAGGAAAGTATAACAAGAGTATCATATTCCTCACTAATATTTCTAGACGAAAGCCGACTGCCTCCAGTCATGCGAAAACTTAGAGGAACAATACCGTGAAAGCGTGGAATATTTCCATACATTTATTATAACAATAGTCGCCCTTGAGCCGTCTTCAGTGTTCACTCGACCGATAAAGGACTAAAAGGGTGTCAATAAGGAACGCGCAATAGAAATTATTTCTCGTCTATTTCATATTTTTGATGTGTAGTGAAAGGTACTAAGAAGAAAAGGTCGATGACCGGAGGAAAGTACTCGTGAAATGGGTGTTGTGTCTTTTCGAAGAAATGTTTTGATATCTATTAGTGGTATTTATTTATTTACAAAAGTCGGTGGCAAAAAAAATTAATCAAACAAATAAGTCATCAACGACTTCAGTAGCTTAAGTAACTTTCAATTTTTTTAAGGGTTTCTAAAGTCGGTTTTATGCAAAAATAGAAATCGACTACAAAAACACAAAAAAGCATTTAATACAAATATTTGAGTACCTACCTACAAATGTTTTTTAATACATTATGACAAAATATTTTATTAACTAGATCAATTTAATCTCAAAAAATCCGTGTCCGATCCGAATTAAAACAAACAATTCAAAAATACATCAAACATTTTTCCGGACAATTCATTTTTCAATCAACTAGACATAATTAAAGCGTGTAAAACAAATAGATTTTATATTTTGTTCGTAAAACCGTATACACAAAAATATACGGGAGGAAGCCCGCATGTGCACATACCAGAAAATTGATTTCACCAGGTGTTCCAAGCCAAATTGTTCTGTTTCCTGCCGCTACTGGAAACTATACAGGCTGAATTCTTCAAGTGAGCGTGGATGGCCAAATCTGAAACTATGAGGCATAGTGAAAAATACTCAAAGAAGCCTTATTTTAGTATTTTTGGGCCTGATGTTAATGAACATTAAAACATTTTATCAGTGTCATTGTATATTTGGAACATAAACCGTCAACCAAGCACTATGTTTATAGCTAACTACGAAAAATCATTGATGACAAACGACTTTTTTTAGGTGAAAACGCAATATAGCATTCTCAAAACATTGTGCTAGTGAATGCTTTGAATATTAAACGGGTGATGGAGGTAAATTAAGTAAAGTTATAAACTCAAAAACTAGTTTAAAAAAAACAGCTGTGAAATATTTGGAATTTGGGCCCCCAATATGTCCGTAACTAGGGGGGGGGGGCTGTTACTAGAACCACGGGGAGAACAACTTTTTGAAGGGTACTTTTACACTGGGAAAAACACACTGTGTTATTAAACTATTACTATTGTTATTCTTATACATAGTTTCGCAATGAGCCATCGACGTCCACCTCAAAGTTCACCCTGTATAGTAGATATCTACATACCTAGGTGTATACAGATGTGCTGCATGTAACTGTGTGATCATTTCTAGTAAAAATTGTGTAGCGCGTGTTTTATCTGCTATGTGCTGGTGTGTTTCAGATTTAGTACATGGAGTATTTCAGTCAATCCGGTGGTGTGGTCGTAATAGCTACTTAAATGGATTTACACTTTTGCTGAAAGACAGGGATTTTAGAGACATTACGGCGAACAGAAAGAAAAGACAGGTGCGTAGTACTCGTAACCGTGACCAGATGTATGAATGTGGACGAGGCAAAAGGAGTATGTAATGATCGTAGCAGGTGGCGTTCTGCGGTTTCTGCCTACCCCCATGGGAAAAGGGTGTGAGTTTATGTATGTATGTACTGCGGACAATGCAGTTCACTGGAACCTAGATTTTCATAATCCCAATAGCAAAAGTTTCAGACACTGATTTGCTTCTTTCTTTGAACCCGGTAACTCTTAAGCACTTAGTTTTATCTTCTTATATAGTGTGGTCGATCAAATTCGACCTTCACCTCCAATTAGAAAACTAGAAACTCAACACTTACTATAAATGCTAACAATAAAGCACACTCCGCGTAACCTTCCATCAGCTCCAGCGCTCACAAAAAGCGTGGCACAGCGCTACAGCGCCATATCTCAGTGACCAGCGCAGTCGGCGCTAATCACCGCATACGTCACAGTGACCACGCCCCCGTCGAGTGTTAACATTCCATGTAATTGACAAGTTTTTGTTGGTATTACATGCACCTCGGGTGGAGCTCGTAGGGAAATAATAATAGTGTCACAGATCGATCTTCAGTGTTAAGCAATGCTTGCCAAGGTAGATGGGTGAACATTCATTACATACCGAGTTTCCTCCCTGTCACGTAAAGCTTTTGGTCTCAGCGGTCATTAGTAGATCTTTGATAGCCGTTACAGGTAGTCAGTGCCCCGAAAGTCTAACATCTACTCTAACTAATAACTAGATTGCAGAGATACGATTGAATCAAACACTAGAATTCAGATGAATTTGGTTACACTGGGAGCCAACCCTAACAAAGTTGGGAAAAGGCTTCCGTTGGCACCGGTCATCTAAGTTCTGAGAAAATCAAAACGCGAAGGGTCAAAGGGCCGCACCTGAAGCATTTCCCGAAATGGCAACAAAGCAAATGACAAAGACACACAAACAAAATCCTAACTACCTACAGGACACTGCTTAAATCCACATTTAAACGAGTTACTCCCAATAATTTAGCGAGTTTGATCTCATAGTCCAAACTAATCTATTAGCCAGAACGGGTGTGCGGAGAGCGGCTAATATATAGCTCCATGTGAAACTCCAGGCATTTAACTGTTGACTCGAACCGAAGGAGCAGGTGGCTATGAAAAATGGATACGGGTTCAACCCGCTGTTTTTGAACAACTTATTTGAAAAACTATCAAAATCCACGATATTTAAAATACAGATGATTTACCCTGCCATTATTTAAATAAAATGTTTTAACTATACCGGAATATTAAAATAAGTGGTTTTTATTTACAATAATTATTTACAAACTACAATAAAAAAGAAAAAAACTACAACTAAAAACTACTAAAATAAGTTAAATAATACTGAAAAAAAAAACGCTCTCACAGAATTAAACGCCGAAGTTAGAGTTGGTGTTCGTGGAGTGGTTGAGCTGCTTAAGTTCTGATTTGACTGGACAGGTCCAGTCATCTCCATGTTGTTTCCTAGTTCATCTCAGGCAATATCTTATACCTACTCTGGGATTGTCTTGAAGTTTCTTCTCGGTTTCGTACAACTGAACTCATCGAATTTTGAAATTAATGCTATTATTTCTTTACATGCATCGTAAAAAGGTTTTTAAACCCAATTTACACAGTAAATTTACAGCGGAGAATGATAAATTAAATTTAAATCCAAATATAATTTATCGTTCTCCGCTGTAATTCCTTAAAAAGAAACTAAGCTAAAGAAAACTTACAAGGTCGTTTGTCCTAAATGTAGCCTTAAAAAGGTCTCTAAAACTTTTGTTTTTAGTAAAAACATTCTAGCTTACTGGTCCAACATCAGTAGACGAATGTGTCGCCTTAATCAAGGAATTAAACTTATTTTTCTAGACTGAGATAGCGAGTGGGGATTAGTGGGCATGCCCCTGACGGCTGGTGGGATGGCGGGGTGGCGGGACGGCGGATAGTCCCCAAGACTAGCCCGGCTAAGTGTTTAGATTTACAATGGAAGCTTGACTTATTGGGTGGAGATGTTTTAAGGATTTGCCTTACTGTAAATGGTTTAACTGTGTTATAGTTTTATTACTTGTCTTGTATGACTGTTATCTCTATTAAGAGATACCTACTATTAACTAAATATACGCCACTTTACTGTCAATTCAATTCATTTATTCATTAACAATTTTTACATCGTGTCTGAATGTCTATAACTAAGTATAACAGAAACATCATTTATGCAATCCATATCATAATTACCATCATCCATCATTGTTATACGGGAACATGCCCAAAAACTGGATACATTGCCTCGTTGAATGGCCATGTTAGTTCTTTGACCAGAAAAGAGCCAGCCCTATATAGTCACGCGAAGTGTCGACAAGTTGGCGAGAGATTTCCTTAAAAAGGAGACGCGCACTTGGGCCCCATGACCCGACCCGGCTTAAAAGAGTAACAACCAATTAGGTTCCAGTATTGCGCAGATACAGCTATAGCAGTGGTGGCCCAGTGGTGGCGGCCCCGACTTACGAGCAGTGAGACGTGGGTTCGAACCCAGGCAGGCACATTACTTCGCGTAATTTATTTAATCACCACTGCACTCAAAAACGGTGGCTCGCGTAGTGGATTGTAGCCTATTCCCTCTCATGGAGAGGAGTCCTGTGTCCCAGCAGTGGGAACATTATAGGCTGATGATGATGTTTGCACTGAGTATCTCAATAGCCGCACCAGCAGCGCCAGCACAGCCCCGTGACAACAACATGAGATGGCACATGGCTTTTAGCAGGTTACATCCAATCTACTACTTATTACAATTTGATACAGAGTGTTAAGGAACATCTACGTTTAAACTTTTTCAGCATACGACTCTAGACCCACCAGCGTTGTGCGTGTTCTGTACATTTTACGACAGTCATACGTACTGCGTTTTAAACATTTATTTAATGTCACTAGAAGTCTGACACTCCCTTCCGCTCTGCCTAAGAGCGGGAGGGGTTTTATGATGATTTCCCAAAAAAAGGGGGATATCAAGCTGTACTAAATTCATGGTAGTAATTTAAGTGTCGATGTCCCTTAGACCACGTATATAATGTAATAACTTTAATTAGAAGATTCCCTAGAGTGGGAGAGTAAGCAGAATAAACTGATTGCTTTAGAAAACAATATCTTGAACCAAATAACAAACATTGTTAAACAGCTTTACGTGTCTTTACGATAGCTATTATTTCAGGTCATTAAGTTTTTGAAAGTCGGGTGTTCACTATTTCTAATAACCTTATCGCAAACAATGCTACGCCTGACCTGAGTTAAACCAGACGAAAATAATATGGACTTAATTGGATGTTAAATCGACACTCATGATGACTTATAAGCTGAGATAATAAACGAAGAGTTGCCTCATTAAAAATCTCTTGAAAAGAAAATAGGTTTAATTTTTCTCCAGAACATTATTTTGAAAGGGCGAATATTTATAGGCTGTACAAACATCTGTCTTCAACATTCGTAAATCAGAAGAGTTCGGACTACAAGCGGCTCCCCCCTTTCAATGGCCGCCCTTAAACCTGTTATAATGAGCGAACTTTTTCCATTTCTTTTTAAAAAGTTTCCAACAAACCTCTTTTGTGATACTCTTTGAGTTCACTCCGAGTAATTGACAGACGGATTTTAGTTGTAAAACCTACCAGTATTGATGGTAACGAAAGGATTTTTTGATTAATTTGAAAATGGAAGGATTGGATTTCTGGGTTTTCTTGGTGCATTGTTTTTAAATCTTTTGTAAGTTTTGTAAAAAGAACTGAGTCTTGGTTTACAGTATTCTTTATTGTGTTTAAAGTTTTTGAGAAGACGTTGCGTTAGGAGGCCTTTCACTAAGTGGACACAGGACTTGGTGAAAGTTGCGGGGACGGGGATGCGAGACGTATGGAACCGGTCAATGTGGCGACTTTTGGGGGATGCCTATGTCCCGTAATGGATTTTATTCGGCTGAAATGATGATGATGAGGAGCGCATTGCCATCAAACCAGTAGAAATCCCAACTCCGGGCTACCATGAAATTATATGGGTCTAAAACAAAACTGGCGGTGTCAGAAAAATTAATACCCTATAGTGCACTCAACTACGTTGTTTCATATTATGTTTAATGCATTCCCTTCTCATTTGAAATACGTGATTTACATAATTATGATTATAATATGATTATAATTATACTGTACTAATTACCGTGCGGTGGGACCCTGGTGATCTGCTATACATGTTTTCCTAGTGCAAACACCAGTATCTCACAAACTTATTTGTGTAATGTAATTTAAAGCTCTGTTTATCATCATCAAAATAAAACATCACCAATAATGACAGCCACAACATACGAAGATAAACCCAACAACATGGAAACCTAATAAAGGCGGCTATAAAGTGCGTCATGAATATTTATCTCCACAGGATGTAAAGGCGACTGCTCACTAGCGGGCCATAAAGCGAGGCGCCTTTCAGATGCACTTCACGATAGTTATTTTGTCATCAGCAATGGACGAAAGAAGTCTAACGTTGTGTTGTGGTGTTCTTTATTTGAACGTTTTTAATGTTGTGGCTTAAAACGTCCAATAAAGCATTTGACACTCTAGCCCACTGTGTAGAGGTGGAAACGGTGGTGCATGGCATGTACTCCGCGAGTGCACCGGCGTCACCCGGACTCTTGGAACACCTAGATCCCTTGCGAATGCAGTGAGAAGACTGGAAAGTTGGCTTGTGACAGCCGCCATGACTCTCGTACAATAGTCCACTTTAAGAACTAAGTGCGAAAACCAAATCCCTAACATGGAACATTTTAGTTAGTAGATCGTTTTAGTTTTCAAAAAAGTGTTGTGTTTTTAAAGAAGGTGTGCTTTGACATATTACGAAGCGTGCTACGAAAAAACGCTACCTGCTACGACTCCTTTTGCTTCGAACACGTTTATACATCAGGACATACACGCACGCCGGTCGCGACTACTACGTTCCTGGCCTTTCTGAAGAGGCAACAATGGTGTCTCATTTCAGAAATTCTACTCACATCTGCCATGTGTTAATGTCCTTTCATTCATCTTCTCCACATGTTTAAGTTTTTTTCAAATTTGTCATGAATCCTAGAGTTGACTAGGTCCTTATAATCAATAGCACCTTTGTATTTTACGAACAGCTGTCGTTCCAGCAACTTTGCTCCCGTTCTCTCGTCCGCGGTCAGTTACAAATTCAAGTGATCCCCGTGTATCAGGGAGGACTCATTACGCGACCCGAGTTACGAACACTGACCCTAATTGTGTCACTTCGTGCGTAAAGGAGCACTTAGTTACCGAGCCCCAAGGGAACTACCAGAGGGGCATAAGTCAGAAAGTGAGTTTTTAGAACTTGAGGGGAGTTTTTAATGCGATTTCTTCATCTTCAGTGTAGTGTGGAAGATAGAGTATTGGTACTTACGTGGACGCGAGTCAATCAAATGACATAACTATTAATTAAAGCGGTAGGTAGATATTGTTTACTATGAACTAAAGCGCCTTTGACAGCAGTCTTACGTATACCTTACCAAGGTACGCATTTTTTAGTTTATAACAAAATCAGAACCAGAAGAAAGAAATCAGAAGGACATGGCGTGACGAGCTGGATCTTACTAAAAGGGTTGGGCCCAAACTGCCAAAAACAGGGATAAATGCAAACGGGAAAGGAAGTCCTTTGCCCTGCAGTGGGACACATGAGGCACATTATAATAATTAAGCAAAATGTAGCCTAAACACCGCATTTTTTCTTTTTAGTAAAATTTTGACACTGGGAATTTCTCCTGTATCGTGGGTGCGTTCACAAACATTTAAACTCACAAATACAAATTCCTCTCCTAAAGAGGAGGCCTGAGTCCCTGCAGTGGGAACATTATAGGCTGGTGATGATGATGATGATACAAACATACTGACTCCTAAGACACAGGCACATACACCTAGTTTAGGAGTCAGGGAATTTAAATGATTGTGTCCTGGTTTATAAGCCTTATTATACTCTTGTTTTTGTTTCTTGTATTGTGATGGCTTTTGGTGAAATAAAGAATTAATTAATTTATTATAATACCCAGACCCGAGACCAGTTGTAAATGTGTATGCTGGTTGTATTGAAAGAATACGATAATAATCAGTATATGTGTCGACTATCGTAACTTTATAAGTGTCTTTGAGTTTACACAATAGTAGTGGTAAACCGTGCAAGGTCGCGCGTCCGTGAATAGATCGTGTTAGACCCACCAACCTCGAATATACGACGGTTTTAATTTTACATACTCGTTCAAATAATAATATAGTTTCTTTAGTCTAATAGTAGGTCAGACACTAATTTATGTTAAACTAATATGTGCTCTAGAATAGGACTAAAGTTAATTTCATAGCTAGCATTAAATTAGTTAATGTCTTATCTGTTTTTTTCTCTCTGTCGTCTAATTTGACTTATTATTTCAGTTTTTAAGGCAAGAAAAAAAATAGAATAATGTACCTACCTATCCATGCTTGAACTCACTACTTATTAAGGTTTTGTCTAAAGAAAGCAAGCCAATAAGAAAAAAGTAGAAAATGTCAAACGAAAACCTTATTGATACAGTTCACACTAAGAGAAACTCATCTGGAGTCAGTGTCAGGCAGACACTCTGTTTTAAAGTGATTTAAACTCAAAACGTTATACTTTTAACCCCTCAAACGCGGTTTAACGGAATTTAATCAAGGAGGATAAAATAACTTCGTCGACAACGGCTTTTTAATTAAAAAAATACACGTTTAAATAATCCGCACTCTATTTATTAAATAAATCACTGCTTAAATCGCTTGTCCGGTTTAAGCTGGGGGGATAAGCTGAATGTTGCAGTTTTTTGGAGAGGTATCAATTATTTGTTCTTGTTACTGCTAATGAATTGGTTATTTTTTGGTCGATTTATTTTTATTTTTTTATGCCATGTTATTTGGTACGCATAAAACAGTCACAATCCCAAAATTATCTGTTTCGTCAATACGATTCATTGACTAATTGATATTGTCGAAAATATATTTCTATTTTTTGAAACTTAAGATGCGAAATAGAGGGTTGCCTAATATCTTTAAAAATTGTGTTAGAAAGTAGGTTTTTCCGTTATTTGGGGACAAGATTCAGTTGGTCTTTCTGTAGTAAGGAAATTAACTGCAAATTGACATTGTAGAAATCGAAAAGAATACATATAGGTAATTAAAAATTGGTTTTATATCATCATATCATCTAGCATATCTCGCTATTCACGAAAAACTATCCTAAATATTTGATCCCTGTTTATTAAATACTCTACCAGTGATATAACATTCCGAAAATGGTTATCTAAATAAGAAGCAAAATGGACCTGTATATTATATTCAATTACTAATATCACAATGACGTCATCACTGTGCCAATAGTTGTTGGTCAGATTAAGGACCTTTCAGACTTGCTTAAGATATTGTACTGTAATAGGCGGAACTGGGCTGGCCACATCTGCCGCATGCCGGAGGAGCTATGGGCTAAACTAACCACACAATGGGTCCCAAACAGCAGTAAACGGCAACGCGGCAGGAACAGAAGGAGATGGAGGGACGCACTCGATTATTTGGTTCGATTGGCCATTAACATCATTGGATAGAGGAGGGATAAGTGGAAAGAGGGAAGGGAGGCCTTTGCCCTGCAGTGGGACACAAACGACTAATAATAAATAATAATAATTGGCTGATAATGGTGATGATAATGCTAACAGAATAACTCTAGTGGCGATTCCCTGGCTTTTTCAAATATTTAAGTTCTCATCATCATTTCAACCGAAAGACGTTTACTGTTCGACATAGGCGTACACCAGGCCACATTGACCGGCTTCGAGCGTCTTGCATCTAGGGGATTCCAACCTTCACCATGCAAGTCATCGGTTCACCTATCGGGACAGGTAGGGTTATGATAACCGCAATTAAATTAAGGCTAAACGTTATAATTAAGCAATCGGCTAATTCTCTAGTCTTGTTAATTAATATGAGGGAATTTGTATATCAAGCCCGGAATTTGTACTATTTATTTGCACACGCTTAAAAGAACCTCAAACTCACAAGTCCCTCGCAGCCACCGTCCACAGTTCCAATACTCCCATCGAGCCGGAATTCCAATTCTCAGTGCAGTAAATAATTTGAACGGCGCACACCACAGTTGAAAACACTTACAACTTGTTACAAAACTGAAATTGAATTCAAGAAACTTAACTCGACTAGATATAAGTTGGTACATTTGCCCCAGATAACGCTATCTTAACATAAAAGATTTTTGTTGAAAAAAAACTTGGTCCTCGCACTCCTCGCCCTCCCCCGCGCGGTGACGCTAAAGATAATGAGCTCTCCCCGACTTAATTAAAATTGTCTTGGCTGAATTCCCCTTTTAAAATTCATTCGTGGGGTGAAAATATGATAATTTTAACACAATCTTCTCAACGTGTGGGTTAGTTGAAATATAGGTGGCGGTATGCTCAAAATTATAATTTTTTGAAGGAGCTCGTGCGGAAATAATTCTTTTATATTTTACGTGGCTTTTTAAACGCGGCCCGCGGGTTGGTACGGTCAAAGTATAATAACTATTACTATTATAACAGCTGTTATTATTCTTTGACTAGGTTAGGTTGTTAAGTTTATTTATTTTATGAAACCTGTTATTTTCTGTTTTTCAATGTCATTCTAAAAACAAAGAGTACACACTTAACTCGTGCCAGCTATTTTTGGTATTCCTGTATTATTAATTTCGCCGTGTAAATGTTTCACCAAAAGAGAGATTGTAATCTCATTAGCTACATCATTACAGGTCGACGTAAACAAGACACGTGTTTGTGTAATGCAAAACGAGCCAACACGAGCCATCTCGAGCCGTTGTGGGCTATCCCGTGTTATATGATATTGTCTTTATATTAGAATATCTAGGTATGGTTTATCGTTTCTTAATAATATCATCGTCGTGATGGAAACCGGGCTCTGATGCACGAAGTTGTGGGTTCAATTCCGGGCAAGTACTAATACGACTTTTTCAATTCAATTATGTATTTTCTAAATTTTTCTTGGAAATTGGAGAAAGTGTTGATTTCATCAATACTCGTATCTTCTCGGTATAAGAAGAGCCCCTTACTTCAACCGTGGGACATTAGGTAATATAATAGACTGATTAAGTTAATAATATTAATGCTAACGCAAACCATTCTGTTATACCTTTATAAGACAATTCCGACTAAGTTAGGCACGCAGGTTGACCACACATAACATCTCGATCCTTGACTTTATGTCGCGGTAGCGTATTGATCGCAATAATCAGTCACGTGGGTGAAGCCGAGGGCTAAAGTAAGTTAAAATACCACTATTGTAAGGAACCTGGTAGAATTTCGTATGTTGAACGTTGTCTAGGAAACATGAGATGTCGACTTATGGTTTTTTCCTATCAAGCAAACAAGCGTGATTTAAGCATTCTGACATATTGTTGCATGGTTGTTATGTCATGTTTATTAGACCTACTTTTGATTCTTTGGTCTTTTTCGTTGTTTTAGTGATATCTTGTATGAACAAAATGTATATTCATATTATTATGTACCTATATCATCAATATTGACATTATTACAGGTACCCGTGTACTACGATTCATAACCTAGTTCTACGAATTCCAGATTCAGGCCTTAAGCAAAAAGAATTCCTGATTTATTTGTTGTTACCACCGCTTCCACAAAAATATTTGTAAAGATTCCAGGCAAATTATTTCAGACAAATTCAAAAAAACATGATAGATATCGCCCACACGTTGACCCAAAAAACTAATAGAAATACGCAAGAAATATTCAGAAAATTTGATAAAGTTGCTCCCCAAGCTATCCTAAGCAAACTAATCTAAGTAAAGGTAAGTTAATCTAATCTAGCTTAATGTACTTAGTTAAGTAACACGATTCCGATTTTCTCATTATACCGTACTTAGGCGCCGCTTTGAGAACTACTTATAAGTTAAAAATATTGTCTGAATTATTTATATTGCGCGGTAATAACAGTTACAATCAGTGTTTTAGTTCTGAATTTGTAATTTGGGAGACGTGATCTTCATTCCAGATGCTAAAACTGACTTAAGCCTAGCTAGATATTGTCGTGTCTTATTTGTTGAACAGCTAAACAAAATTATCTATAGGGTTAACAGGAGGGTTAGGGTTCAATGTTTCGTGACGAAAATAAATGGGTCTGAACTAGATAATTCGAAGTTCAGCGGTAATAATAATTGAATCTTAGGTAACACACGAAAATAGCCATAACCTCAAGTTTGTAACTTAGTCCCAACATATCTACTTGATATTCAAAACTTTATAAAACTCCATTTCTGAAACGTGAAAGCTTCGTAAAACCATTCTACTTTATTATAAGAAGTCATAAGATCATACTTACTTGTTATTCCGCACTTATCTCACCTACTAACGTGACAATGGAACCAAAACGATACTTTTACCAACTCCAAGATATTTTCGTACATACCTAATTCCCAAATTCTCAAAGGAAAACAGGTCAGGGTACGATGGGCTTTGAAACATTTTTGTCATAATGTCCAGTGTTAAGGGATCTCTTAGACAAAACCGCCCAAGACATCGGTAGTAGGTACAAGCCATCTTTCATAGATCGTGACGCCGCTGTCAGGCTCACGCACAACTGGAACAAGTAAAACTTCCAAGCCAAGACAATTGGTTAAAAATAATCGCCACACAGTCAAAAAACAGTCTTGTGGCTAGTGAACGAAGATGGGTTTTTGAGTGCGGCTAGCATGGAAAACTGGGTCGAGTACCGTCCTTTAGTTTGACGGTAATTCATTATTATTAAAGCCTCTTCGACGGTGATGTGTCTGTGTTTGACAGCTGGTCGGCCATTCGGTGCCATTCGGGCGATGGCCGCCCCGACGTGTGGACGTGACTTTACACTTGTTTAGCGTACTTCATTTAATAAGTTACAGGTGCTGGTTATATTTTTAGTACTCAAAGCCGAGGTATTTAGTCACATCTGCGCAGAGTTGTAACCGACCCCAATGTAGTTAGGAACAGGGTCCAATTATGACAGGGCTCTTTAAACATCTGGTTGTAAAAACGTTAGCTTTTAGTTCACTGTAGAAATCTGCCCACGACTTCCTCTTCCAGCCTCCGCATCAGAACTCCGTAATAGTGTTCTTTCTTTGTGAAGAATTGAAATAGACTAAGCAGTTTTTTTTTTTACCCCACTCTAGGAATTTCTCCTGTATCGTGGGTGCGTTCACAAACATATAAACTAACATACACAAATACCCAGACCCAAAACAACTATCTGCAGGCCATACATATATTTGTTCCGTGCGGGGATCGAACCCGCGACACGCAGCGCAGCAGTCCAATCGCTCAGCCACTGCGCCAACTGTGCCATCAATTATGATTATTTTCTAAATCCTAACTTACAAAGTTTACGCTAAATAAAAACCGGCCAAGAGCGTGTCGGGCCACGCTCAGTGTAGGGTTCCGTAGATAATAAAATATTATGTAAACGAAGTTAAAAAAAAAATACGGGCAAATGAAACTTGACCTCTGGATTGTATAGGCGCTTATACGATTCAGGGACCAAATTATATTGGTTAACTGCAGTTTCCATCTGTTGTTTCCATCCAAGTTCAAAATAATTTTCCTAGAAAGTCCTTATAAAGTTCTACTTTTCAGATTTTTTTCGTATTTTCTAAACTTATGGTTCAAAAGTTAGAGGGGGGGGGACGCTTTGTTTTTTACTTTTGGAGCGATTATTTCCGAAATTATTGACATTATCAAAAAATGATTTTAGTAAACCCCTATTCATTTTTAAATACCTTTCCAACAATATATCACACATTAGGGTTAAAATTAAAAAAAAAAACACTTCCCACTTTACATATAGGGGGGCTACCCTAATAAAACATTTTTTTCCAATTTTTATTTTAGCACTTTGTCGGCGTGATTGATACACATATTGGTCCCAAATTTCAGCTTTCTAGTGCTAACGGTCACAGAGATTAAGCGAGGACGGACAGACAGACAGACAGACATGGCGAAACTATAAGGGTTCCTAGTTGACTACGGAACCCTAAAAATGAACTGTGTCTTGTATGCAGTGGTTTTTCGTTGACCGTTTACTGTACAAAGTGAGAAGTAGTTACAAAAAGTGTAAGAAAATGTAAAGGGTACTTGCATCCCTAGGTACTTTAAATAATTTTCCTTTAAAATATTCAGGAACGTCTTGAAGATGAATAAATGTGGCGACAAAGGATGTGTCGGAAGACAAATCCACACGCGAATATTCTTCCACCGAAGATGTTCAACATACCTTTAAGAGAATGTCTGATGCCCAGGGTTGACTACTTGCAACAAACATTTTTGTGAATGTTGATTGGAATTTTATTATCTTGTTGTTCTAGTGACAACCAGTTTTGCCTTTGGATATTACCCAGAACTAACTGGGCTGTGGATGTCAGAAAGGCAGTCACTCCACCTAAAATACTGGTATTCAGCGGCATCCGGTAAGACTGGAAGCCAACGCCAGCATAGTTGGGAAAAGCTAGGCAGATGATGATGTTTTGTTGTTCTAACGTATAGATTTTACAAACAAACCGGGTAATAAGCCGGGTAAAGTCAGGGGCTCAGCTCTTAAAAATAATGTTTTCCTACCGTGTCCATTTTAATTTTATTATAATATTTTGGAACTCATACTACACACATTAAAAGTGTCTAGGGATCAACATATATTTTTGCAATAACTTTTCTCCTGATTGATATTAATTAAAATTTTCTTTAAGGATTCATCAAATAAAGTGTTTTCGTTTGTCACAGTAACGATAAACCAAGTCACCTTTGCATTAATAAAGAAATTTGCCATTTTCCTAATAAAGGGATTTTTGACATTTGAACCACTAACATTAAAGTTCGAAAAAAAGACCGAAATAACAGTTTTCTTTAAAATTTTATTGGGTAACTTAAACAATTAATAATCCGTGTTTCTACCGCGAACACTAACAACACAAGAACATCGGTTTGGCATACTCAAAATGAGTTCATCCAAATCACGCTGTGGAATGGCCGCCCATGTTCGTTGCAACAACAAAAAAAGGTCTTCTTGCGACTGGATACCCTCCATATTCGGCAGAGCTCTTCTCTGTAGCATATCCCATGCATGCTCAATCGGGTTCAAGTCTGGCGACTGAGCAGGCCAGGGCAGGACATTGATGTTAGCTGCGGCGAGAGTCTGTCTTACAACTCTTGTGGTGTGCGGTCGTGCATTATCATGCATTAACTGAAATAAGGGACCGATTTGCACTTGTAGAGGAACGATGACGTCTGATACAATCGTCTCAGCATAAATTTGAGCGTTGAGGTTGCCTCTGATCCAAATCAACTCAGTTCTTCCGCCGATCCAAATACCCGCCCATACCATGATGGTTCCACCACTATAAGGATGGACTTCCTGGCAGGATTTTAATCGCTGTTGGCGTCCAGGGGTTCTCCAGTGTCGTATACGTCTTGTATCCAGTCTCATACCAAAACGAGACTCATCAGAAAAGCACACGAAACGCCATTGTTCTTCTGCCCAATTTCTGTGTTCAAGAGCCCATTGATATCGAATCCTACGATTGTGCATTGCTATAGATGGTACCCGTAGCGGTCTTCGGGAATGAAGGTTCACTTCATGCAAGCGGTTTCTGACTGTTTGGTCGCTAATTAAGTTCCCTGAAGAGTGATGAAGCCTCACGGCTAACATCATGGCGGTTATTGTTGGAGCTCTTCGAGTTAAGATTTGAATGTATCGGTCTTGTCTCCGTGTGGTGCAGCGATACCGTCCTCCATGGCGCTCAGCCACGGTACCAGTGCTTCGGTAACGTGTCCAAAGTCGACTGATAACACTCTGACTTGTATTCAGAGCTAAAGCCACAGTACGTTGCCGGGAACCAGCTTCTATCATTCCCACGGCTCTGAGCATTTCTTCCCTGCTTAAATGACGTCGCCGCTCCATAATAACGTTGGTTTTAATCAGTAGTAGGGAAACAGTAGCACTAATAATGTCTTCAATGCGTTGTATGTTTTTATAGGGAAAATATTGACAGCTGATTTTCATCTTTTACTCGAATTTGATTCACAGTTCCTGATTCAAATTATGAAATGCACCAAAAAGGATCCATATAAATTTATAAAATCATAAATTTATTACAAAGGCACATCTCAATCTCAAGAAATCCGCATAAAAATGCTTGATCCCTAGACACTTTTGATGTGTGTATTACGAAATAGTCTGATTTTTAACTTCTAAAGCAGTTTCCTCTGAGAAAACCGCTGCTAATTGTTGACTTATTAGTTCGTGACGAACCCACTACGCAGCTCTCTTAAGACACGATATTGCGTAATTTCTGGGAACGATTCGGATTAATATTTTTATGAAAATTTTTGTTAGTTTTTCACCGCAGCCCTAGAGTGAAGATCAGTTTTTCTGTGCACTTTTAGCGTTCGGTTAAAAGGTCGATCCACGCCGCCACCACCTGTCCAATCGACAAAATGTGCATTGTTTTAATGGCTGTTATATCTATAACAGCCATTAAAACAATGCACATTTTACAGATACAGCTTACAGACATTTCCTTTATCGGTAATATTTACAGTTTTCCGAGTGGTCTCGTATGCCCGTACTATTCGGGAATGGTGGGTCATACCGCACTCCTATCACAGAGAGATGCATGTATCTCAGTAGTTTTACAGGCTATCGCTACATGCCTGTGGTCCTGCGTCTGATCTCTCTCCATCTCTCGTCCCATCGGATTATGAGAGGAAAGTAACACCGTAAGTAAAATCGTGAGTATAAAGGGTGTAAAAGTACCCTTAACGCAAACGAAGGGCATTTGTTCTCCCCACCACTGCGATATTTTTTTTGTTCTAGACCATACCTGGGAACCTCCTAGTTACGGAGATATTGAGGGTCAAAGTTCGAAAATTTTCACTGCTGTTTTTGTAAATACCAGTTTTTCATTTTATAACTTTACTTAAATTAGCTCCATGACTCGTTTACTATTCAAAGCATCCACTAGCACGATGTTTTAAGAGTGCTACATTGAGTTTTAGCGTAAAAAGTGATTTTTCGTACCACTTGCTCAAAAAAGTGACATTCTATGCTACAAAAAGCGCACATAACAATAGTCATTTTTAATCTGTTAAAAACAGGGAAAGAAAGTTGTACTGAATTTCATTCATCCTCTAGGGGGAGAATGTGATTTAAATTTGGAATACTTACCGAAATTTATACTGAACTACATCTGTGTTTACACCATTGAGTTTGTATATAAAGCATTATACATCTTTTTGAAAATGGAATACGCATTTATTATGCAGTTATGATTATTAAATAAAATTACGAAAACCGACGAGGCCGTATGAGCTTGATACCTTTGCTTTTCCGACAAAAAAATATTAGTCTAGGAATTTGCCGCGTTTTTGTTTTCTTCAAATACATAAACGTTAAGTTTATTTTAATTTATTTTTATAAATAAGTTAATGTTCTAAAAATACGTTACGATGTTAAATCAAAGCGACAGTGACAGTGAATTGTCGGATTCCATCAGTGCAAATGCTGCCGCAATCTATACTAATATTATAAAGAAGTAAAGTTTGTGTGTTTGTATATTTGTTAAATTGTAAGGGGTAATCTCGGGATCTACTGAACCGATTTTAAAAATTCTTGCACCGCTGGGAAGCTACACTATCCCCGGGTGACATAGGCTACTTTTTATCTCTGTATTCCCACGGGAACGGGAACTACGCGGGTGAAACCGCGTGACGTCAGCTAGTTATAAATAATTTGCTTCAAATAAAATCCAAGGAAAATTATTTAAAAACTTATGAAGAATTTTCAACGTGGAGAAGTGCGAAAGGCCTATCAATTTCAGTATCAGTACTTCTTGTCTATTTTGATTATTTATCCAAGACAAAGAATCCGAAAGAACAGAGAAATACTCAAATCAACTCATCAACAATAAATGTACCAAACAAACATGTAACTCTCTCTATCAATAATTAGACCAATGTTTCGAATGCTAACTTTTACTTTTAATTGTCATTATTTTTAATAAATGCTTATCTCATATTATTATTGTGTTAATTTTTTCGCAAATGGTACGAAAAGTAGAGTATTTTCCTCGGTGATAAAGCTGTCTTAGTCTTGGGTGAACTTAAATCCCTCGCTACACTCAGGACTCGTTTTAAATCCCTCGCTTCGCTCATGATTTAAGTTTTTAACACCCTCGCTACGCTCGGGAGTAAACCTCGGGTCCTTCGTTACGCTCGCGATTTAAATCGTCACCCGCGACAGAAGACACTGCTTTATCCCCTTGGTTAATAATCTACTATTTGACCCCAAAAAAAAAAATTGTTTCCCCGCAAAAATGTTTGCGTAGGGGAACTTAGTTAACCGACTTCAAAAAAGGAGGAGGTTCTATGTTCGTGTGTATGTATTTTTTTTTTTTTTTTTTATGTATGTTACCTGATTTTTCCTCCATTTGTGAACCGATTCTCAAAATTATTTTTTTATTTGAAAGAGTATACTCCTGAGGTGGTCCCATTTAAATTTGGTGAAGATCTGATCCTGATCTTCGGAGATATACAATAGAACTCTTCAAAAATAGACGGCAAATCTGTCGTGATTGCTGCAATCGCTTGGATGTTCAACATCTTAACTTACCATCACGCCTGTATGCTCTGACGGAGTACGCAGATGTGTACAGAACGCCCAGATTTCGAGAGTTAGGTATGTTAAGTTCCATTTTATTGCGGATAAGCCTATTACCGTGACATGTATTGTTAACAACGTAAAATTAATGAATATCAAATATTTGTAAAGGATATTACAACTAAAAATGGGAAAATAAAAAAACTTTTTTGCAAAAAATAAAACCGACTTCAAAAACACAAAGAAGTGAAAAATAACTTTAGCTTCTGAAGTCGGTGACAAAAAAACTGAATAAAACAAACAAAAGTCACCGACTTCAGAAGCTAAAGTTATTTTTCACTTCTTTGTGTTTTTGAAGTCGGTTTTATTTTTTTTTGATGTACAGAATGCTTGGTTGACGGATGTGTGATGGGTTGATGTACACCCTGTATACTGCATATAGATTTAAAAGCTAGCAGTGCTGTTTTTGTATAAGAAAACCAAAGTTTCACATCAGTAATCAAAACGGTAACAATACACAACTAAATAGACCCCGTCATCCATTGAAGACAACATGAGACCCTAGCTAGACGGTTACACTCCTGCAGTCAATGTGCCGTGACGAGTATGTCCTGATACTATTGTAGGCTCGACGTGAGCCTCCAGGGAAAACTAGCTTCAGAGTTTATTTTGGAATTTGTCTGGGTATAAAATTAGCACAAGTCAGGAGGCTTTTCTGGGTAATTGGTTTATTTTGGGTACGTTTCTGGATGAGTTAAGAAATAATATAGACCGTGTTTAAATGATGTATGAAAATAGAAATGGGTACAAAATATTATGTCGACGATAACCTATTTATTAAATTGTGTATATCGAATTATCAGCTCTCAGGAGTATTTTACTTACTAAGGAAAAGGAAAAACCTGCAAAGGTGGAGATCTAGTATGGAGAGACTACATACTAGACTGAAAATGTGATGTTGTTCCACAAACGTTGAGGGATGTAATATCGTGTCCTGTGTATCATGTTATTTGTTCATTGCAGGAACTGATGGATGCCAGTAACTGTAGCATCAATCAGTTCCAGTGGTGCCTCACTTGTAACCGAGCTCCAAGGCTTCTCAATTTTGCAATTGTTAAGTTATATTCATTTATGTTCAGTGTAAGAACATCAATGAATTTAACTTAAAATGTTTCCCAAATAACTTCATCTTAGTTACACGTCTCCATTATTATGCTTGAGTCCTATTTATATTCAAACCCACACACCTAGGCTCCAGACTACACCGTGAAGGGCAATAGACACGAAACCTAAGCATTTGTTAATAGTTGCCGACATAGCGCCTCGTCAGAATATGTGCAAATAACGTTAAATTCAAATCACTCATAGTTAAACAAACTAAATCTTTGTTCAACAAACCTGACATGTAGATACATATACATACACCTCCCATTATGTTCCACAATGTTATTCCAGCCAGAGAAAATCGTATGCAAAGAGGGAGGCATAACTTAAACAGTGGAAAATATTTCCCTACCCTCGAGTCGAAGGTAACTGACTGACTCGGAATAAATGACTAATTACTGGGCCAACTCATTAGCACAGATTTCTCCCTCCAACACTGCCAAATTAAAGAGCTCACTCAACCAAATAAGCACGTACATAACAGTTACGTTTAAACTCTGCAGGGTTATACTTGAAAAGTGGGAGGATTTTCAAAATTGTATTTGGAATTCGAACGGAGCAGTCATAATAAGACGCTTTTCATCTGTTACGCGTTTAATATGAGCTTATTTGTCATGTCATGTGTGTGTCTGTGTGCAAAATGGGTTTTATATTATGTGTTGTTAATTTGAAATCAATTCCGTTAGATTTATTGCCATAGTTATTAGTGGGGGTAACAAATTACAATGGGCATCATCGACACGAAGAAGAACTGTCATTAGTGATTTTGAGAATAGATAAAATGGGAATTAAGCTACCTCCCGTAAAAAAACCTCAATTTCAGAAAAAACAGCACACCCTATCTGTTTCAACACAACGAAAAACAGCGAAGATTCCGGGCGCTTACCAGTCAGCAAAACTAAATACTTTATCCACATCCAATTATACAATAAACAAATAAAAACAACGCCACAGCATAAAACAATCGCGTCGCAAACAAAGCGAAAAGCAGTGCATCAACGTACAAACTTAATAATTTGTTGCGGCTATTCATCACTCTGCAACTGCGAGGAGTTTGGATGCATTAAATGCAGGATAGGAGAGTGCGTTCAAATTGAAACATTTTCGTTGGCAACACTGAAACGTACTCCGTTTCATTTGAAATTTTTATTTTATTGCTGCAGTACACCGTACGGGGACTTCTGACTAAATTGAAGTGGGCTCGTTTTATTCTCGTGTGTAATAGTCAGGTGTTGTGGTGGATAGTAAAAGGTTTGGAAACGCTTGATACGGTGAATGGCGTTTTGGTAGATGGGGGAACTTAATCAGTTAATTAACGGGTTTGTTCGTCGGCAGTGCACGGTCGGCGTTGTCTTTACCTGGTAGCAGAACCATCTTATAATTCTCCCACTGCTGGGACATAGGCCTTCTCTCTATGAGAGGCAATGGGCTTCCACCACGCGGGCCCAGTGCGGGTTGGTAGATGTCTTTGAATTTTTGATTTTAAGACATGCCGGTTTCTCGTCGGGGCTGCGGGTTGTTCGCAAGAGATACCGCGGCCTCGACAAGAAGGGCTAGTCAGTAGAAGTCTGACACTCCCTTTCGCTCTGCCCAAGAGCGGGAGGGGTTATTCGATGATTTTCCAACCATCAAAATAAAAAAGAGTTTTTGAGAGCAGTGGTGATGAAATAAATTACACAAGGTAATGTGCCTGCCTGGCTTGGAACCCACGGCTTGGTGCTTGTAAGTCGTAGCAGCCACCACTAGGCCACCGCTTCTCATACTGCTCTGCTCGTTGTACCTACTGGTAATATCACATAATAGATGCTTTCAGATTAACAAAACTAAGGGCGGATTTAACCAATAAAACTAAACTCAAAAGGCACACCTAACAATATTCCATAGCAAGTACGACATTGATAGTTTTGAACGTGGCTTCGATGTGCTGATCGCGTTCATTGGTGGAACCCGCTATAAGCAGTAATCAGGCAGAAGTAAAGCGACGTGTGTAACAATCTGGAAACAAATCAAATACTTACAAATATGGCCATCCTTAAGCCGAATGTATAGGTAAGCTGCTTAGGTTCATGGTCCATTGATAATAATCCGGCTTCTTTCACAAACTACGCTGAAAATGTGACATTCATTTGGAAAATTCTATGTTCTTTATATACCAACGAAATCCCAACAGGGTCGCTTCGTGTTTGGATTCAATTGCTTTGAATGAAGCCTTTGGATCTTTTCACTAATCGTCAACATGAGGGAGTATGTCAGGCTTTTATTTTTCAGCTTTTGCCACGTAGCTGAACAAGTAGGGTTTCTGTCATTAGGAGGAAGGTCTTTGGTTCTGCTTTGATATTTACATTCGTTTTAAAAGTTAATTTCTTAATCTTCTTAACAGGTATCTCTTTACCAACGTACAACTATAGGTATGTCTGGAAAAAAGATTGCCAATTGCAATTTATGTTTTTTAGAAATGTTGCTGATTCAGCTGCCAAAGTTTCTTAGTCAACTACTTATGTATAACAGAACAATTTCTCAATATATTTTAACTTAACTGAATCCAACACAATTAGTTCGCCAAAAGATTAGCACGAAGCTCGCACACGCTTCAACGAACAATTTCCGCTGAAACCTATAATTCCAAGTCGGTGTTCGATCGAAGGTTCGAGTATCTTGTCTCAAGGACTTGATTCGTCCGAAGCAATATATCCAGGGGATAAAGCCAACGACAATAAATAAATTGGTGTTTCGCAATCAACGCGTCCAGATCTCGAGTCCAGGGTAACAAATTACGCTAGTTTACATTTTACAAGGAATTGTTCGTGCGAAATAAACTCGACAGAATTTCAACGGTTTGAGCAAATAATTTACGTGTTTAGAAATACCTTTCGCGATTGGTGAGTTACTGTAGCGTTAAATATTAGGAGTGGGAGTGTAGCTTGAGCTGCATTTGTTGTTCATTTCGCTTTAAGACTGATTCGAGCTGAAGGTGAACTGTCGGTTCTTGTCTCTTTTATTACATCAACCTTGGATCTGGCGTTCTTTGATATCTTCACATCGACTTACCTGCCCTGTTCCTTCGAGTGACTGCTCACGTGACACGCAATTAATTCAGGTGTGTATTTACAGTACGCGAACATTTCGCCAGGTATGTTCGAGAATGGATTAGGGGTAAGCCTATTGCCACTAACCGGGCTGAAATTAAGACTCTGCTTGCTACTGAGAAATCTCTTGGAAACACTGCGACCGCGTGGGCAGAAGTACTGTATGCTATCACTACACCAACGTGGCCACTATGATTATGATTTATGATAACTTATACACTGAAGCCGAATTCTTCAACAAGTTGAGTATCAAAAAATCAGTAACTTTCAGAAACAAAAGTGACTTGACTTACTGCCCCAAGTTTCTTAGCACTCGCCCCTTGAAACAAACACCTTTCGGATTGCTTGTAGCCACAAATGACCGGCTCTGCAACACTTGGGGGCAAGTGGCTAGGTGGCTAGGTGGCTACATCAACTCGTGTTTTAACTGTACAAGATTCGAGGGTCTCTTTGAGCGAAGTATTAGCCTTTGCTGGTTTCAGGGTGGCAACATAATTACTACGAGGTAGGTACTAGGTACTTTTACTACATAGTTTTTTCAAAGAACTATGACAACTTAATCATGCTGTGATTGTAAGCACCATTGATCTTAAATCGAAATAAACTTCAATGAATATAAATATCTTAAACTATAATTATGTAAGGCTGCCTCGTTGGTCAAGTGGTTGCAAGTGCGACTGCTGAGCATGAGGTCCTGGGTTCGATTCCCGGGTCGGGCAAAGTATTATTGGCTTTTTCCATCAGGAATTGCTCAGTAGCAGCGAGTCCGGAGTTTTGCCCGGTTGATGGTAAAAGGTTTGTCCTCTATTGCATGGGACTTTAACATAACAGGCGAAATGTGGGTGTATTTTTAGGTACACATTTGCCTACCCTTCCAAGATTACAGGCGCGATGTTATGTTATAATAGGGATGTTTACTGACTAAAAAGAAAATGATTCTAATTAGTCCGTCTGTTAGATTATCGAAAAATATTGGATACGTATTTTTTGTTTTATCAAATCAATAAAAATTGACGAAGATAAAACGCGTCAAAGATTTGATTGGGGGTCGTTTCGTCACTCACCGGTAAAAAATGTCATACTAATGTCTTAGAATATGACGTCACACGAGTTTTCAAACCACTGTATCGTCTTCATTGTTTGTTTACGTGAAAAAAGAAAAAATACGGGTCCAATATTTTTTGGAAATCTATCTGACGGACTAATTAGATTTTTTTAGTTAACTACCCTATTATCTTAAGATATAATAAAATCAAGGTCAATAAAATCGTTGTTCATCTACTTGCATGAGTCTCTAGTCAGTACAAGTGTGACGTGACAAACTTAACAACTATGTCATTATATTCAAAGTGTCACCGAGGCATGGGATCTTGTTCACAGCCTCTATAATGTACCTTCATTATGTCAATAACAACTTGATTAGCAAAATTGTCGTCGATCGTCATTGGAACTGTTATGTGAAAATAGTAAATTGACAGACTGTTTTAATAATTATGTTATTTACTGATAATTTTATCTATACTAATATTATAGGTAAGTTTGTTTGTATGGTGGGGGGGATCTGGAACCAATGATCCAATCCTAAAAATTATTTCACTGACTCCCCCGAATACTGAGACTTCACTCAAAATTTAAGTAGCACTTATATTTAACAGATACTCAAAAGTGACGTTTGACCATACGAAATCTAAAGTTTAGGAGCTGCTCAAATGTTAAGCAGCCCTTAAATTTTGAGTGACGTTTCAGTATTCGGGGGACTGTAAGCTACATTGTTCGTGGGTGCTGGCTATAAAGTATATTTCATCATCATCATCATTACAGCCTTAAGACGTCCACTGTTGGACATAGGCCTCCCCCAGAAGGGATTTGCCATAATCGCCACGCTTGGCAGGCGGGTTGGCGATCGCAGTATGGTTGTTACGAAGGCACAGAGAACGTTGCTGCCCATTCTCTGGTAAGTTCCTTTGTCACCTCTTACGACACCCACGGGAAGATATGGGATGGTGCTATTCTTTACAACCGACACCATACGGTACCGTACGGTACGGTAAAGTACATTTATATCATGGATATTAGATGTACTATCACAATTTTTGGCTAACGAAGTCGCGGGCGAAGTAGGTACAAGAATGTCACAATTTTAAAGACCTTGAATATTCAAAAAATACATAATCACGACACATTTTCTTTCCTATTTAATATATATAACGTAATTTTTTGATATTTTGTACTTTGATAAAATAACTCGGTATTTCTTATAAACGACTGACGAGTGTAGAATCCGACGAGGGTTCTCGTTTCTGGGAACCTGTGCCCGCGATCCTTGAACCCACATCTTATGAAATATAATTGGTGGTTTAGCAGCTGTATTATTAAAATTCCTCAATGGTTTGATATCAAAATATATTATATAGCCTTTTAGTTAATTATTTCTTAGGGTTCCGTTGCCAAATGACAATTAAACGAAGTCCTTTGTGTGCGACTACGACTCACACTTTGTAGTCTTTTTTTATTTTAGACTTGTTAGGTACTCTGGAAAATATTTGGTGCAATATTCGTACAAGTATACAAACTATGCTGTGAATGAGTATGAGTAATAATTTCCTTGCCATACAAATGTCAATACTTTTCTCCACACTAAACTCTTATTCGAACATTTCATTTTAATCCCAAACATTCTCCTTCAATACAGTTTGTTATTCTTTACCATTTTCTTTCTTTTTGTTCGTGTTGTAGCGTCCCGCAAACAGCAGAATAACGTACTTTACTGTTCGCAGCATCCCGCACAGAATCTTAAACAGCTAATACAACTAGCATACACATTTTTCTTCCAGCGGATCGGAATGGCAACAATAATAAATTTTAAACAAGTTATTAAAATTCCGAATGGAAAGCAGTTGCATTGCCAACATTTATACTGATTAATGATCGCGTTGTATTAATAAATTATTTTCACTTCGTTTGTACGTCTAGGCAGGCACAGAGACTAATGTATTTGGAATCCATTAAAGTACTTCAACTTACTCAGTCATAACGCCTCCCAAGGCGAAATGAACTGAAATCTATTTAAGGTAGAGTCTAAATTCGTCTGTGTCATAGGCAGTACTTAAGTTAGTGATATAGAGCGTCTTAAACAGGACAATTTAAACTAACACCTAGTCTTAGGTGTGCAGATTTATGATAGCACGAATGGTGGAAGTATTTGTTGGTGACGTCACTTCTGGTGCAGTCGAGTACTAATTGTGTACTCAGTACTGCGTTATCTTAGTACTTAGCTCGTGGAGATAGTTCGGAGGAGTTTGAAAGCGTCGCGGCTAAATGATGTTGGTTTAGTTTCGGTGAATGGATTTACGTTTGTATGTCAATGCAAACTTACTTCGTAAGTAGGGGAAATGAAGCTGTGAAGATATTGTAAGGTATTCTGACTATGAATGTAACTTTGATATTGGCAAAGTTGAGAATAGATACTATTTTATTTATATAAGAATGGGTCACTGAATCGTGCGGTGGGTACCAGAAGACGGGCGTCGTGACCGATGGACAGTAAAGAAACGCTATCGTGATGACTTAGAGCCGTTAGAGGGAGAAGAACACATGTATTTAATAGTGTAATGCTATGGGGGAAATCCTTACCCATGAATACCTACTTGCCCATTAGGGGAGCACATTTATTGCGTCGATGGCGACCAACCCATAGTATACTGTCCTTGATGGTTCATGAAAACTTGATATGTCACCCACTAAATGTTTTCTTAATAGACGAAAAATAAGAGGAGGTTCTCAATTCGACCAGTATTTATATTACTTCTTATATATGACGCATAACTTTTCAAATCAAAGTCTTTTTTAAATCAAAGCGTGATCAAAATACTTTAAATATTAAAGAAGAACCTCCAATCAAAAATGGTATATCTGAAAACACAGGTTACAAGAAACAAGTATCCAAACACGTTCGATATTCCGCAGGTATCGGCGAGACCTCCAGATGCGCAAGAAATGATGGGTCGTTAGCTTATCGCCTGTCCTGGCTCCTGGCCCCTGCCTCCTGGCTGCTGAGCTATCCTAAGTCGACTATTATAACTTACGGCATAACGCCCTGCATATTTTAACATAGTTCTATCGCTAGAGTTAAGACAACATATTTGGAATTCAGCGTAGAACTTTTAGAGTTTTTTTTTCCTTTGCTTCTAAAGGTGATGTAACATAACATCACGGATCACGTCTATAATACGTAGGGATCGGCAGAGGTGTATAATCTAATAGAACGTCCACATTTCGCCAGTGAATATTTAATAAAAAATATATCTACCGATGTCAAATCGTACAAATTGTTGTTAAAGACCTAGGAAGTAATATATCCAAATAAGTAGCGTTATAATATTTTGTTTAATCTGAAATTAACACTTCTTTACGATAGAAACATGAGACATTCACAGTTCAATATCCTGATATTATCGTCATCACTTTCCTTATCCTGATTTACTTAGGATCGGCGCAGTAAGTTATCTTTTTCCATATTTCTTTAAACTCCTCAGTAGAGTGTTTCTAGCCAAATCTTCTTTCCCACGCTCTTTTAATATTTCTTTAGTCTAAATAATAACTAAATATACTAACTACATTATTCAAATCTAAATTCTACCTAAACATCCCAAAACTCTAAACGTTCTAATTCCGAACAGATCTGTTAGCCCCCCCATCCGTCCGTCGTGCGGCGGTTAGTCTCAACGATGACATTAAGATGGCCGCGCGGCCGGTCTGGTGCGTGGCAGGCCATATCTCCGGCGGCCGCAGGTAGCCTAGATTAAACCCCGGCAGGTACCAGGCCCAGATTAAACATGGACTTGGGATGCTGTTACACCGGAGTGACGGTTACGAGGATTGTAATTTTCATCGTTAGTCTAGTAATCAGTAGATAGATATTATTCCATGTTGGAACGTGGACTACTCAATAAAATACCATATTAGATTCCAAGATATATTGTGCATCCGCACAGGCAAACGATCAGAAGAACAAGCACCATAAAGAATGTGACATCTGTCTAGAAAACTTATTCTATTTAAGTTTATACTGGGACACATATACGAACTCCATGATGTGTATTAGGCACATGCCAACATCGTTGTTGTAATTAAGTTATTTCCAACATTCCACATTACGCACGCATAAAGAGGTGTGGCGTAAAAAAAAATATTTTACATGTATGACTTTTTGGCATAATTTGCGGTTTCATCACAAAAAAACAGCAACAAAACAATTTTGGGTGCATAACAGTAGAGATATAAACAATACTGGGGGTACTCTACGGTGATAGCGCAATGTCCTAGGGTTTATACATAACATATTTCTCACCACGAACCAACCTACGCAAACGTGTCTAAACCTGAATATCCCGCTTTTATTATATTGTTAGCTGCGTCTCCAACCTATACCCCTGCGTCTCCAACCTATACCCCTGCGTCTCCAACCTATACCCCTGCGTCTCCAACCTATACCCCTCCAGAAAGCCCGGAGCATGTGATCGAGCCTATATAAACCAATGCGCAGTGTGCCCAGGGGCTCATTCCCGAATACGACGCGCGCACTTACTAATTATTCCCTTTGATTCTGTTATTTGTTATTTTGTTCACTTCATTAGTTTTGTAACGCAAACTCAGTACTTTTGTGTTGTATTAGATTACTTTTGTGTTTTAATAGATAACTTTTGTATTGGAAAGTGATTTCATTTCAATTCCTAAAAATATAGCCACGAGCTCCTCTTGTTATTTAAATAGCATGTACTACGAAATGTGGATAAACTGCGGTACACTTGTGCATAGCCCATAGGGAATTACAGGCGTGATGTAATGTTAATTTGGAAATTGAAGATGTAATGTGTCATTTCAGAAGGTTGTTATTGTTCCTGATAGGAATTTTAAGTGGGTGAATAATGTGTTTTTCGGGGTGAATACGTTATTTTTTTTACCTGAAAAGAAAATATGGTGAGACAATTCAAGAATCAACATAAAGATAATAATTTTCTGTTGTGCAAGCATTTTGGTCACGTGTTTCATTAAGTATTTTTTCAGCCACGTAAATGCGTTTAATATCTGTCTTCATTGTTTTTTGAAGATTTAGTTTGGATTGAAGATTTCATGATCTTTGTCTCGATCACTATACCACTTCGCAAAGGACATGAAAAATACGAAATATCGTAATTGACATCATCATCATTCTCTTGCCCTTATCCCAATTCATTTGGGGTCGGCGCAGCATGTCTTGATAATATAAATAAATATCGTAATTGACAAAACAATCTAATTAGTCAGTCAGATAGATTTCCAAAAAATATTGAATTTTTTTTTTATGTTTTGACACGTACACAAAAAATGAAGACGATACAGTGCTTCGAAAAGTCGTTTGACGTCACAGCTTGGTACATTTTTTACCAGAAAGTGACGTTACAAGTCCCCACTCATGATCTTTGACACATTTTATTTTCATCAATTTATATTAATTTGATAAAACAAAAAACACGTATCCAATATTTCGTTGATCTAACAAACGGACTTAATATAATCATATTATTTTTTATCAGGAAACATCCATTATGGTCAATGCTTTGATTTGACTTGAAACCTTCAAAAAGAAAAAGAAGAGACGACAGAAAGTGCCTATTCAAATTAATTTAGCCCAACTCAAACCGACATTACTCCGTTACAGTTTGGTGTGACAGGCCGCCACCTAAATCCTGAGCTCCTCCACAGTGGGCCGGTCATTCCTCCGCGTCACTTCAGATTTAATCAGCCTCGAGTGGCCGCTAGTGCCCGCTGGCCTATTTGTTTACTGCTCACTTCCTTACTGCGAGTGCACACTGCATATCTGCATGTGGGAGTGGTGTATGCTGCAATAATAGACGTAGTTTAATTATCTTTGGATTCATTTTGTTTTAGTAAAAGTTCTTGGGTATTTGTGAAAAAATGGGAGCATTCTCATCTAAAAGACAACGAATTATGGCCCTTCACGTCTTGTATTTAGCTACTATCACTACCAGATCAATTTGAAAACGTTTCAGAATGAGAGCATTTGATTAAAAGCTTTAATATTTAGATCTATTTTATCCTTATTAGCAAAGAACACTATAACTTTAAGCCCACTATAATATCCTTGACATGATGCAATTCTTATTAATATGAACACGAACACACAAAACACATGTTCAGAGGAAAAATACGAGGAAAGAACGATAAATATAGATAACCATCATTTCTTTCCATGTTGTCCCGCTTCATCCCACAATCAGCCCATTACTCTAAAAGAACAAAACCCAAGTCCACATTAACAACTTTAAACCGTACATACAAGACGTATTACTATTGTATAAAGTCCTCGATCCTGTACAACCACGGCTCTAATCCTATAATTTACGAGCGGCGGAACGTTACACGCTTCTCTTTCGTTCTCTGCAAAATTTCCTCTTTGAAACTATTTTAGACCCTTCACCGAAGATGGGTGCTCTAGTACCCAAGCTCGTAGTCTACTACAGATATGTTTCTGAGATCAAAGTATGAAAATTTCTAGGAAATTATAAACTCAGGTAATTAGTGAGCCATATTATGTGTCTCTTGTTGTAGAATGTTATCGATAAAACACAAGTTTTCTCAACCCAATATAAACTAAATGTTCTTCGGTAATATTTCGTGAGATACAACAAAATTCGCCGGAAACTCTTCGAAGTATAATCACGTTAGCCTCCCACACAACACTCTTCCCACGATTCAGTCAACAGTTATCCCAAAAAACACAACACAATTCAACCTCTTAGCCGTGATCCAATAACTAAACTTCTTTGTCTACAAAGCGTGCTCCCTCTCACTCACACATACGTGTTGTGAGAGAGAGGTGCGCGGGAGAGCATTTATCGTCGGGAAAGAAATTAAAGTCGTGCCGAATCGAACGGTTTTATCTTCGTGTCGATAGCGGTCACAAATTATGTGCTTCCTTGGGTTAGGGGGTGGTTCTGTTAATGCGACTATGTTGGTAATATAAAGGAAGGTTTTCTTATTGATATGTAAATTCTGCTGCCTAAGTAGTAAAGTTGATGCAATCTAGAAAATAAAATGGAATTACTATGACTGGTAAAGCAATCGAATAAAAAGCCAAAGTACCTAAAACAAAACTAATAAAAAAAGAGAAAATCCTGCGCTTACGAAAACAAATCAGAAATCGAATTTGATGAAATCATTCTTAAGAGCTGCTAAAAATCCGCTCTAGGAAAACGTCCCGTTAACCTCTCCCTTGGCACTCAGCTCGTAATCCAATTCCAACTTTATCCTGAACACACAAAGTCTAAATCCCTTTAGCCAACCACTTCACTTAAGGTTTAGTCGAGATAAATGAATTTCCACTCATTGAAGATCAATCCAGGCGGTGTTATCAGTGTTTTGCGCCTTATCTATAGGGGCGTAACAATGTCCGTACGATTTATAGTAGTGGATGTAGCCGATAGCCTGCCACCTGAGGACTGACTATACATACGACGTACTTAAGGAATCCACGACTATAGATTAGACTTACTGAAGACGATAGCAAACAAATAAATACGAATGCTTTCCATAAGTTGCGGATGATGTTTTAGGTTTTCCATTCTACTGTTTTTGAGTTTGATAGATGTTAGCATATCGGGTTGATAGGTAGTGATACCTACCTGTGTTATACCCTAGGGATTTGTGGCAAACATGCAACCAGCACAGATGTTGGTGATTGTGCAATGATCATTATGCTATGTGTGACACTTGTATAAGTACCTAGTATAAGTAATTTTCTGCACTTCTTTGTAATATTCACACACGCTACAAGAAAGGTTTCTTGTATTCCGAAACTGGCACAATATTACAAAGCATGAAAACACAGAAAAGTAATAAAATATACTTTAAGCGGCGTCCAATATCGACATTAAAGGGAAGATTAAATCTTTAATACCATTAAACGCACACACTACAAAGGCGACCGATAAATCACTACTATCTACAAAACCCGTACAAGAATAGGAAATTAATTTATCGGTATTTTAAGGATTCTTGTCGGTATAATGTTCAGTTAATTTAATAACAGCGCGGTGTAATCTGATGGCGATGCAACGGCGCGCAAATTAACTTGTTAGTCTTTGTCGCCGCCGCTAGGGGCGCTACAAGCGACTAGACCTAGCTCTTTTGTTTGCAGCTTTCAAAGATTGCTGTCGTGGCTTTTGATTTGCAGGAAAGGAAGTTTAAAGGGAATTTGTGAGTATATCTAGATGGGGATGGTGAAAATAATTATGACTTCTACTGGATGTGAGATTTATTGCTGCTGGTAAATAATAATTGAACTGTTCTTTTTTTATAATATACTTTTTATTGATTACGAGAGTAAACTAACCCTGTACATTAATTAAAAACGAATAGATAAACTAACAAAATACTATAAAAAGGCATCAAAAAACTGCTCCTCAACGCTGTCAGCCGGTAATGTGCCCAAAAGACTGGCGGCATTGCCACGTTGTACGGCAACACTTAGCCTCTGGCCAAGATAAAAGCCAGCTCTCGGGTCACGAGAAGCGTCAACTAAGGGTTTTGAAATGAAATGAAAAAAAAAAAAAACTGTTTTTAATTAAATTTGCTATGCCGGTTATTTTTAGTGAAAATCTACCGTCATAGACCGATAAAAAAAAAACTAAACAACTGTCCTATTATTTTTATTAAAACTTTTCATTCATTAAATAAATAAACGGATTGTATTTTATATAAATCAAAAATTCAAATCGAACAAATGAATTGTGAATAAATCAAAAGTTACAACAACTCGGCGGTAACGAAGCGAAAGTTTTACAATTGTTTGATTGAAATCAAATTATTAACTAAAATAATTTTGATGTGATTTCAAAGGCAGATGTTATCAGTTCTCGTTACCGTGGAACTCGTTTTGTTAATGAAACCCTCACGCGAACTTTATTGATTACAACTCGATGCTATTTATGTATTTGTTATTCAAACTATAGATAGGGTTCATTGTACTGTACCGGGATATCGATGAATGTACCTCCGTTATTTTATTTGTTTATCATAATCAGCTTGCAATGTCCCCTGAAATGACTCCCCCTGGACGGAGCAGAAGGGAGTATTAGACTCTTATTGACAAAAATCCATACGTGTTCCTTCCAATGCTTTTTACGTTCCAGGGCTGCGGTAACTCTTTCGAATAAATTCCACAATCCTGGCAGGAGCAATGTTTTGCAAGCTGGGACACAGCCTCATTTCGGTGACAGGGAGTGGGCCGTAATCCACCACGCGTCAGTAGATATATACCTCATTATATATTTTACATTATTTCCAAACGCTGAGTTATCTTTACGCGACAAGACCAAACGTTGTATGCTAATAATAGTGACAAACCTTACGTCACGTAGCTTTTCATAACAAAAAGCTTAGAATTTTCCACCAAAAATACATGACAAATTGCCTACCAAAAAACTGGGTAGGTAAACTGTCAAAAAATGTTCATGGCAAAAAAGCGTTGTATTTCTGGTCACGTCTATGCTTTGTTTACAAAACTCCACATGACGGCCAACGGACTCCATCCATCATGGCCGTAATAGAATTAGGCTAGAGTGTTCGCAAATTAAATAAATGCTTAGCAATTGATTGATGAAAAGAGAATGGGAGTAATCGCAATTCGGTGCCTCCTTAGGTTTCATGTGCACCTGGTACTGAATGGCTAACGTTGTTGGGTGACCTAGTTAGGGTCTGCCCTTTTTGCATAAGGCTAAGCCAGAGGAGTCATTCAAAATCATCGTTTATCACGCCAATTTTTATGGCTACTTTTTTGGGTGACCTAGTTAGGGTATCCCCTTTTTGCAAAAGGATAAGCCAGAGGGATAATTAAACATCATTGTTTTCTAGTCCAATTTTTCAAACATAATTACAAAACGATTGGTTAGCAATCCCCTTCAAATAGCTCACCAAGAAATTGTTATAAAATCTCTTATAAGCAAAATTTTTTTGTGACGAACCACGCCTTTATACATAATCGCAAGTAAACAGCGATGTTTATCACTCGTTCACATTATAAAAATAGGTTATATTTTGTATTTCTTCTCCAAAACTTTCCACTGTATAGCAAAGGTCACCTTGTGGGATGTACCACCTACTCATCAAAAAATTAATACTGTTGCGTTGGTTTAAACATTATCAATACGTAAATAAATCATTAATTATTTTTGTTTATATTATACATAGAAAAAAGAAAGTAATAGGATTTGTAGGTTTTCTAATAATATACAAAATACACAACTAAAACAGAAAAAAGTACTAGCAACTGATTTGTTACGCAAGTCCGGTCTACTTCACGATTACTTTCGAATCAGACAGTAGTACAAATTAGGTTTAAATCCACTAACCCAGTTTTCTGTTCCTTAACAGTTAAAGTAAGATAAAGAATTGACATCAAAATTCTAAGGTACTGCTAAGTAATGTTTCTGCTAAGTTCTCGAGAATTTCCGAGGGACGGTAATTTTATTAAAACATCATCCCTAGGCGCCACTTCACTGAAACTCGGCGTCAATTCGCAGAATCTCACGACGTTATTCTAGTTCGAGAATTTCAGCCACGAAATCTGCCTACTAAGTCAACAATTTAGGAAGAATTATATCTTTTGAAAAAAAATTAAACAGATTACAGCTCACCTCAATCGGAATCTGAAAGTTTCTTGGAATGAAAACGAAAACCCATTAATATTATTATTAATTCTTAAAATTGCTACTTTAGATGTCTGGAATTATTTCACAGCGTGAAGGAGGTAGGTAGAGCCATTCGATTGCTAAACATACAAAACCATAAAACTAACAAACACACTTTTACAATACTCATTTTATCTAGTCACGGCCATAAAACTACAAATACAAGTCAAACCCACAAAAAGCTAATAAACCAAAACTCATACCCTACATAACATTCTTCAATACCCTACAGCCTGTTTCAATCCTCAACCATGGAATAGGGCTACCGTCACGCGCCGCGGTCCGGTACGGGAATAAACCCGGCCGACCGGCTCCGGAGCCGTAATATCGAGTAGCTGACATGGGTCCAGCTGTATTGCCGCACAGTCTTATCTTTACGAACGTGACCTATTGATTTCGCGTAAAACACAGGATTATATTGTAGCTAGGCCCAGTGTGAAGTGCCCTGGGGTATTACACGATGCCCAGCGCTGAGATACGTACGGTTATATGTATTTTTAACCGACTTCAAAAAAGGAGGAGGTTAATTATGTTCGTGTGTATGTATTTTTTTTTATTTTTTTTTTATGTATTTTACCTGATTTCTCCTCCATTTGTGAACCGATTCTCAAAATTCTTTTTTTATTTGAAAGAGTATACTTCTGAGGTGGTCCCATTTAAATTTGGTGAAGATCTGATCCTGATCTTCGGAGATATACAATAGAACTCTTCAAAAATAGACGGCAAATCTGTCGTGATTGCTGCAATCGCTTGGATGTTTATTGTTTACGCCACATCTTAACTTACCATCACGCCTGTATGCTCTGACGGGGTACGCAGATGTGTACAGGACGCCCAGATTTCGAGAGTTAGGTATGTTAAGTTCCATTTTATTGCGGATAAGCCTATTACCGTGACATGTATTGTTAATAACGTAAAATTAATGAATATCAAATATTTGTAAAAGATATTACAACTAAAAATGGAAAAATAAAAAAACTTTTTTGCAAAAAATAAAACCGACTTCAAAAACACAAAAAAGTGAAAAATAACTTTAGCTTCTGAAGTCGGTGACTTTTGTTTGTTATATTCAGTTTTTTTGTCACCGACTTCAGAAGCTAAAGTTATTTTTCACTTTTTTGTGTTTTTGAAGTCGGTTCTTTAACTCTTACTTTGAAGGAAAATAGGAGCTAGTTATCTGGTTTTGTAATTCAATGCTCAGTTATTTTCCTAGTAACGTGTTACTAAATAACTGGGTCGAGAACGTCAAATAGACAGGTGCTACATGTGACATACTGGTAATTTGCTGGTTTCGGTTAGACTGGAAGCTGACCCTAAAATAGTTGAGGAAAGTCTGCAGATGACAATTATAATAGAAAACTAGTTCATGTTCTGATAATGTTTTATTAACGAATACAGTTTCTAGATAATTTTGCAAAGTACTAAAATCACTGTTTTAAATTATTTCAGCAACATAGATTTTTCCATAAAAGTTTTTCCCTGTCCATTGTTTCCAGTTTCCATTAAATAATTCCTACAATAGAAGTAGCAGACTTACAACAAAAGTATTTACTGAACTTACTTCAAGTTAGTGAAAAAGAAATAATTTACAAGGAGCTTCCGTTTTTTTCGAATATTATGTTATTGCGTTTAAAGGAGAGAACGTTACCAAGAATGGGTTTGACAAGAAATCTTCAATAGGTAAGTACCTTCCTATATACAGAGTGGTCCCGACAATACGACAATAAATGAAACCGCTGGTAGTTCTAGTTCATAGGAACATTATTAAACTATGAAATAAATCGTAACAACAAAATAAAATTTTTGAAAAAAATATCAATAAAACTAAGTAGCATTTTTATGCTACTTAGTTTTATTGATTCTGTAAACGAAATACCTTAGGAATAATTTACACCGATTTACGTGTGGAAATAAAATGTAACAAAAGAATTTGACAAAGATATTTAGGTAGGTTTGTCGTATAGTCGGCACCACAACGGTGTTAGGATTTATTTGATAGTTTAATAATGTTCCTAAGAACTAGAAGTACCAGTGGTTTCATTTATTGTCGTATTGTCGGCACCATCCTGTATAATGTACGTACTTCCTACCACACAACGTTGTTTTACATAACATTACACCTGGAAACTCAGAAGGGTTAAGCAGTTATTACGCCCATTGCAACCAACAACTTTATATATTCAGCAGACTAGCAAACTTATGAAACTTATCCTAATTGAAAGCAAAATTAAACCCATATTACTTGTAAAAATCCTACAATAATGCGACAAAATTCTGCGACAAACATCTATCTTCCACGTGTTAATCCTGCCCGATTCCATCAGCCTGTACCTACCTCCCACATAGCAAGAAACCTTACACTACCCTCATATAATTGATTCTCGTTACGAACGAGATATTTATCTCAAGGCCTCAGAAGCACCTCCACGTTATGATAACCAGTGTAATAGACCGCAGGGAATATTTACTATATTTCCACTATTTTCTGCTCTATCATGTAAGTACCTTCTGAGAGATATCTTACTTAAGTACGTATTTCAGGTTTATTTCTGAGATGTGCCGAATAAAGTCTTTTATACCTACGAGTAGGTGCGGGGACTTGGTAAAGCCTTTGTGAAGGTTCTATGGTAAATAGGTTACTTGAAGTCAGTTTTTTGTAGGTTTAAAAAGATACATGAACTTTCGGTACTATTATTCTGTATAGTTTTAGATTATCCTCGGTATACGTCGGCATGATATTTGGAAGTTAAAGTGAGGTTTAAAAACACCATAAATAGAATATTGTATAGTGTACAGCTATCGAACTAAGAAATATAGCTAAGTAGATTATCTTCGAGTGATGTTACCTTTGTAAACATGTTACAACAGCTTCAAAAAACCATTCTATATTAGGTAAATTGAACGCATTTATTTAAGCACGCGAAATTACTCCCTCGAACACCCCTTCCCTTGTAAAGAAGCCCGTCGCCATTACCCATTTTCCATGCCATACATTAACCTGTATCACCCACAAGCCAGCAACCAATACATCATTACAGCATGTCGCACCGACACGATCGATGTCGTACAACACTTCCCTCCACGATTTATGGCTCGCCGTAAAACTGCGGCCAATGAGCCCCGGAGCTCACTCATATCGTAGCTCATGGACTGGCTTTAAACATGGCGGCATCAGGTAAGCTCGGAGTAAATAGTTTAGACGTGAAACTATCGAGGTATAAGTAGACGGGTGTGTCGGAAATTAATAAGGTAACGTTTACGAGTTTTTTAGAGTTAGTAAAAGGAATGAACTAAGTTTTGAGCTGAAGAGGAAAAATTACTTGCCGAAGTTGCAGTAAAAGTGACGATATCAGAATGCAGTGTCCTTCTAACTTCTATTGAACAGTAAATTGGAATTCTAAATCCTTTGCAACGCACGTTATAAGTTAAATTTTTAAGGAAAAAAAACCATTTAAAAAACGGACGATTCGAGATCAGGCGGGTGTTGTTTCTGTTAATGTCAACGGTAGTTTTACACATCCTAATCACTCGTTTAATGATCTCTGAAGCCAGGTATTACGTAGGTAGATCACATATTATCTTTTAAAATGCCTCCAAAACTAAGATTTCTAGCAGAAATACCCTCATCAATACCCGAATTACAAAGACAAATACCCAACTACTCTCAAAGCAAGGAAACTAGGCACAATTGCACAAACATGATAATACTCTAGGCACCCTAAATTTCGTGTAACACTAATTTTCACGGTGCTGGTGCAAACTGCAGCATAGTTGTACGGATAATAACGCGAGTTGTGCGACAACATTCTGGGGATGCTGTGCCGAAAGTTGCTCGGTATAATCTGCTCATCTGCTGGTGTTAATGTACTAGTTGGTATCTGACAGAAGTAATCTGCGTTATCTTTTCCTGTATGGGGTGGGTTGTGTTGGGGGTGAAGTGAATTAGCAGTGCATTTGATATTATAGAGCCATGCATGAGTATTATTGTGAGTTTGTGAACAGGGTTGTCCCAAATGTTTTCTGCTATATTTCTAATATCATAACATAACATAACGCCTGTAACCCCCGAAGGGATAGGCACAGGTATATCCATTAGAACACTCCCATTTCGTCAGGTAATATTTAAGTCTCATGTAATAGGGGGCGAGCCTTTTTAAATTGGGACAAGCCCGCCACACTATTCCCAAACCACTGTAACTCCTGTAAGCCAGAATCAACAGTGACGACCACAAGAAAAGCGTCGAGACAATGAAGCCCGACCAAGTTCCAGAGAAACGATTTAACTGTCTTGGATCCCGCAACGAAATTAATCAGAAAATAATAGCGGAGGAGTAAGAAAAACATAATTTCCACTTCCCTCCATTTCAGCAGGAGATAGAACAGAACAAGGCCAATAGGCACACAGGGACGTATAAAACTGGAATAAACCCAGTTGCCTAGCACCACGGATATTATTGTCCTTAATATTACTGGGTCCTAACTCCTAAGTTGTGAGCTGTTATATTTGACTCCAATAATATGTATGACAAAAATGCTTGATCGCACGGAAATTTGTTCTAGTTTCTACAAGGTCCGTACGTTAAGGGGGCGAGCCTATTGCCATCAACTAGACACAAATCCAGAATCCGTGGCTGCTACTGAGAATTTTCTGATGGAAAAACCCAAAAATACCCTACCTGGGAATCAAACCCAGTATCTCATGCTCAGCAGTCGCGCTTGCGACCACTACACCAACCAGACTTCTGAAATCTTTACAAGTGTATTATTTTGAAGTTTAGATTACAATAAGAAGAATTCTACAATACGAGGAAATTAAACTGGAGACCACCCATGTTCCTTCTTAGCCCTTCATGTCGAGGCCGCAGCCCCGAGAGTCCCATGCCTCAGGATCTCATTAAGCTTACACCTCGTAAAGCAGCTGGTATTGGCACTCTATCTGTATAGCAATCAATCACATTCGCTGCTAAGAACCTTCTAAGCGTAGGAGCAAAGTTGTAAGTCTCACTCATATAATATTGATAGTCATACATGTCGGCGCGAGCAAAGCATTTAGACGTACAGTACCCGGCGATAAATATTGCACCTTTGGAAATTGGTGTATTTTATACTAAGAATAAAAAGAATTACCAAAAGAAGCAAATCATTTCCTAATAGATACCGGACTGTTTGTATTTCGTGCGACAGAGATAACGCTCTACGAAGCCGAAATTAGCCGATTGTCTCTTTCCAAAGGTCGATGTGTAATATTTATCGCCGGGTACTGTAAAACGAAACGGAACGCTCTGTGACATCATCGGACTACTCACTTACTGACTCAAAAATGGCTAATGACCACCATAGACTCATCAAGGACCCCGTCGGCCTCCTTCACCAATAATTCAGCCAGGTTTCATCATCATCATCATCCACTGCTGGACAAAGGCCTCCCCCATAAAACGCTATAACGAACGCCAACCTGCCGTTTGCATCCACCGGTTGCCCGCGATTCACACGATGTCGTCGACCCACCTGGTGGGAGGCCTACCAGCGCTGCGTCTTCCGGTTCGTGGTCGCCACTCGAGAAACTTCCTTCCCCATCGGTTGTCGGTTGTTCGAGCAATGTGGGCTGCCCATTGCCACTTCAACTTGGATATTCTGAGAGCTATGTCGGTGACCCTGGTTCTTCGGCGAATTTCCCCATTTCGGATTTTGTCGCACAGAGAAACTCCGAGCATAGCTCTCTCCATGACTCGTTGCGTGACTCTGAGCTTCTCTAAGAGGCCAGCAGTTAACGACCATGTCTCTGTGCCATAAGTCATCACTGGTAACACACCAGCCAGGCTTCACTCGAGCCGAAATACATATAAAGTACCTCCACAAGGTTTCTAGTCCTCTAACTCACTAATATTATCACTGAGTGCCACAGATTATGTTTCTTTGTCGTTGATGAAGTTGTGACTGCGTCGTTGGTCTAGTGGTTGTAAGCGCTGACTGCTGAGCATGAGGTCCATGGTTCGATTCCCGGGTCGGAAAAAGTGTTATTAGGTTTTTTCATAAGGTAAAACCCAGTAAAAGCCACGAAGTCTGGGTTTGTGCCCGGATATTAGCAATAGGGTCGCCCCATTCATGGTAATTCAATACTAACAGGCGAAATGTCGGTGTACTTGTTAGATACGCCTCTGCCTGACCTGTCGGGGAGTACAAGGTGTGATGTTATGGTTATGTTATGATGTATGAAGTGGCGAACAAAAACTTTTGTAGGTGTCATAAAGTATACCCTATCGAAATGACATTGCATTTTAACATTCAACAAAGCCAAAAAACGAACCTAAATAAAACAAACCCAATGCTTCTAAATGAAAACATTCTTAAACATAAATATTCTCGTCAGCTTATTTGCTAACTCTGTGTTTCGCAAACAATGGCACGAGTAAGACGGCAGTACTGTATCTAGGTTTGACCTGAGCCGCAAATAAAAACGTTGGCGGTGAGGCACATTTTAATCACTTGCTTCTCGCTTCTATTGACGTCTCAATTTTGGCGTATTCGAACGAGTCTGTCTGGAAGGTGAGGACTTAGTGAAAAGCGGAAGCGGGAGTGGGAATTTGTAACTACTTACGTTAAAAACACTTGGTACTAAACTTTGTCAAGGTGTCATCATTCCCCAACGTACGTGCCGTAGGTCTTGCCTTCAAGCCCACAGTTGGGATACAGGAATATTGGGATACACCTCTCACTGTGAGCGAGACCGGGTTGTCCACAATGCTGGTGCTGTTCAGGTTTGTGAATGTCACATGTTTTCAAAATCACGAGATTTTGAAGACATAATGTGACTCTAGCGTGCCGAGTTCCTTACGACGTTTTCCGATATCATACGATATTTTCACCGTTTTGAGAAAAGTAGTAATAATATAAAATGATGCACGGGTTCGCGGCAGCACCCTGTGCCACCACTGTTTCATACTGAACCACCACCACTCGGCGGTTGTAGTATTGGAAAAAATCATAAAATAATTATTCTCTTCATTTTCCATCCCTTTATTTGATTCTCCAAACAATACAGACAAACCACATACTTTTTGATATTTATTGTACAAAAATGTGCGCAATAATGACTGTTACGTTAAAGCATTGTCAATTTGTATATCCGAAAGGCATTGACAACGTTTATTTATTGGTTGTGTTATAGTGAACCATGTTTTAAATATGAATGAACAGCATTCTCTGAATAAAGCAAAATATTAAATTGTTCTGTAAAAATACATGATACGTTTAAAATCAAAGGAATTAACAGATTGTGCCATTTTGATATTTGCTACAGATATTCTCATCAAATAAATTGGGTTTCTGTGAGAGTACTATCAGCAACATGTCAATAGTATCTAGTGGTTTTCGTAAAGAATCACACACACATTTTTGACTTCATTATGGCGAAATATGGATGTGACCCTGAATGGTTGACTGTACGATGTACAAATATTTATACACGGTAAATAACCCTTAGCTAGACTCAATACGTCAAGTAGGTCCTTACTCCCTGAGAAATCATTAACTAGCGCCCACTTAGAATGTTTTTACAACAATATTATTGCTTTTGGAATCCAAGACTCGCAATTAAGTGAAAATCTAAGTTTTTCCACAATCATGGAGAAGACTCACACATTTCAATGTTTTTACAAAAGACTGAGTTATGAAAGTTAGCAAATACTCGTATAGGAAAGTTTCAGAATTACATTTGAGACTTCAAAATTATATTTGTTTAAGCTTTCAGGTTTACGTAGCTAATTTCGTTGTGAAAATAATGATTTCTACTTTTATTAAGTCGCCTACGCTCAGTTAAGGTGGTTCAATATCTTTGTAGGTATAGTTGGCTTCGTAATTACCTAAGGTTGAAGGTTATTTGCACGTCATAAAGCAACAACGCTTTAAAGTTTTAGTCAAATGTGGAAAAGTAATACCGAGGTTCTTAGCTACCTACTGAAACAAGTATCTCATTTTTCTAGCGGGTTAAAAACTACACAGGAACACAATTTTCTTGCTCAACGAATGGATTGATTACAGTTCACGCAAATGGATGACAGCGCCTTGCTAGATAGTTGCGAGTTCCCTCAAAATTGCTCCGAATAGTTCGGTAATCGCGTCTGACTTAATAAGCTATTTGTTCACGAAGATGTGAAACAATGCAATTTAGTAAACCATCTTAGAACTTTCTCGTGAACGTATATATTCAAAATATAATTTTACTCCCTCACTTTTCCTATGCCCTCTTATACTTTGGACTGCCAAAGTATTGAACTCTGCGCAGTATAGTAGCGTTTTTAGTTTCATTCCTCCCATCAACTGCCAGCCTTAAAAAGAACAGGCATCTTCTCGGCATCTCGTCCCATCATAGACCTTATTCATCGTTTGCCATCAGGCAGGATTGAACAGGTCCATTTGACAATATAAAACCAAATGCTGTCAAGTGCATGTCAAAAAAAAAGTGTCGGTGCTTAGCATGGTTGGTAATCCCAACCATGCTAAGCACCGACACTTTTTTTTTGTGGTTGGGATTACCAACCATGCTAAGCACCGACACTTTTTTTACGGACGGACACATTATACCGCTAACTGACATATACCGCTGGTACATCGTAACCTCAACCAATGAACCGCTAGCACACACGACCGCTACCTTACACTACCAGGGCTGCATCACGCAAATCTCGATCGCGACAATATGGCGCTCCGCATTCCCGCGCCAGCCGGCACTGAGCACGCGACTCTCATCTTACGCCATCTGCAGTCCGCAGATTACTTTGCAATTGAAAACAAATAATAATAAATACGGTACTGCGAGCACGCCCCGGGAAATTGGAAAAAGGGAGAAAAACACCAAGTATTCGGTCCTGCCGCTGAGATATTGAAGCAGCAGCAGCCAGATGCTCAAATATGAGTTTTATGTCTTCAAAATATAGATGTTTCCAGTCGGCTTTTATTGCCGGAGCCCTTGTTGTGATGGATCTGCGGTTAGCTGAGAGAGCTATTGTTTTTAGTTTAGCTTTACGCAGATGTACGGCATCAGATAAACGCGGGTTCAAAATCCTATGACATGCGAATTTATTTATATTCCCTTGGGAACTTTTGTATATGCTTCATAATACCAGTTAAGGATGGCAAAACTACATCAAATTAGCAAGGTCCGCCTGCAACATAAGTTCACTTACACCCGTATCAGTCGTAGGAATATGACAAACAGAATTATATTTAGTAACGTTTAGCACTGAATATTATTTTCGACGAGGCTGTTCCTGCTCAAAGCTTAAGGTCTCTTCCTAAAGATGTTAAGAACGAAATACACCTATTATCTTCAAGATACGCTTCATTCTTGACTGCGACAAAACTTTATATTCCCGTTTTCAAAAGCAGTTCCAAGTCTTGTCGACAATTATGTTTCCTTAATCCGTAGAGACACTTTAATAGTACCATAATACCGGGTATACATACTTGAAGTACATATACACGTGTTATATGTGTTGTTACTAGTCCCCAGGACTCGCTAGGTTACGTCTAGTGCTCCTAAGGGTCGTATTTGACGTGTAAGTTGTATAAAAGAAGCCATTTCTTCAAGAACAGATTCAATCTTTCAAGCTTCAAGTTTATGTTACGCACTTTGTTTTGTTCTTATCGTTTGAGACGTTAATAAGTTTTCTATATTTATTATTTGGTAAATAATGAAGAAATTGTAAGTTTGAAACTGATATGAACTTTTGTTAGGTAAGGTATTTGTATTGTTTTAGCTGAAAAGCTATTTCATTTATTTATCGATTCTGTATACTTAAAAAAATTAAATTACCGTTATTATTGTTTGCTTATTGATATTTTGGGTGTTACCGTAGGATACTCATTTATGTAGGTAAAAGGTCTTTTAATAACTATTTAAACTTTTACTGTTACTCTTATAAAAGGCTATTTAGTTCAGATTAAGGACTCCAGTTAAAATCTATATGGAATCAGTCGTTTTTAGTGTACGATAGTATCCCTTTCTAATAAGACAGATAATAATTAGCCTGTGTACCTATAATCTACAACAAATACATACCTTCATAAACAAGGTAGGTATACCTTATATATTCTGCCTACTTACTTCAGTTCAAACAAAATCTAATCCTAGATTGGCTCCAATACATAGATCAAAGTGAGCAGCTGGGACGAAGGATGAATAACTAACTGGATCATGTAAAGGGCTATTCTATGTTTAAGTTGAACGAGTCAAGTCTTGAGGACAAGCTCAACCAGATCTTGAAGTGCATATCCTCATTTGACAAGAGACTAGAGAAATTAGAATCAAGCACCATACAAATCAGTCATGAATAACACACTAAAAATAATGGCGTGGAATTCTAACGGATTGCTGCAACACCAACATGAGTTGCAAGTAGTCCTAGACACAGAAAATATTGATGTGTGTTTGATCTCTGAAACGCACTTCACTAAACAGTCTTTTGTAAAGTTTAGAGGCTATAAGGTTTATCACTCGCTGCACCCTAGCAACACGGCGCGAGGAGGTAGCGCGGTTATTATTAAAGAAAATATCTGTCACTACGAACAATGTAAATACGAGGAACAAGACACGCAAGCTGTGGCGATATCAGTAAAAACAAATAAATTTAATGTAACAATAGCGGCCGTATACTGTCCCCCAAGACACAAGATAAACAAAGAAAAATATATACACTTATTCAGACTCCTCGGACAGAGATTTATACTTGGCGGTGACTTTAACGCTAAGAACACTCATTGGGGATCGAGATTAACGTCAACTAAGGGCAGACAGCTTCTAAGCGCAGTGAAAGACATGCACTGTGAGGTCATAAGTACTGGAAAACCTACTTACTGGCCGACTGACCACCAGAAACTACCAGACCTTATTGACTTTTTCATAGTCAAAAATATATCAACCAACTATCTGAATGTAGAAGAGGGGTATCATATGAACTCCGATCACTCTCCGATATTATTACAATTAAGTCACAAAATATTACTTAGAGAAAACCACCTGACGTTAGTTAACAAGTATACAGATTGGGAAAGTTTTAGCTTAGAGCTACAAAATATTATTGACCTAAAAACTTCATTAAAAAGCAAAGATCAGCTCGATTTTGAAGTAGATCAGTTTAACATCAATATCCAACAATGTGCATGGAACAACACACCACAGCTTATAAACAAGTTTAAAGGAAATACCTATCCAAAAGAAATAATAGACCTATTATATGAAAAAAGGACTCAAAGAAAAAGGTGGCAGCAAACTAGATTCCCGCAAGATAAAACTGTATTGAATAACCTTACCAAAAGACTGAAGAGAAAGATACAAACCTTTCAAGATGAGGCTTTAGATACTAACCTGCGTCAGTTAACCAGCGACCATACAACCCAATACTCTCTTTGGAAAGCGACAAAGTCACTCAAAAGGCCAATTGTACCAATTCCCCCTATCAGAGATGATAACGGAAAGTGGGCCATAAGCAATGACCAGAAAGCTCAAAGATTTGCACATCACTTGGAAGAAACCTTTCAGCCAAATGACGAGTCTCTGGACAACCTACAGTTTGACAACATTCTGCAAGATCAAAGAATTAAGCTTGTGACCCCGAAAGAAGTTGCAAAGGAAATTCAAAACATTAGCCTAAAGAAATCGCCAGGATATGACCTTATTACGGGAGAAATCCTGAAACAGCTCCCGCGTAAAGCCATAATTAAGCTTACTAGGCTCATAAATGCTGCATTCGTGCTTAAGCATGTTCCTGAGCCATGGAAAGTTGCTGAGGTGATAATGATTGCAAAGCCTGGTAAACCACCTCACGAAGCATCATCATACAGACCCATTTCCCTGTTGCCTATACTTTCAAAGCTATTTGAAAAACTGTTTTTAAAACGCCTAAAACCAATCATAAACGAGAAAAACCTGATCCCTGACCATCAGTTTGGTTTCAGAGAGAAACACTCAACAATAGACCAAGTACACAGAATTACCAACATCATCGAGAGAACGCTTGAAGATAAAAAAGTCTGCTCCACCGTTTTTTTAGATGTAGCACAAGCTTTTGATAAAGTTTGGCATAAGGGTTTGATATACAAGCTAAGACTAATGCTGCCCAATGATTTTGCCGATATCTTGCAATCATATATTACAGATAGAATGTTTCGAGTAAGGCACGAGGGAGCCTTTTCTGAGTTAAAAAATATTAAAGCTGGCGTCCCTCAAGGAAGTGTGCTGGGTCCAATCCTCTACCTATTGTACACGTATGATATACCAGAGCTGGAAAATAATACCATTGCAACCTTTGCGGACGACACTGCCATTATGGCTACAGGGTCATGCCATGCGGAAGCAATCAGAAAGGTACAAATTGCTGTAAATGAAGTTCATGACTGGGCACAAAAATGGAAAATCAAATTGAATGAATCAAAGTCACTTCACATTGATTTTACCAACAGGAATTGTGATTACCACCCAATTTTCATAAATGGCCAACAAGTGCCATACGCAAATACAGCCAAATATCTTGGCATAACGCTTGATGCGAAATTGCGCTGGAAAGCGCACGTTAAAAAGAAAAGACAGGAACTGGACATGCGTTTTAAAAACATGTATTGGCTGATTGGACGAAATTCCTGCCTGTCGATACATAATAAAATATTATTATATAAGCATATTCTTATGCCAATATGGACATATGGCATCCAACTGTGGGGCTGTACTAAACCGACCAACATCAAAATTATTCAAACATTCCAGAATAAGGTACTCAGGAGTATTGTTAATGCGCCCTGGTATATAAGAAATGACGACCTCCATCGTGACCTAAAAGTGGAACCCGTCACCAAAATAATCCAAAAATTTGCTGAGGCCCATGAACACCGACTCCACCAACATGTGAACATCGAGGCAATTCAGCTGCTAGACCAGACAAATATAGTGCGAAGGCTAAAACGAACAAAACCTTTTGAATTAGTGTAGTGTAAATAATGTAGAAATAATAGTGACAATGACACTCATATAACACATGAACAAAGTGTTTAGTTTATATTATAATATTAGACTCTAAGAAAGTGGAACGGACTTGTATAAAGTACAATCAGCACTATTCTGTTTTAAAATAATTATCACGTAAAAAGTTAAGTTAGATTAAAATTGCTTATTAGTCTTGTAGGCTAGATTGTAATTAATTATTAAGAACCTGGTTCTTTTTAATAAAGGATAAAAAAAAAAAAAAAAAAAATGTAAAGGGCTATTCTATGTTTAAGTTGAACGAGTCAGACAAAATGTTACCCTGCAGGCAACTATCAATTAATTGAGCTAACGGTAAACGGGAACATACATGTAGGTGAAAAAGTTAAAGGTAAAGGTTTTTATGGTATGGTGGTATTGTCTTTAAGAAAGTGGATTTGCAAACAGAGATGGTCACCACCGATGGTTGAAAGAAGTGAGCTTGCCATGAGTTCGCGCGGTCGTGTTCCACGCGTGTCTCAAATAGATATCAGCAAAGTGGAAGGGGTCCGCAAGGGCCGACGACGCATGCCGGGGGTTGCGGAACTGTTTGAAAGAATCAAATGTACGGCTGTCCTTTCTTTGTCGTTTCAGCACTGATTTTACATTAACTTTTATTCTCTTTTAAATAAGGTTTATTTCAGAGGTAAAATATCTGAAAGAAGGTCTCAAGTTCCGAGTGAGCACGACGCAAAGTCAAGTCGCCTTAGGTCGGGTACACGGCAAGGTAATAGAGCGTAGAAACTTCTGCCTCGTGTACAATTACTAGGAAACTATTGTCCGTCGTTATTGTTTTCTCACTCGTGTCTACAATTTCTTCTAAAAGTTTGACATAGTAACAGCAATATTAAGACTTAATTACTCACCCTACTTTCGAACTGAAAGGTATCGCCAAAATTTCAACCAAAAATGTTATATTATTTCTTGGCAAGGACCCTTAAAAAGTAAATAAAATGGACATTGGTAGATGTAGCGAAAGGCTGGCAGGTCCAGCCAATGACGTCATTGAATCTAAGTCAATAGCGGAGCATAACGATTGTGTGTTCGTAACATTTCATAACAGCGCGGATGTACAAACTGAATATTTTACTGGAAGTGGTTGCGTGACTGTGGATTTAGTTGACTTGTTTCTTGTCTGACCGTTTTTGTAAATAAATCCAAAAAAGTTACTACTAAAAGATCACGTGAATATCTTCATAATTTAGACACGTAGAATAACTTTTATATTTGTGTAAATAATGGCGACGATCAATAATTGTTCTCATATAAAAAATTTCGTTTAAAGCAATATTTTGGCCTGTTATAACTAATCGGTCCTTCGAGACAACCTATGAATACGGAACGTAAACAGTAAATGTCCTCCAAAATGCATGCGGTGTGTTTGCTCAACGTAGTTGGTCTAGCGAACGATTTGATAAATATTTAATTTATGTTTATAAGTTGTTAACCCAGTATCATCTATCAATGATTAATTGATTTTAGTATAGACTCAGGCAACAGTAAAATAAATAATATATATATTCTCACGATTCCTTTTCAACGGAGTATACTCACAACTTTCTTTTTCTTTCTTTCTTTTCTTTTAAAAAAAAACGTTGCCCCACACTAGGAATTTCTCCTGTATCGTGGGTGCGTTCACAAACATTTAAACTCACATACACAAATACCCAGACCCGGAACAATTATCTGTAGGCATTGACTTATATATTACTACGTAAGGACTGGGCGGACGGCATGTTAAAATGACGCCACAAACGTGGTCCCAATAAGGTCTTTCCTAAGCCGAAGTGAACTAGTCCACGATCGGCTCTCTTCGGGTGCGGTCGTAAATTTTATTAAAAGCTTTATTTATGTTCTATAAACCTCGAAAATGCCACGCCTCTTGTACAAGGTTACGTTAACGAGCAGACTACACCAATTCTCTGTATGGCGAACGCGTCGAGCAAATGTTCGGACGACCGTATCTTTAGTTTTTATATCAATGTCTGTAGGTCATATAAATATTTGTTCCGTACGGGGATCGAACACGCGACACGCAGCGCAGCAGTCCATTGCTTGAGCCACTGCGCCAACCGTGCCGTCAAAACATACGATACTAGCCCTTCCATCCGCCTTACCTCGTTGTGTCCCAAAGCGATTCGCGTCACGTGCGGCTCCGCTGACGGATTGGTTGGCGTCGACCGCAGCATACTGATGGCCCAGCGGATAGTTTTCATAAAGATAGCCCGGATTATGAGGAATGTGGCCAGCCGTCACGATCCCACCTTTATGCCTTATTTATTTGGGGGTTAGCGGATTACGTGTGTTTGGACGTTGTGCTGACTTAGCTGGGCTTGTTGTGTCGCTAATGCGAGCTTAGGATTTACTTTGATGGAAAAGCTGGTCTTTCTTTAAAGTTGTTCGATTGTTGAGTCGAAATTAATTTTAGTCTTAAAAAGAATGATTTGCTCAATGCTTCGCTCAACCATCATTTGAAAACCTACCAGTAAGATATCGATTTGGGGCTGGTGAGCCAATTTTAAAAAAGCGTTCAATAAAAACCTCAGTAAAGGACAATGTGGACGAAAACGGGGCTAACAAAATGGCGAAGCAAAACATTATGAGAAAACCGGCATGTCCTGGAACAAAACGTTTGAATGTGACATGAACCAATCCCCAGTCCGGGTCCCAGGGGCGTGTGGGATTACAGCCTACTCACTCTTACAAAGTGGGGACGTTATAGGCGGATTTCTGCGGCTTTAAAACCTGTGGTTGAGTTTAGAAAAAGACTATTACAATCAGCCACTTTACTATTTCATAACACAATCATTTCTATTTACTCGTTAACCACCACAATCCCTAAATCTTCCCCAAACATATTCATCAGGAGTTAGCAAATAAAGTAACGGATAGCTCATTGCTATGTACCGAATGGAGCCGGATAACCGTACGTTAGACTAATTGAGCGTATACATTATTTTCTTTCCCGCATCATTCTGCTGCTCGGCATTCCGACGGTGTACTCCTCATATAGTTGTGATATGGAACGTTTTCGGGTAATATTATTAGTGAGGTTGTAGGTAGATGGGTTGTGAACGAGTTGTTGGTAGATAAAATGTAGTTTAAAAGAGATTTGAGCTGCGATACAGAGGCTTTCACAAGAAATGACATAGATTTTTATGTCTCTGTGATGCCTTGTAAAAAAATTACGAAGTATATTATCAACTGACACGTTTCAGGAACTAGACGAGCGAGTAATGTCCAGTTCAGTTACAGGTTAAAGATTACCGAAAGATTACGATTAGTCGCATTTTGTTCTTATTATGCTATCTATCATCGGTATGTTTTAATGTTCATCATCAACAGCCTATAATGCTCCTGCTGCAGGGACTCAGGCCTCCTCTCTAGGAGATGGATGGACATAATCCACCACGCGTGCCCAGTGCGGGTTGGTAGATGTCATATGTCTTCGAATTTTTTGGTTCTAACACATGCCGGTTTCCTCACGATGTTTTCTTTCACCGTTTTGAGAGCAGCGGTGATGAAAAATAACACAAAGTAATGCGCCTGCCTGGGTTCGAACCCACGACTTACTGTTCGTAAGTCGGGGCCGCCACCACTGGGCCACCGCTGCTTATTTTTAATGTACTTCTATTTGATTGTACACTAATATTGGAACGAAGTTCCTTATCGCGCGTTGTGAAACGGGGCTAGACGGAAAAAATTCTTACGAAAAGTTGTCACGACACTTTTTGCTATAGTAAGCTATTGTAAGCTGTGCGGCGTCGCATGTATCTCTGTCTGTCTCTCTCTCTCTTATAGAAAGCAAGCCAGATATTTTCATTTCTACATTTCCTTTTTTTTTTTTTTTACATAATAAAAAACAATAACAATAACTTCGTTCCATTCGGATGTTCCTTGACACCGCTCAAGTTTTTTTGTTTATTTATCGAATTACGTAGCTTTAGCAAACTTTTTAAAAGTGAATGGTAAGTTTGTCATATTTGTGATTCCAGTTCAGACACGAAAAATAAAAGTTTCCTGATGATAAAGCCTGGCAAAAAAAAGAAAAATCTATCGTTGCTATTGTTTTCTTACGAAACATTATTTGTGTGAACTTCAATAATAAAACCTCCAAAAACTAACTGACAAATATCACCAACGGGTATACATCATCCCAATTAGGTTTAATCATAACCCAGGGTCTCATCAAGTGATTGGTAGTGCCCGTAATCACTTATAGCTCGCGTAGTGATGTCCTGTCCTGTGTGTGTTGCCTGTGTTGGTGGGCTGTGTTGTGTGTGTTGTGTGTAGTGGGTAATTGTGTTTGTCATAGTTAACAACGAGTCCTCGCCTCGGGCGCTCGGGATTGACGACTCGGAGCTTCGCGAGGGTCAAGGGACTGGAGCCAGCGGGATCGTGTTACGTGATAAAGAAAACGTAACATTGCAGACAGAATTTTTGTCATTATTTTTAATAAACAGTAGCAACCTTCTCTATTTATTTGTGGTTGGCGCAGCATGTCTTTCTCTATTAGTAATCACATCAGTGATCACTCCTTTTCAAGTCATGTACCTCATCATCATCATTTCAGCCTGGAATCACCCACCGTTGGGTATAGGCCTCCCCTGTTCTCTGCCACTCCTTTCTGATCTGTGCGTCCCTCATCCATCCGCATCCCGCGCTCCTGTCAATATCGCCGACACAACGCGCTTTTGGACGGCCCTGGTTTATTTGGCCTAACCTTGGCCACCATTCGGCCAGGATCTTACTCCATCGGCCATCTCCGCGTCTAGCCAGATGTCCTGCCCAACTCCACTTTAGGTGTATCGCCCTGTCCCCGACGTCGAACACTTTCGTACGACGACGGATTTCAGTGTTGCGTACTCGGTCTAGCAGGGTTACCTAATTCCATAAAAAAATTCGAGGTTTTCACTATGCAAAAATGATTGAGTATTATTTTTTATACATTTATTTAAAGAAATTATAGTACAGAGGTGTTACTTAATTCTAAACTCGCCACACTTTTACGTTTCATGGCGAGAGGCGCTTTTTTACAAAACAATGAACCATGTTACTTACATAACTAATAGGTACTAATAATTATTTATTTAATTAATTAGCAATAAGATCCACCGACATTTAAACAACATACTTACAATTAAATACTACTGCTAATTATTATTAAACTATTAACCCAAAGTTAGCAGATGACAAAAGCAAAACCACCAAAATTCCTCAACTCGTGCAATCCGCTCAGCTCTCCTCTCCCGTACTCGTGCTCGATACTTCGGTATTATTAGTTTTATTCTAGGGAAATCCGCTTTGTTTCCCCGCGAGTAAATACTGAAATATATATGAGCGCGATGCTGCCCATAATTGGGGATACGGCACACAATGTTTGTGATATTAACAGTTTGTTCTATCAACGGGTCAAGCGGAACTGGAAATGGTTGACCGGGAATACATGTGGAATAGTGCAGCGGTGGCCCAGTAGTGGCGGCCCCGACTTACGAACAGTGAGTCGTGGGTTCGAACCCAGTCAGGCGCATTACTTTGGGGAAATTATTTCATCACCACTGCTCTCAAAGCGGTGAAGGAAAACATGTGAGGAAACCGGCATGTCTTGCAACCAAAAAATTCGAAGACATGTGACATCTACCAACCCGCAAGAGGCTCGCGTGGTGGATTATAGCCCATCCCTTCTAGAGAGGAGGCCTGAGTCTCTGCAGTGGGATAATTATAGGCTGATGATGAGTGCTTGTTAAAAGGAGTATTTAGTAAAAAGTATTTTTCGTCGAGCTCGTCTTGGTAATAGGCTCGCCCCTATTACATGGGTCTTAAAGATAACCAGCGAATTGTGGGTGTACTATTAAGTACACCTCCGTCTTACCTGATGTGATGCTATGTGATGAATTCGTCTTGGGAATTGCTAACCCGGATCTGCCCAGTCCCTCTTTCAAAGATGAACCCTCAGACCCAGCTGTGTTCTACGGTCGCCCCTGCCTCATGCTAGAAACGAAACTAACGAAATCTTTAAACATAAATGGCATAAAATATTAAACTAACAGAAAAACTCAATTGCATGGATATGAAAAACATTTTGCCGTGTTTTATTCCATTTAAAGTTGTCGGCCTAAAAAAAACAACCATTATATGGGTTGGCGCTGGTTCGTTTCCTGCGTGGAAAAACATTATAATGTACTGAAACTTGTACTGCTTCCGATTATTTTAGCATGATTTATGTAATGAACAGTGAAATGTTTTCAAAAAGGATTTTTATGTTTTACCAATTTACAACAAAAATGGACACAATCAAGCTTGTAATTTCATTGTTCGGAAATAACAGCAAAAGTCAATTTTTACGAGAAATAAAATGCGCTTTAAAATTTTCATTACGTCGTGAACGTAAAAATTGCAATGCAGGAACGGTAGCTTTTACAGGGGCCTTCAGTAAACTTCAGGTAATAGAGAAACCATTCAGAATTCTATTGTAAAATAATATTTACAGTCGTTTACGCTGAATAGACGATAAATCCAGCGGGCGGATTCCTGTTTTGAGTATTGTTGTTATCGATTTAGGGTTCCGTTGCTAAATGGTGACATACGGACGGACAGACAGACGGACTGGATCAATCTAATAGAGGTCCGCTCCAGTCCGTCTGCCTGTCCGTTTGTATGTCACAGCCATATTAATGTTAACAATACACCGTTGGAATTTGGATCGTAGGTGTCTTCTATGAACCGCTACACAAAAGTGAGGTGATTATAAAAAAAATATATTATTGAGCGGAGGCTTTCCATACTGAGGGTTAAAAAATTAAATATCTACGTATATAACTGTATTTATTGAAAGCTCGTGAAAATTCATAACGAGGTTCCCAAAATGATTTTTTTTTAAGTCTGTTGTTGATGAGATATTCGCTTCTAAAGTCGTTAATTCTGAAAAATACGTGGGTGTGTATAACGTAAAAACAACTTTCAACTAAAATAGGTTGAATAAGATTTGATTAGTATTCAGTTTTTGTAATATGGGACTATTTCGTGAAACTGTAGCAGTAACTATGTTTTGCATTAACTTACTATGAATAACGCAAGTAGTAGTAGTTTTAGTAATAATGCGACTTTGCTCTTGTAGTGTAAATTGAATTATGAATGAAAATATTGTTAAAAATATTATTATTGTATTGGTAGATACTACGGAACCCTTTGTACGTGCGTGCTTTTTATGTAATTTTGCTAGTAACTGCTCGTATCAAGTAACAAACGAAAATAATTATTTTTCTTTAGTAGGTATACCTAATTACCTACTGTAATATATAATACTAGCTGATGCCCGCGACTTCGTTCCCGGTAACTTTGATGGGTGACTAAAAAAATGTTTGGTGTGGACAACCCTTAATACTTAGGGGGATGAAAAATAGATGTTGGCTGATTCTCATAGATACCGGATAAGCACAAAAAATTTCATCAAAATCGGTCAAGCAGTTTCGGAGGAGTATGGCAACGAAAACTGTGACACGAGAATTTTATATATTAGATGTATGTACATACAAAGGCGAGTTCAAAACAGATTTGACTTTTCTAACAACAAAATGTCTACCTACCGCAGAGACGAGTACATTTTTAATTAGACATTTCAAACTTTTCTCTTTCATATCATATTTTATGTTTTAGACTAATTTAGACTGGCTCGCTCTACGTGAAATTTTCCTGTATTTAGTAACATCCTGTACTCACTCTTCAACTACACGCCGTAGATACAGCCACCCATCTCGGTTACCTAAAAACGGCCCGAATCTTTATAAGTGCGATGTAAATAAAAGGCGCACACGGGGCTGCAATATAAAACGGCGGCGACGGTTTATTTCGACATTTGTCGCGAATAAATCACAATTTGAGAAGAACTATAGTGGTGCTTTGCCAAGAGACGCCGCGGCACAAGTGCCTGACAAGCATGTACTGGACCAAACTTGGGACGGAGACGATCCTGGATTTCCAACACCGTACAATTTCAGGTATATGAATATTGCTGCGGGTTGTTTGAAAGAGATACTGCGGCCTCGACACAAAGGGCTAAGAAGGAACATGGTCGTTTTTAGTCAGTAGAAGTCTGACACTCCCTACCGCTCTGCCCAGGGCGGGAGGAGTCATTATTGATGATTTCCCACCCTCCAAAAAAATAGCCATGCTTGATGCCATTCTGGTCGATCCAAATCAAGCTTTTCCAATGACACACATACCCAAACTTTTACTTTGAATCTTACATAATTATATTGTATTTAGTGGGATTATACCTACATTTTTAACCGACTTCCAAAAAGGAGGCGGTTCTCTATTCGTGTGTATGTCTTTGTTTTTTTTTATGTATGTCCGAGCATATCTCCGTCAATTGTGGACCGATTTTCAAAAATCTTTTTGTGTTTGTTAGTTTTAGATTCTTATTGTATTTTACCTTCATCGGGATCAATGATGCACTCAGTGCTTTCATGATAAACAGTTCGCATGTCGATGTTCATTCTACCTAGTAGTACAATAACAAATCTTTATTCAGAATCCCAGAAGGTAAAATATTAATAAGAATCTAAAACTAAAAATGTAGATATAATTATGTAAGATGTTGTACTAAGCTAATGGAAGAAGAAAACGTGTTGCGCCGACCCCAAATAGAATGGGATAAGGGCAGGAAGATGATGTTGTACTAAGTTAATCCTGTATCACATATTGCAGGAACTCTAACAGTATGCTATACGTACGACAGTAGTTTTTTGTTTGATGTACCTCTGTCGTATCAAGTTGAGTCTAATGTTGAATTTAAGTAGGTAAGGTTCTTTGTACCCACTTATTTTAACCACGACGTGATTGCCTGCCAATTAAAGCTCGACATTTGAGATTTTTTGTTCTGAATTGAGGGAAACGTTAAATTCATAAGCAAATTACTGTAGGTACATAATAAAATAACTTTGTATCGCTACTCAAATAATGTATTATAGAATAATGTTGATATTTAATTACCATGAATTCTATTCAAGTGAAGAAGTTATTTATATCAGAATTCTGGCTAATACGAAAGGCACACAAGTAACATTTGTCATTAATTAGCGTCCACGAAGGTATTAATTAATACTACAAATGTATAATTTAAGAGCTCGGTTTGTTCAAATATGTAGAAACACGGAGGTTCAACCCTTTGTACCAGCTTCATATAAATTATGTTTTAACGCGTGTGTTTTATAGAGGTCGTCTCGTTACCGCCGGACTAATAAACTTGGGTTTGATTCCCAGGTAGAGTAAAGTGTAATTGGGGTTTTTGTTAGTGAAATGTTTGTTTTAGTGTTTTGGTTAGCCACTGGCCGTTTTTCAAGGAGTGACTCATGTCGAAATAAAGAAATTCAAAATGCTTATATAAAAAATTTGTTTCTCTTTTAATTCATCACACATAGCCTGCGGCATAATAGGGATGTTTCCTGATTAAAAAAAATATGATTCTAATTACTCCGTCTGTTAGATTAACGAAAAATATTGGATACGTATTTTTTGTTTTATCAAATCAATAAAAATCGTCGAAGATAAAACGCGTCAAAGATTTGAGTTGGGGCTTGTGACGTCACTCACCGGTAAAAAATGTCATACTAATGTCTGAGAATATGACGTCACACGAGTTTTCAAACCACTGTTTCGTCTTCATTGTTTGTTTACGTGAAAAAAGAAAAAATATGTGTCCTTTAAATATTTTTTGGAAATCTATCTGACGGACTAATTAGATGTTTTGTTAACTACCCTATTGGTCATCATCTCGCTAGCCCTGACCCAACATGTTGGGGTCAGCTTCGAGTCTAACCAGATGCAGCTGAACACATCACAACCGTATCCAAATATTCGCATTCATCATCAAGATTTACCTTCCCTTATCCCAATTTCCTCGGAGTCAGTAGCCTGTCTAGGGGCCAACAATTCGGCAAGGCAATTTCATAAGGTAAGCAGACTGTTCAGAAAACTTTAAATTATGAGGATTAATGAAGAGTAATAAACTTTTACGCATTATGAAAGTACTACCACTTCTTGGAGTCGGCGGAGCATGTCTTCGCAGCTCCAATCTAGAGAGCAAATACTCATCATCATCATCATCAGCCTGGAATGTTCCCTCTGTAGACTCAGGCCTCCTCTCTCCTCTCTCTCTCTCTCTCTTCTCTCCTCTCTTTTTTTATTATTTAGTTTTAGATTCTTTTTTTATTATTTTTGTAGTTCCTGTGCTTGTCCCAAATAAATATTTTTCTTTCTTTTCTTTCTTTCTCTCTGGGTGATGGATAGGCTATAATCCACCACGCAGCTCAGTGCGGGTTAGTAGATCTATGTCACATGTTTTCGAATTTTTTAGTTCTCACAGCCGCACTTAGAGACGTTTAATGATTGCTTAAGCCATCACTTAGTAAAGATTTTGACACTATTTAATTTTAATTTTTTTTGGCGGGTGGAAAATCATCAAATAACCCTTCTAGAGCGTAAGGGAGTGTCAGACTTCTACTGACAAAAACTACCCCATGTTCCTTCTTAGCCCTTCATGTCGAGGTCGCGGTATCTCTTGCGAACAACCTGCAGCCCCGACGGGCGAGATTTTGACACTTTACATAAGGTTCTGTATGTCAAATCTTTACTAAGTGACGGCTTAAGTAATCATTAAATATCTCTGAGTACGGCAGTAAGACATGCCGGTTTCCTCACGATGTTCTCCTTCACCGTTGTGAGAGCAGTGGTGATGATATTAATTACACTAAGTAATGCGCCTGCTTGGTCGACCCACGACTTACTATTCGTACGTCGGGCCCACCAAAAATGAGCCACCACTGCTCTTAAAAATACTGAAAAAAAGAAAAAAAACGTATGTATTAGTCTCACACAGGACAAGATACTGGAGATACTGGTGAGAGTTAATTCATTATCGGCAAAGCTTTCTTCTATTCTCTCCTGTGAACCGTGTCGCGTGGGTCGTGCGTTTCTCCTCACAATAGCCACCCGTATGCTTCCACCGCAACCTGGCGGCTTGCATCGCCGATGTTGATATGAACTTATATTCTTTGCATTTACATAACCTATTTCAGCGAGACTTGCGTCCTCTAGACGTTCACTTTGTGCAAAATACTATTGTTTAGATCAAAATGAGATAGAAACTTATGACTATTGCAAGAATACCTTGTAAGTTAGCTAAGAATGTTGGCTATGTGCAATTTTATAAGTAGTCAAAATAAGTATGTAGGTTGTAGCTAGTTTTCTTGATTTTTGCCTGTTTTCATGGGGAAATGGCATGTGATTATGTACCTATGTATGTGGTGAGATTCACCAGACCTTTTTCCAAAGCTTGATTCTCATGATAGTAGTTATAATGAACACTTTGTTTAGGTTTCTTTGGCTCTACCGGCCGGCGGCGATCTGCTCAGCAATGTTATGTTATTGTACGTCTATTTGTATCCAGAGACTTATTAACGCCGATCAAATTTCTTTCAGCGTGTCTTCGTTCAATATTGGCATCATAAAGACAAAAACTTTTGTCTATTCGTCATTAATTAATTCAAAAGAGTACCTACAAACAGCTCATGATTTTCCAGATTGTTCTGAGTTCATTAAACTACACTTTATCAACAACAACCCTTCAACAGGCTTATCTCTGATCACACATTCATTATTAAATCCAACAGCCATTCAATTTTTCCTATCTCCCATAACATTAGTCTAAATAATTTCAATAAAGGCCCCCTTAATACCCCATAATTCTGCCGTAGAACCCGTAACAACAAAATAACGCGCATGTTTGTAAGCCATGGGGGCCAGGGGGGTCGTAAGGCAGGGTATCGCATAAACCGAGCGGAATCGTTTATTCATTGGTACATCACACTCGCGTTAACTTTGTATGGGATGTGCACTATCGCGACTCATATTATTGTGTCTTTATAAAGATTTTGACTGGAGAAGTAGTTATGGTTCATATTGTGAAAGCTTGATAAATATCAATTTACATAACATAGCCAACAAAGGTGTACCTATTACCACACCCAGTTTACAGTTTAAGTCACACCCAGTTTACAGTTTAAGTCCCATAGCGGGCGGGCCTATTGCCTGCTGCTGTGAAATTCCTGATGCAAAAACTCAACACTGCCCGACCTGCGAATCGAATCCATAACTTCACCACACCAACACTAGACTAACGAGGCACTCAATAGATGAAGCTGGAGTTAAAGTGGTATTCTGTTATACAACAGACATGCAAGATGTTTTATTTTAGAAATCAAATCCATAGTTGCTCGTCGAAATGAATGTGTCGTGGTCTTCATAAAATGAGGTTTTTTATCAAAAACCTAGGATTTTGATGAACATAGGCCTCCCCTTAGTGTCGCTACATTGACCGGTCCCGTGCATCTCGCATCCAGCGGATCCCCGCAACCTTCACCAGGTCAATCAAAAACCTAATTTTATGAAAAACCTGCGACATAATAATATACAAACTATCATCGTCACATGACGCACGCTACGTCTCTGACAGCAAACGTAACTAAAATCCCTCACCACCGAACAATTCCCCGGAAGCCCGTCCAACCAATCCCGACACAACGGATATTCCTTTCATCCCAATCCACCGCCAAAACAGTAACAATACATGATTTTTTAATCAACCTCACTTCCGAAAAGATTAAAAAAATGTCATAGTGTACAGACGCGTCAGCCTGAGTGACGGCGCGCTCCCCGGCCAATTTTAAAACAATACGGACAGGTAGGTACGTAGTTACCTAGTTAGGCAGGATTAGAGACGGGAATATAAAAAGCCTCACCTGTTGTTCATGATCATTAATCATTGGAGCAATTGCTGAGCAAATTTATCTTTATCAAGGCCCCGAAACGACGGGAGTTCGTATAATGACTCGTAAACATTTTTGATAATAAAATAAAGAAGAGTAATAACAGAAAGTTGGTGTTTCTTGTTTAGAGAATTGTGTTCAAGTTTCGTGTTTAGGCCCCGGGCTGAGTTTTATGGCAATGTTTGACGCGCACTTCTTGTTGTTTTGTGCTGAAAAATAATAATCAGCGGAGTGTGGATGGCTTTATTGTGATTTGTAATAAGCGATGTTTTTGACTCTGGATTTAATGAGGTTAAGGCGTTGACTGTTTCATTGACTTCTCTGAACTGAGTTTAAAGTCCGATAAACAAGTGCCATGACTTATTTGCCCAGGACAATAGTCGGCAAATACGTCTTCTACCCAGCCCGTCGTGCACGGTACCTTCATCCTCTGGGCCTTGAATAAAGCAAACGACAGAGCTGTCCTGCTTACCACGTAGGTACTGGTTGGACAAAATATAAGTCACTAGGTGTTGCCAGCGGCTTCGCCCGCCTCAACTCGAAAATGATCCCACGGGAAGATAAAATCGGGATAAAAACTATCCTATGTGTTCATCCAGGTTATAAACTATCTGTGTACCAAATTTTAAATCCAAATCCGTTCAATAATTTTTGTGTGAAAGAGTAACAAACATCCATTCATCCATACATACATACAAACTTTCAGAGTCCAGATGACGAAATAATAGGTGATACTAATTTTGAGTTTTACCAACTGGACACACGTGTGTCCGGTTTCTTGTGTCGAGATGGTGAATAACCCATAATATTAGTAGGAAGTAGTATCCTACTAAGACTAACTAAGAGGAGATGAAAAGAGTCACTAGTTAGTTCTGGTGGCATAAAAACCTTTGCGTTTGAGTCGAGATTTTTATTATGACTGTAGAATTGTCAACAGGAAATATATCACAGTTATGACGTAGTTTTAAACTTAATACATGAAAATGGAGCAGTTCAGCCAATGTTAGTGAAAGCCATAGCTAATCAAAGTTGTGTGTATGTTAGGAAGTGGCCACGTGAGTCGTGGCACGTGAACACAAATAGGCACGTTGCGATATTGCTAGCGCGCGGTGTGTAGCCCATGTGTGGGGAAACGCAGTATCACCGGTGGTGGTAAGTGAGGAGTGACAAGTTAAACTGATCTATTGTAAGAGATCATGGAAGATGGGCGGTTTAGCTGAAACCAATCACGATCAAACGAATAAAGCCGGCAAAGTCTAATATTTACTAATTATTTTGCTGCATGACCAGAAACCTCTTCTCCCACCAGAAAAACTACGTGTACCTATTGGTAATAACGTGATAAGAGTTGCTCATACGTTGACCGTATCAGTGGTCTTTTGTGTTTGCAGCACGTCTTGCGTCGAACGAAATGCGTGGGCTTCACTTCTTTATTTTACGCAAATACCATCGCGACTATAGCCGCGTACTGACTGAGCGCGCAGCCTCGCGAGGCAATTCATGTGGTGTTGGTCAGGACATGCCTGCCCGAGGAAAACAATGAAAAAATGAAAATGATCGTGTCACGCGGCATACACCCGAAGCTGCCTCGCGAGGCTGCGCGCTCAGTCATTACGCTGCTAATAACACGCGCGTCGCGGTGACTACTGTCTCTTGAGCTCTAAGGTTTTTTGTCATGAAACTCCCCAAGATACCTATCTAGGGGAGTTCCATGACAAAAATCTTTAGAGCCACTGGACCCATATCAAAACAAAATACACCTTAGTTCCCACACCAAGAGTCTTCCGAACTAAACATTCTGCATTACCGGCCCAGTGGCACAAGTGACACGACATTAGCATAGGTATTACGGGTTTATTAAATGCATAACACGACACGGTAATGTGGAGCCAGAGCTCGGCTTGACACAATATTGAGCGTGGCGTACCCTGGGACACAACCTGGGAGTACTGGCTGCTAGCTGATCGATTTAGAAGCTGTCGCTGTTTGCAGATGGTGGATTAGGATATGCTGGTGGATTATGGATTTGGGGGATGAGGGATTGGTGTTAATTTAGGTTTGTATTGTGTGAATGCATTGGTTGAGTGTTATATTTGAGTCATATTATGACATTAAAAGCTTAGAGAAAAAAAATCGGCCTTGTGCGAGCCGGACGCGCGCACCGAGGGTTCCGTACAAACAAAGTCTAAAATTATTAAAAATATTTTATTATAATTATGATGTAACTAAAAATTTATCCTTTTCGCAATATTTCCTTTATCTGTGCTATAAGACGTTGCTTCGTCCTAAATTTCAAGATTCTGAGTTCACGGGAAGTACCCCGTAGGTTTTGATTCCCTTGCGAGTGTCGAAAATTTGCGACATAAACGACTGTATCTTTTGATTGCGTTGGCTTAGAAGTTTGATTTTTTCACAGATCTAAGGGAAAGTAGACCTGAGTATTTGATATAAATTGCTTGATACCTCCACGCGGTCCTGAGAAAAACGGTCTTGACAGACATGACAGACCGACGGACGGACGGACGGACGGACAACAAAGTGAACCTGTAAGGGTTTCGTTTTTTCCTTTCGAGGTACGGAACCCTAAAAAGTCTTGATTGCCTATGACACCACTTATATTTTGATTCAGGTTGCAGTTTTTATACCAGCAATTCTAAAAAATATAACAAAAACACTAATTGTATTGACCATAAAATAATATTTTTATAAACTAAACCTACCGATGATCATGGGTATGAACGACATCTGTCGATACTCAATTTTGCATGAAATGGCAGCTGCAAATAATTTAATAAAGGTTATACGAGTGGTGGTCCACAAGTCCACTTTTAAAAAATATTTTTTTTTGTGAAATTCACGTAACTGCCAATAACATGCGAGTGCATAAACTTGTAACTATCCCAGTACATAAGTAACTTCCACAAAAAAACAAGTATTTAAATCTCCTTTACAAAGCTGCCAAAATCCAACGTGACACTAGCAGGCATGTTTGCTACAATAACTTTCAAATATAAACGGTTATATTTTTCCAATATTAACCCTTATTAGCCCACCTGTTGCCCCATAATAAATCATGGCAGACTCACTGCATTAGATTAATCTTTTACGTAATTTATTAGCGCTCCTCCGGATGAACGAGAATTAAATAAATTCGCCTTTCACTTGTAGAGGATTATTATGAAATGATAATATAAGTTGTGGCAGTTTAACTTGAGTTACGATGTGTGCCGTTTTAGGGTTAAAAAGGTTTTAAATAAGATAACTTCAAGCCTGTTATCCCCGAACGGTTAAGCAGAGGTGTGACAGGTGTGTAATAGTACACCCACATTTCAAGCAATTATATTTCAGTACCATGTAATAGGAGGCGAGTCTATTGCCATCAATCCAGCGAAAATCCAGCGTCCGTCGATGCTTCTGAGAAATTCTTGATGGAAAATCCAATAACACTTTGCCCGACCCGGGAATCGAACCCAGGACCTCATACTCCGCAGTCGCGCTTTCGACCACTAGACCAACGAGGCAGTAAAAAAGGTTGAAAAGATTTGTACGGTATTAATGAGTTTTATTATCATCTCTACGTAGTTTTTTGAGGAGCTCGTGGCAAAATAAAAACAACCGCTCGGGTCAAATTTCTGATGAGAGTAGCAGCCACGGAGTTTACATTTGTGCCCGTTTGATGGAAATGGGGCTTAAAAACATAACTGGAGAAATGTGAGGCTACTGGGTACACCTCTGTCCCACCTTTCGAGGATTACAGTTTATTAAAATTAATTAATAAATTAAATAAAATAAGTTTATTACGTATCATTTTGGCTTTAATTGCGTATCGAGGAGTCTTCATTTAGGCATAGAAAATGCCTATAGTTGAAGCCTCCGCTCTTCCCTTACATTATAAAAACATTAAAATGATGCAGCTCTTGCAAGGACTTCTAATAGTATTATAAAATATGTAATTGTTATCTCAGTAAGAACTGCCACTCGGGTCGATTTTTAGGTAAAGCTGTGCTTGCTAGGTTCGAGTTTCCTCCGTGCCTCGGAAAGCACGTTAAGCTATTGGCCCCGGCTGCCATATATAGATCTTTGGCAGTCGTTACAGGTAGTCAGTGACCTGATATACTGACATCCAGTCTTACCAAAGAGGTATCGTATTACCCAGTATTAACTGGGTTGTGGAGGTCAGATAGGCAGTCGCTCCATGTAAATTACTTGTATTCGGCGTATGCGTCCGGTTAGACTGGAAGCCGACCCTAACATAGTTGGGAAAAGGCTAGGCAGATGATGATGAAATCTCAGTAACTATTCTGATTCACCGACCATATGTATGAGTTTCTTTCAAATTATATTAACTTTAGATATTGTGGCGAAAATAGACTGTCTAGACGAATAAGGTTTCCATTTACGATTCTGTTTATTGGCCCTTTGAATTGTCATGCTAAAGTGTTTTGTGTAGCTACCTATTTAATGTATCCAAAATATTTATTTCTTCTTTTCCATATTTTCACAAACATCAATAGACGTGAAAACTCAGAGAAAAGCCTTTTTTCAACTTTGTAAGGGGCAACTGGCAATACCATTAGCTGAATACTAGTGCTTCACATGGACTAACTGTCTATCCGACTTCCAAAATCCAGTTTCAGGACTTACAGGATAATTCCTTCCCTCACACACACACACATCCCCCTACACACACAATTCTCTACCTCAAAACTATTTTAAAATAATTTTATTTTCATGTGTACTAAAATCTTATACTACTAAAAATTTTATACTTAATTATCAAACTCAATACTCCGAAATTGTTACAGTAACATAAGAAGCACTATGTAAACTTTACGTCATGATACCTTAGGGGTCCGGACTGCTTCTCCTTAACACTGGTTTTCATAACCTAGCTAGGAGAGCAGTGCTCACCCAAATGATTGTAGAAATAGTACTTACCTATTCTGTAAAACTGTACTTTTAACATGTACTACAATGCCATGTTTTGAGCAAAAAATAAATATTATTATAAAAAAAAAAAACGATATCACTTGGCCACACTGGGTTGTTAAACTTTCGGACTTCTGACAATGATCTACGAATTATAACCGGGACCAACAGGCATAACCTGACACCCATAACACAAGTTTAATCTTAGCTTGGGTGCCAGAGGTTTAAACTCAGTGGAATCATTACAATTTTTAAGTTTATACATAAATAGTCTGTACTACGTAGTGCCATACTGCTAAATTGTAATTTTGGAAATAAAGCATTATTAACACTGATTTCTGAGGTAGAGAGGAGGTTTCGGTAAGCACTACATGGTCACGCATACACAGTTGGACCATGACAACCGTAGTATCACGTTGAAGATCCAGTGCGGCTGGTATTATTCAGACACGAGCACCGCCCCCTACGGGTAAAGTAACATTAACTGCCGCACGCAGAGAGGTTTAATGATTACTTAGGCCATTACTTAGTAAAGGTTTTCACAGTTTTGTCATACAAAAGCATGTCAAATCTTTACTAAGTGACTGCTTAAGTAATCATTAAGTATCTCTGAGTACCGCAGTTAGATATATTTGTCTGATCCGAATTAAGCATCGCAAGCGCCTTTGGGGACAACACGCAACCTACTTACAAGTCTACCCACACCTAAAGTGCGCTTCTACAAAGTCGTGATGTTTTGGATGTTTTGAGGAGGGAGGATATTCAGTGTCTGATCACAGCGGAGGTGACACGTGTCGGAAATGTATGCGATTGATTGTGCTCCGTATTATTGTCTTCAATTGTCATTTCAAGTAGGTACTTACTTCCCGTCGGGGCTGCGGGTTGTTCGAAAGAGATACTGCGGCCTCGGCGCAAGGGCTAAGAAGGAACATGGGTGGTTTTTAGTCAGTACAAGTCTGACTCCCTTTCGCTCTGCCCAAGAGCGGGAGGGGTTATTTGATGATTTTCCACTTACTTTAATAAAAACAGTGTATCGAACCCAGTGCATTTTTATTGCACGAAACCCATCTTCTGCCCACATGATGTACGAGTCTAACGGAATAAATCGTGACAATTCGACATATTAAAATGTACACACAAATTCACTCATAAAAATCACAACCGATTACCGAAACATCAGCACATAACAAAAGCCTACATCGACAAAATCAAACATATGCTGTGATCGTGATTATTGTGCCGATTCGGCGCTGATGGGCTCTTCAGCGCCGATTGCGGACAATACCGCGCTGATTGATCAGCAACGCAACGATTTAAACACTATTCAAACGGCTTCATTAACCCTCAAATATTGAACCGAATCGCGTCAATCATTACGCGTCTTTATCTCATTAACGCCAATTCGGCTGCGGTGATAATTATTTTGTGATGGTTTTATTAAAATTAAATTTGAGGGGAATATATTTTGGGTTTGCGTTCCGTTTTGTTTGAATAAAATTTTGAACGAAATGAATGCGCTCTTGGTTTTACAAACAGTGGTTTGGCTAAAATGTAAATCAAGATAAATTTATACAAAAGTGTTTAAATTACGAAGTTGCGGCATTTAAACGCAGAATGATAGATGAATTGGCGGTTGCTAATGCGCCACAGGAAGATATCCAAGAAGATAAGAAAAATAAAAACGTTACAAGAACTGATATAGCCTCTTCCTGATACACATACACTAAAAACTAGCCTACATTTAAATAGATAAAAGATTCACGAGACAAAGCGAACAAAATAATCACTACCAACACACAACTTCAAGCACAGTTACATTTTCAGAATCAAAACCTGCCATAACTTGACATCCGTCACATACTTGACAAGCGCATACCGCGATCTTCTCCGTAGCACAGCATACATTGCAGGCTCGCTACGACTCCCGCACTCGCGCACTATGCACGCGCAGCACTGGAATTACAAAATATGCGCGCGACGATATTGAAACGTCTTCGTGATATTTACGGCTGAATGTGAAGTATTCGGAGCTGCCTGAACATTCCTGTAAGTATAGTTTCGAGAGTTGTCTACAATTCGACTTTTAGAGTTATGGAGTAAAATGTTGCAATGGCTAAATTGTAGATATTTTTAATGTTTGCATGTCAGGTTTTACGTCCTAGAGGCATATTTGAAACACAATTCATAGACCAATGGTATAATATTGACATAAGAAGCTATACGACCCAAGTGATAAAAACGGCCAAGTGCGAGTCGGATTAGCGCTACTAGGGTTCCCTACAAACAGAGTTAACTATTATTGTAAATATATATAGGAGTAAAAGAGAGAGGAATAGAATGACAGAACGTACGGCTTACGAGATTGACGAATACGTGTTTTTTTATGTTATATTTGCAAAATCCAAAAAAATATACAAGTTATTACGAAACCTACATTTTTATTTCACCATACGATCCCACAAACTTGGGGGCTCGCCCGGGATTGCGGTGAAATAAGTGGAGTTAAAACGCCGAACGACTCAGACGCACGACGAACGACGCACGAATATAATCGACGCCATAACGACGCACGCCGATTGATTTTAAGGTCCTACGGACAACGACGACAACGTTTACGACGATATTCTGGTTACGACGACTACGAGGAATTAATAATTAATTACGACGATGGCGGAAAAATCCGACCTTGACTTTCAAGATGCGGCACCTACGTTGGCACGAGCAGCACCCGGCGATATGTTGCACCTTACGGAACAGCTTATTCGAAAATTCAGTGCACAAGACGAAACGCATACAGTGTCTATGTGGATAAGAGAAATAGAAGAAAATGGCGAGTTATTTCAATGGAGTCAGACTCAGCTATTGTTAGTGGCTCGACGTTCTCTAACCGGCACAGCAGCACTGTGGCTACGCAGCGAGAAAGTGTATAAATCATGGGATGAGCTGAAAGTGGCTATTGGTAAAGAATTCGCAGATACTCTCGATGTGAAGAAGATACATGAGTTGATGAGCGCACGACGTAAGAAGAAAGACGAGTCATGTATTGACTACATGTTAATTATGAAGGAATTAGGCAAACGCGGACGAATGCCGGATTATGTAGCTATCAAGTATATAGTGGACGGCATCATAGATGATGAGATAAATAAGATAATGTTATATGGTATCACAACTTACGCCGATCTGAAAGAAAAACTGAAGCTGTACGCGATGTTCAAGAAAAATTCAACTAAAGATATTCGACGTAAGCCGCCTAGTGGCTGTGGCACACAGAACAGCAATATTAGTAGAAGAAACGCGGCTGAAATGATGCGATGTTTCAACTGTGGAGAAAAGAATCATTCATCGGAAAATTGTCCTCATCGGTCGCAAGGAAAAAAGTGCTTCCATTGCAATGAATTTGGTCATATTTCTCCAAATTGCCCAATGAAAAAGATGGCGAGTTCGGGCACTGTCGGAGAACACGAACAATCTCCGAAGGTTGGCACTTCTGCCGAACAACGAAGATCAACCAATCAGATGTCGAAGAAAGCGTTCTTCAATATGTTGCAAGAGGGCGCCGCCAGCAGCGCGAGCGCAAACGACGAAGTTCAAGACGATGTTCAGGACGATGTTCATGGCTATGTTTACACAGCGACAAGGACGAATGATTCGTGTTACGATGTTGGCGATACGAAACCACAGAGCAGGGCAGCGATTGGCTCTAAGGACAGCGGCCATGATGTTGAGTTTGACACTTACAATGTAAACAAACAAAACAATGAACCTGACGAAAAAGTACCGGTTGTACGCATTGTACGTCGTGTAAAACCACTAAAACCAGTGTTTGTGCGCGGTAAAATGGCTAGTGCGTTAATTGATTCGGGCTGCGATGTGAATCTGATGTCAAAGGACTTTTGTAACGAACTTAGCAAGTCAGACTTTGTGCAGTGTAACGAGAACAACATTACGTTAACCGGTTTAGGTTATTCACAAGTAAAGTCATGTGGTGTTGTTAAGTTAGACATAACGATTGATAATTGTTTATACCGTGATACTATGTTCTATGTAATGCCTAACGACTCTGTACCATTTCAAATGATAATTGGTAATGCTTTTTTGCGAAATGTTATGATGTTTATGAAAGATTGTATGGTCTGGTTATTGCCGAAAGATGATTGGATGAACCCAAACTATGAGTGGTTGAAAGATATTGCATATTTCTCTAGTTCTGATGATTGTTTATCTCACGTCAGTAATCCAGCTGTAAAAGAAGAAGTAAAAAGGTTAGTAACAAGTTATGTGCCACGACAAAGTAAAGAAGCTCCAATTGAATTGAAAATTGTTCTCAAAGATGACTTACCAGTATCTCAGCGGCCACGACGAATTTCATTCAAGGAACAGGAGGATGTTGATCGCCAGATTCAAGAATGGCTTGATGATGGAATTATCAGGGTGAGTTACTCAGAATATTCCAGTCCATTAGTATTAGTAAGAAAGAAGGATGGTAGTTTAAGAATATGCATTGATTATAGAAAGATTAACAGTAAAATGGTTAAAGACGAATACCCACTCCCTATAATAGATGATCATATTGATAAGTTGTCCTCAGCTAGAATATTTAGTGCTTTAGATTTAAAGAATGGTTACTTTCATTTACGCGTACACGAAGATTCAATTAAGTATACTTCTTTCGTAACGACAACCGGCCAATATGAATTTTTACGTGCCCCATTTGGTCTGGCAACCTGCCCAAAGGTTTTTACGAGATTCATAACCATCATATTCAGAGAATTGATTGCCAGAGGCATTGTTATTGTTTTTATTGACGACATTTTAATTCCAGCGGAAGACGAATATCAGGCTCTTGAGCGCCTAAAGGAAGTGCTGAAGACTGCATCGGAATATGGGTTGCAAATCAACTGGAAGAAGTCTCAGCTGTTAACCAGAAAGGTAGAATACCTAGGACACATTCTTGAAGGTGGTGCAGTAATGCCATCGCCAGGGAAAACAGATGCTGTTGTAAAATTCCCTGAGCCTCAGAACTTGAAGCAACTGCATAGTTTTTTGGGACTTTGTTCCTACTTCAGGAAATTTATACCTAAGTATGCACAGATAGCGCAACCACTCACAGATATGCTGAAGAAAGAATGCAAGTTTGAGTTCAGTGATGTACACAGAACTATTTTCAACGAATTGAAGACGAAGTTGGCTACTAAACCAGTTTTGAAGATCTATGATCAACGAGCAGAGACGGAGCTCCATACTGACGCATCAGGTATTGCTTACTCAGCTATTTTAATGCAAAGAGGTGATGATGGAAATTTACACCCAGTTCATTATATGAGCCGAAGGACCACGGACGCGCAGGCCAAGTACACAAGTTATGAGCTTGAAGCACTTGCTATAATTGAAGGGGTGAAGAAGTACAGACACTACTTATTTGGAAAATTCTTCAAGATTGTAACTGATTGTAAAGCTTTCCAAATGACACTTAACAAGAGGGATTTAGCATCATCAACAAGAGTTGCTCGATGGATTTTATTTCTACAGGATTATGATTTTACAATAGAACACCGTGACGGCACTGGAATGAGGCATGTTGACGCATTGAGTCGAAACCCATATGTAGCAGCCATAACATCTAGCTTACACCAGGATATAAGACGTGCACAGGATTGTGACGAGGGTCTTAATGCAATAATACAAATTTTGAAAGAAGGAAACTCATTTAAAGATTATAGTCTCAATCAAGAGTTACTTTATAAAGGACCAGATCAACAACTTGTTATACCTAGTACGATGGAAAATGAAATTATAAAGAGGGCACACAGTAATGGTCATTTCGCGAAGAAGAAAACTTTAGAACTCATTAGCAAAGATTACTACATTGAAAAGATAGGAAAGAAAGTTGAAGATTATATAGCATCATGTATACCATGTCTACTAACGAATAGAAAAGAAGGAAAACAGGAAGGTTACCTTAATCCAATTGAGAAGGGAGACACTCCGTTGCATACTCTGCATTTAGATCATGTTGGACCCCTGACAGAGACTCATAAGCAATATAATCATATACTTACTGTTATTGACGCTTTCACGAAGTTTGTATGGTTGTTTCCATGTAAAAGTACCACAACGAGGGAAGTGTTGAATAAATTGGAGATACTACAACATACTTTTGGAAGTCCAGAAAGATTCATCACAGATAGAGGTACTGCTTTCACCAGCAACGAGTTTCAGCAGTATTGCATGAAGGAGGGAATAGAGTTATGTCATATAACTACAGGAGTACCTAGAGGCAATGGTCAGGTGGAAAGGGTTCACAGAACTATTATACCAGTACTTACCAAGCTATGTATTGAGAAACCAGGATTGTGGTACAGGCATGTAGGAAGAGTGCAGATGGCATTAAATAGTACTTACCAGAGAAGCGTGAACACCACTCCATTTGAGATGCTAATAGGAAAGAAAATGAAGAGACAAGATGACATAGAAATATATGAACTACTACAACAAGAAGGACGAGACAGCTATATGGAAAATAGAGAAGACTTGAGAAAGAGAGCAAAACAGCAAATACTGGAAGTACAACAGGAAAATAGGAAGAACTATGATAAGCATAGAAAAGACAGTAGGAAATATCAAGAGGGGGAGTTAGTTGCTATAAAACGAACCCAGTTTGGGCCAGGGCTCAAACTCAAACCAAAATATTTGGGACCTTATCAGGTAACAAAGACGAAACGACACGACAGGTACGACGTAGAAAAAGTAGATATGATGGCGGAAGGTCCAGTCAAAACCACGACATCTGCAGATCATATGAAAAAATGGCCAGATGACAAGGAGTAAAATCAAGTGAGTATGTAAGGGTTTATGAAGTATGTTTGGTGTGTGTTGACTGTATGAAAGTGTTAGGTGTTAAGAAAGATTTCTTTTGTTTTTGTATTTTCTTTATTTTGATATGTTCTAGATTCGTTATTAAACAGAGTTGTTAAGATTCGGTTTGTTAAGCATTACAGTAAATTGTAACAGGTCATACTGTGTCACTAAGGTGTTTTGTATTTCTTTGATAAACTAAGATGTAATAAGATGTCAAGCCTAAATTGTAATCTGTTTGTTGTCATGCTGTCTTTTATCTCTTTTTCTAGGAAAATATATAATAAGATGTGAGCTGGCTATGTTGGAAAAATATATTGTTTGTGAAATCAGTCACCATCCAAAGTAAATGTTGTTTGAAACTATTATTTAAGATTAAAATTTAATTATGTATCTGTTGCTTAAGTAAGACTAAACCTAAAATGTTGTGTATTAATTAAAGTTGTTTATGCAAGGTGTGATGATTCCATGAGATGTATAGTATGTGTAGCAGTGTGTCTGAGGACAGACAGTGTGCAGGATGACCGAGTGTGGAACGAATTTTGTGTAAAAGGGAACGCATGCAAAGGTGCGAGTGAAAGGTATAGGAGTAAAAGAGAGAGGAATAGAATGACAGAACGTACGGCTTACGAGATTGACGAATACGTGTTTTTTTATGTTATATTTGCAAAATCCAAAAAAATATACAAGTTATTACGAAACCTACATTTTTATTTCACCATACGATCCCACATATATTTACGCAATTTTTCCTTAATCTGTGCTATAAGACGTTGCTTCGTACCTAGTTTCAAGATTCTGAGTTCACGGGAAGTACCCTGTAGGTTTTGATTCCCCTGCGACTGTCGAAAATTTGCGACATAATCGGCTGTATCTTTTGATTGCGTTGGCTTACAAGTTTGATACTTTCACAGCTTAAGGAACAGTAGACCTGAGTATTTGATATTTTCAGCTCGATACCTCCACGCGTTCCTTAGAAAAAGCGTCTTGAGAGACAGACAGACGGACGGACGGACGGACAACAGAGTCATGCTATAAGGTTTCCGTTTCTTCCTTTCGAGGTACGGAACCCTAAAAATCAAGACTAGTGAATTTATTGGTACATTTAATGGGTTTCATTTGTACCCGCTTGGCCGAAAATCAATTAAGTACTAAAGATTCATTCAAATTATGGTATTTCGCATTCAAAGATTCAACGAGTCGTATTTGTAAGAGCTAAATAGATCGTCAATTTCTCATACTTGGAGGTCATAAATTGAGCTGCTATCTTCGATCTACCCAACTGTGTTGGGGTCGGCTTCCAGTCTAACCAGATGCAGCTGAATACCATATACCGTATGTTCTTCCACAACCCAGTTTATACTGGGTAATACGATACCCTTTGGTAAGACTAGTTGTCAGACTTTCAGGTGACTACCTGTCACCTCACTTATCACCTCTAAATCCATAAACCCAGCCTCAACAACAAGATCTCAAGATACCGAGCACCTATTTTCTTCACCTCCCAACGGCACTTTAAAATGCAAATAGTCTCGTAGGACAGTAATTAGTTCACCGCCGCCGGTCCGGGAGGCTGCGATGAGTTATCTGAATCGCTAACAAAGGCCCCCGCCGATGTTAACTTATAAAATAGACAAAGTAATTTGCGTCACGTTACATTTTACAGTTTCCGCCGCAGAACGAGTAGGGTGGCTATGTGAGGGTAAGTGGTACACCGCAGTGAACTTGTGACGAGCCGTGCACGGAATGTTTGGTTATTATAATAGGACTTGAACTTAATTGACCCTCAAATACCCATACCCTTTGATTCCTTAAAATTGAAAATCGTCTACAGAATCGTCTTTGTATCGTCAAATAACTACAGCCAACTTAGATAAAGTTTCTAAGAAACCAGTAAGACATTTATCATTAAAGAATACATTTATCATGAATATAATATTTTCCTAAAGCATGTCAGTCCGACTTCAGGACCAGACCTCGAAACCTACCTTCTGCAGCGCGGTGTGAGACAGGGAGACGTCATATCTCCGAAACTGTTCACCGCTGCACTGGAGGATGTCTTCAAGGTTCTGGATTGGAGAGGACTTGGCATCAACGTCAACGGCGAGTACATCACTCACCTTTGGTTTGCCGACGATATAGTGGTCATAGCTGAGTCTTTCATGGTCTCCCATGGAAGACCTCAGTACAATGCTCGATGACCTCAGTAGAGTTTCCGAAAGAGTGGGTCTTAAAATGAACATGGACAAAACCAAGGTTATGTTGAATGTTCTTGAAACACCCACTCCTATCAAGTTGTGGACGATTATGTCTACCTGGGACAAACGGTTCAGTTGGGTAGGTCTAACTTCGAGAAAGAGGTCAATCGTCGAATCTGACTCGGCTGAGCAGCGTTCGAGAAGTTGCGTGGTATCTTCTCGTCCAACTTATTACAGTGTCTCAAGACGAAAGTCTATGACCAGTGTGTGTTGCCATCTACCACTAGGTGGACCGATGACCTGGTGAAGGTTGCTGGGACCCGCTGGATGCGAGACGCACGGAACCGGTCAATATAGCGACACCTGGGGGAGGCCTATGTCCAGCAGTGGACGTCTTTTGGCTGAAATGATGATGATGATGTGTTTTTTTTTAAAGAATAGGTCATAATGCAAGAATTTTGAAACATAGACTGAAATAAAAATTATACAATTGGCGAAGTTCTGACATCTCAAAGAATTGAGAAAAAAACGAAACATCAAAAGCGGGTGATAGATGAGTAGAGAGGCATTTGACAATACAAGGAATTCAAAAATATATGAATCTGTACAGTCACTTTATGATCTAAAAGGCGGGTTGACATTAAAAGGTTATTACGAAGCAAAAACATCTTGTGGGCGCTCAGGAATATAATTTTCGAACTGTCAGCAAATATAAAAAAAATACACTTTCTTAGGTGATGTGGGTGTACTAAAGGGCACTCTTCTATTAGATAGAAGTGTTTTGATTCGGGGCTTACAAACATGAATTAATATTATTGTGTACTTTAAGCGTTAACAGTAACGTTAAGGCTACAATTCTATAACGATGACTGCCTCGAAAGAAAGTCAATCGCCTCCTCTTGACTATTCGGCGCGGTGTAACATGACGCAGCAATACCTCGCAGTCACGGGCAACCCGCCGACTGCCGCCTATTTGTGAACAACACAATGCGAGGTGATTAGCACACCCTTTGTTCCTACAACCATGTTTTCACATATTTTGCTTGTAATATTCTCTTAATGTATGCCGAAATTAATATTGGCAAAATGTCGGGGCGGTTGCCATTTGCGGAATATTGTAATTAGCTGTGTTCTTCATAGCAGAATTATTTTAAGTTTTGGTTTAATTAGGGCTTTAAATCGTTTTAAGTTGAATTTTAATGTCTCAGAAGGTAAATAAAATTAAAATCAAGAAAGTTGGGAAATGAAAATATTTTATTAGAAACCACTTAATAAAACCACTTAATAAGCATATTACCTCGCATATACCTATTTTTTTAATCGAAGCTACTAAAGTATACTTATGAACAGTGTTACAGAACACCTCTAAGTAGAGGCATGTGACGTGTAATCCTATCTTGCGAGGCACATGTGCTGCTGTCTGTACCACTCTTTGTACACACTAAATTAACAGTAAAATTAACATAATCGGCAAGAACTTTTGTAGACAGTCCCACACACAGTGTGCAACGCGGTTACCTTCAAAGCGAGGCACATAACGTGTAATCCTATCTTGCGAGGCACATGTGTTGCCGCCTGTACCGCGCGCATAAATCAAGCGCATCCCTACCGAGACTTGATTCCGACGTTTTATACTGTTTGTACTTAGGCTTAACTGATATGTTTCGTGTGAGCTTGACTTTTATTTATGTAGCTTGCTGGTTTTTAATTCAGTTCGGAATAATGTTAATAAAAGAATAAGCTAGTTTTCGGTTTACTACAATCGCTGGAAGTCTCAAGTCCGAGCATGAAATATTCTTGATTCAGCAAAGAGTTCATATCAACGTAAAGGTCCCAAAAAAACACAGAATTTCTACGATACAGCAAACGCATTATTCTTTCAGAAAATTTATCAAGTGTAGCTCTTTTGATAAACTCCTAGCTCATTTACACCCGGAAAGGCTCGTAAATCAATATAAACCCCGAAAAAACATCAAAAAGACAGGATTATCAGCTAACCTCTCATCGCGTGAACGGGTCAAACTGAAAAATATACGAGTTATTCACACAATATACCGGCGATATCTAATCTGCGATATGAATGGTCCGGGGCGTGCCGGTCCCGGCCCGAAATGAAAAAGCCTCGACCCTCAATATGGCGTTGGCAATAATTACAACGGAGTTGACCTTTTACACAATGTCATACGTGTCTGTAACGATTGGATGAAACACAAAGAAGGCATAGAAAAGGGTGGCGACTCAATTATTTCTGTACTGGAGCAAATTCTGGTGAAAGAGCAGCAATATGGTGAAACTGTTTTTTTGTTGAAACGTATTTGCGAGAAATAAATTCTGTTGTGTGAGTTTGTTTGGTTGCCTCGATGGGTTTTCTTTAATAGAAGTTATCAAATCATTGAGAAACATGTAGTATGACTTACACAGTGCAAGAATAGAAGTTATCCGCCTGGTGATGATGATGTTAATTAATGTACTAACCAATCACTCCTGTACCTCTAGTACCTCAGGTTGGTCAGACCGGGTGAGACGGTCGAACCAACATAAACAACTGCAAAGATTTTAGCAAGTATACATCTTTTTGAAAACAGCTTCGGAGTAAACTAACAAATTACATGAACAAATACACCTTTGGAAACATTACAAAGGCGGCGATACCTGTCAAGTTATGAGGCGCATTGTTCGTGTATCGGTTACAGCAACGGCAGCCATTGTTGTAACACCGATACAATGTGTGCTATCCGCAAACACGTCCGTGTTCTTATTGGAGGTAACGACTCGATCTGACTTATTTGAAATTCGAATTTGTGAATATTGTGTTCGTGTAATGTTCTGTTGCATTTGTCTAAAGATGCTTTGTTTGGTGTTGCTAGTGCAAAATATTGAATGTGAAATTCAGCCAATCATGAATTTGTTGTTTAAAATTAACACGAATGATCAAGATAATTTCTGGATTTCATTTCGTTTTTTTTCGGTTGATCTTTCAGAGTAGTTGGATAAAAAACACGACTCCGTCTAATTTTAAAACATAATTTATTTAGGGCGTGAAACCATATCTTTTTTAATTGAATTATATCAAACTTACTTTAAAAAGCAAAGTTATAATTATGTTCACAGAAAATAACACGTCGACGACAAATAGAGAAGCGCAAAAAACAGTCCACATTAAACTTAAAATTTCAAAACTTTAAAATAAGCCACTGAAAACAGAAACTTATTTCGTAGAGAAAATAAAAATTCGAAATATTTTGTAACTGTACGAAATGAATTTGAAATTCACTAGTCGTCGTGGTGCCGTAGAAAATCGCGAGCGAATAAATAAAAATCAAAATGAAATAATAAACTGTGCTGGGAACTTGGTCGCGAAAGTTTGCCAATGATTTTCGATTTGTAAAGTTTTAAAATAGCGCTAACTGCGCTGCAGAGCGCTGTTCTGAAGCGATTTCATATTTTATTCGTTAACTATAACTAGTTGCTATAACTTGGCGAGTTACAGGTGCAAATAGTTTCTTGCTCCTGTAGGTTTTAATGCGTTGGTGGAAAGGGGAGACTGGCCCTCAATAGGGGGTATTGAGGGTTGTTATGTACCCGTCGGGGCTGCGGGTTGTTCGCAAGAGATACCGCGGCCTCGGGCTAAGAAGGAACATGGGTGGTTTTTAGTCAGTAGAAGTCTGACACTCCCTTTCGCTTTGCCCAAGAGCAGGAGGGGTTATTTGATGATTTTCCACCATCCAAAAAAAAAAAGGGGCTGTTAAGAAATAATTGAGGCAGAAACTTCATAATTCTCCCTTCCCAATTAAATAGGGGTCAGAGTAACATGTCTATTTCTTCCATTCTTCTACGTTACTCTTCATCTCATCAAACACTTCTTGCTATATCATTCTTTACCCAGTTCATCCATCGTTTCTTTTGTCTTCCTCTACTCTTAAACCCCTTTACATTCATACTCAAATCATTCGCCATCACTAATTAAAGCAGAAAACGTTTCCGTTTATCTATGAGTAATTATTAAAATACCTTAGTTAGGTACTCATTAGTTACTTACTCCCTCTGGTATACCATTCTATTACTGTGCCACTCACAGAGCCTCTTCTCAAATAGAGAAGGTATGAGCATTATGACATTCAAATTCAAATTCAAATTCTTTATTGCAATCCATAATGTACATTTTCAGGTAATAGGTAAAATAATTCTAGACACAATTATGGACCCTGTCGGGCACAGCAAATGTTTATAAGTAGAGAGAGGAAGAGCGGTTTGTTTTTTTTTAATTTATTATTAACTTGGTATTATTTATAATTATATCCTATTAATCTATATCGCTATTTATATTATACTTATTCTATTAATATTTTATATGCAGTCTATCTATTCTTTTATTATTTATTTAGTAATATTATTTAATTGCTTATTTGTTTACCTCCTTGGTACAAAACTTTTTTATTTTTATTAGTATAATTATAAGTAATTATGTATTATTATTGGATTTATCAGTTAAATATTCCTGTATTGTATAATAGCTTTTTTTAATTAAGTATTGCTTTAATTTATTTACAAATATATTGGTTTTCTTTAGTTGCTTTATGTTTTCTGGTAATTTATTATATATTTTAATGGACATTGAATATGGACTAGATTGGTGTAATTTAAGACGGGAAGGGGGCAAGTTCAGTCTATTCTTATGTCGTAACGAATAATTTGTTTGTACGTCTCCCCGTGTACTGTAAGAATCCGGATATTTGCGGACTAGTTTACATAATTCCAATATATAAATACTAACTAACGTTAGGATCTTGTGTTTCTGGAAGTAAGGTTTGCAACTGTCTGTTGATTCTATATTAGTAATTATTCTAATTAACTTTTTTTGGAGGGTAAAATTTACCCTCATAGTGAGGGGGCGTCTGTGCTGTTTCCCCATAAGATGATGCCATAGTTAAACCAAGCGTGGGCATACGCGTAGTATGTGGTTAATGCGGTTTGTAGGTTTGTAGTCTTTTTAATTTCGCGGAGGGCATATGAAAACTTTGAGATTTTTGATTTAACTGTCTGTATGTGTGTCTTCCAGTTTATGTTTGTGTCTATTGTTAAACCTAGAAGAGTGAAATTGCTAACTGTTTCTATTTTCTGTTGGTTAAAAGTAAAATCTATATTTATTTGGTTTTTCTGCCAGGGGTGAAATGCTATTAATTTAGTTTTAGTAAAATTTATTTCGAGATTATGGTCGTGCATCCAGTTAATAGTTTTCTCGAGAATAGTTGCAAGTTTTCATTTAAATTAGCATTTGTTTGGCATGAGGTCAGGATTGAGATATCATCCGCAAAAAGAACACAAGGGCCGTCTATGGTTTTTGGGAGGTCGTTTATATAAATTAGGAAAAGGAGGCAACCTATTACACTTCCCTGGGGAATTGAAGCGTGTACTGTTTTTACATCAGATCTAATGAGTTGTACTTCTTTTGTTTTTTTATTATAATATTCAATCTCGACTAATTGCTTTCTACATCTTCTTTCTCTATCTTTCTACATCTCGCTTGCTCATGGAAGGTTGGCGATTTTATAAGTCCCAGGTTTTCTCACGATGCTTTTCTTTCAACAATGTCAGTAATGTCCAAGATAAACTTAGAAAGTAGTTATTTTATTGAACAAGTTACATTGGTAGCCAGCGGGACTGTGTGACCAGATGTAAGAATTTGGACGACGTCAAGAGAGTATGTTAGGATACGTACATATAATATGGATACAGTACATAGGCACTTGCCCTGATCTATAAAGCACTCACCGGATCCGATTAACCCACAATCTCATAGATCAGAGGCCATTACAAAATAACATAAGACTGTAATTAGGTTAACTAATAATTTTCGCAACAAGAGTTTTCAGCAGGCACAGCCTTAATTATTTCACCTAAAGATATATTTATACTTTTTCTTCTTCAATCAAATGTATAATTATATGTATTACTACAGCCGAAGTAATTCCTAAGGAAAGGATCATGTTCCAGTTCCATTAAATAAAAATCTGCGCCTTTGAAATCTTACAAAAGTTAAAATAAATCATGAAATTGATATTCCCATTCAAAGTCGAGTTTTAGCATTTAAAACTAAGAGGCTTCACTTATTTCCGTTTAAAGGTATCAAATTATAAAGGAAAACCATCGAATAAAAATCTTACAAAAATACTTATTACATTTTCCGATGGGATTAATTTCTTACTTATTAAAATAGAAGGAAAAGGTTTAGTAAAATACACAATTTCCCCTTCCTTTTAAAATTATAAGATTAATTAAATTTGAATTATAAAAAGGGTTCAGTTTTTCTTTGCTTTTTGTGTTTTATTCCTTTTTTGCATTCTATTTCTGAAAGTCAAGTTTAATTGAAAAATTAAAATGACGGTAAAATTATCGGTGACTTTAATTTAATGTTTTGACAAAGAGATGGTCAGGGAGTGATATTGAAGAATTGTTGTTCCGGAAAGTATCACGAATGAGACATTTCAGATATCTGGTACCTATAGCAAAACTCCACCGAAGCGCAAATCCTCATCCACTCCATTCCCCGTCAATCCCAGTCAGAGCACATCACTATAAGTAATTCCGCAGTGAAGCACATCACTATAATTCCGCTCCGTTCCCGCTCTACGACATATGAATGGAATTAGCATTGCTAATTAGCTTTTAGCAATACATCGCTTGAACCGCTTACGGGTGAAGTAATTCGTAGCATGTTAAATCTTCGCTTTATTCGCTGTCTCTACGTTTAATGTATCAGGAATTGTGTTTAGGGGTGCGCTCGGTAAATTAAATTGTGCGTAGACTGTGTGTTTAATGATGTTAAGTATTTAAACGTAATTAGGTAAGTATGTCTTTTGAGATATATATTTTTATAAAAATAGATACTTACTTTAAAGGTTTACTGAACACATTTTGAATAAGTTTTTTTTCTATATTTTGGGTATTCAATTTAACTTAAATGCAGAAGTACTTAAAGCCTTACGATTGTGGCTTGCCTAGGTTGGTCTGTGGATGGGTGACTACCCATTATATACCGAGTTTCCTCCGTGTCTCGGAATGCACGTTAAGCTGTTGGTCCCGGCTGCCATATATAGATCTTTGGCGGTCGTTACAGGTAGTCAGTGACTTGAAAGTCTGACAACCAGTCTTACCAAAAAAGGTATCGTATAATTCCCAGTATTAACTGGGTCGTGGAGGTCAGATAGGCAGTCGCTACATGTAAAATACTGGTATTCAGTTGCAGCCGGTTAGACTGGGTAGCCAACTTAGTTCCTCTAAGGAAGTCTCATGCTAAGGTGTAACGATATAGTAGATACAAACTAATTTAATTTATTTTCACCACTTATGAATTTATAAGTACCATTTAATGGGATACAAGCCATCAACAGTATCTTTTTTTTTTTGACGTGTGAAAAATCATCAAATAACCCCTCCGCCTCTCGGGCAGAGCGAAAGGGAGTGTCAGACTACTACTGACTAAAAACCACCACCCATGTTCCTTCTTAACCCTTCATGTCGAGGCCACGGTATCTCTTGCGAACAACCCACACCCCCGACAGGATCAACAGTGTCTTACTTGGCAATTGAACCTAAGACGTTTCGACAGTCATACTCAGCGGTTAAACAATTAATCACTACACCAACGAGGTAGTCAAATAAAAATAAATAAGTATCCATTATTATAATTCGAGTTTCAGTTTTCACTGTGATAGCCACAATGAAATAGCCCACATCGTTACACTTAGTAGATATAAATGGTATAACTGCATCAATTAACACGGCGGTCGGGCCGATGCCACTCATTTGCAACGTTATTAATATACATCAGCTTGCGTTCCATTGACACGGCGCAAATTTTCGCAAATTTCCGCAAATTGTGATACGGTTTGCATGAATGGGTGTAACTGCTTTTGTTTCGCTGTACAGGATCATACCATTTTCGTGGAAGTGCCCACTGACCGTAAGGAAATGGGCTGGTTTCGTGGAACAGCCTTTTCTGGTCACCCGTGACTATTATTGGTAGTGTAACGCTCAGATGCATTGTTTGTTGAAATTTGTTCGTAGTGAGCAATGGCTTTTGTAAGCTCGTACGCCTTATGGACGTTACTTGGTTTGCCATTCAACCGAATATTTATTAAGGACCTTACAATTTCGCTGATGTTCTTCAGAAGGGCCTTATTGACATGTGTGAAAGGGAACAAAGACAAGGGAGTATGTAAGAGTCGTAATAAGTGGGTTTGTGTGGTGTCTGCCTACCTCAATGCTAATAGAAGCGTGACTTTATGTTAATATGTAGGTATGGTTTGTGCTGTGTTTACGTTATAGCTAGACAAGACCCGCCTACCACAAATATATTACTTAGCGTCCATGAAATTTATTTTGAATATTTACTGAAAATGTTCAGTAAATATTCAAAATAACACAATTAACGAAATTATTCCTTCAATTCCCAGAAGCAATTCGCAAAATGGATCCAGTTACTTCCTGAACAAAACAAACACAGAAGTGCTTGTTTTTTTACCGAAAATCTCAGAACCATCCAAACAGGAACCCATTTGACACCTCACAATGTTTCGCAGCTCGAACAAAAATCCAATTTTGATTAAAACTTTATAAAGAGGGGAGCGCTCGATTAATTTAAACTTTTTTTGCGGTACTCCCGGCCTTTTTGTTCACTCTCGTGCACTCCTACTCACTCCCGCCATCGCGCCAGCATTGTCGCGCACCACTCGTGGGAATATTGTATTTAGAACTTGTGACTGCTCTTTATAATGTAGACTGGACACAGGACTGGTTTTAACTTTATAAATAAACTAGCTGATGTTTGCGACTTCGCCCGCGTCGATGTCGGTTTTCGCGGCTAAAAGTAATCATGAAATTTTCATCCCGTTCCCGCAACCTATGGGAACATATTCCAGGGATTTTTTATACTAAAACTTGACAAATCATATACTTAATCATAAACCTTTCTCAAGAAGCACTCTATCCATTGGAGAAAACAGCATGAAAATCGGTGCAGCAGTTTTTGAGTTTTGGCGAACAGACAGACAGACGTGCGGGAGGACTTTGTTTTATAATATGTAGTGATGGTTAGTGCCTCTTTGTTCAGTAATGATTCTACTTAATGCGGAAACATAATGAGACTGTAGACAAATAACCTGAAAAATAATATTATCTGACAAATATCATCATCTGCCCAGCCTTTTCTCAATTATGTTGGGTTCGGCTTGCAGTCTCCGACGAATCCGACACAACCAAAGTATATTACATAGAGTGACTGCTTATCTGACCTCTGAAACCCAGTTTTTTATCTTAGTGTTCATCAAAATGATGGACCCACTAAATAGATTTAATTCTGACTTAAACTGATAAATTGTCAAATAAATTGTAAATTGTGTCCATTGGCACTTTTCTTATTGTCTCTTTTAAAGTGAATACACTTTTTCTTGTGTTTATTTGGTAACACTTGTGCGAGTGTAATTATTTAAACTTCATAGAGTTTTATACATTTTTATAATAAAATTCAGGTTCGGTTCAACAACTTAGATTTATATAATGTACACGAATGTAGCCAAACATAGTGCAATCAAAGAAACATTTACCAGTACTCCCCAAATTAAAGGTAAGTGACACACTTAGCTCCGAAGCCTCAATTTCAGTAAACAAAATATACATAAAAATTGTATAAATTAGCGTCCACGAAGTTGTGAAACAAAGGGATAAGTTTGTACCACTTAAGTGGCAAGTTGTTGATGTATTTTTCTTTGAGTTGCCACTTAATATTTGTTGCGTGTCCTTGGAACTGGTAACAGTTAGTGTGCTTTGTTGTTATGTTATTATATATCGCGCGTTGTGAAAGGGGGCTAGACGGAAAAAATTCTTACGAAAAGTTGTCACGACACTTTTTGCTATAGTAAGCTATTGTAAGCTGTGCGGCGTCGCATGTTTCTCTGTCTGTCTCTCTCTCTATTATAGAAAGCAAGCCAGATATTTTCATTTCTACATTTTTTTTTTTTTTTTACATAATAAAAAATAATAACAATAACTTCGTTCCATCCGGGTGTTCCTTGACACCTCTCAAGTTTTTATGTAGAGGGAGGAAATTTGGTCACGTGGTGGGGCCAGTGGGGGTTTATTATGGGGGCTAAACTTTTCCAAACATGACATAGGTTCCTTTCCTAAACATAGACATAACATCACGCCTGTAATCCCCGAAAGTAGGTGTTATAGTGATCGCAAACGCGACTGCTGTGCATGAGGTTCTGGGTTCAATTCCCAGGTCGGGCAAAGTATTTTTCAAGTTTTGCATCAGGAATTTCTCAGTAGACAAGGAGCTTGGATTTGTGCCCGGTTGGTGGCAACAGGCGCGCTCTCTATCACATGAAACTTATATAACAATCTTTTTTGGAAATCTATCTGACGGACTTATTAGTTTTTGTACGATCCCCTATTCCCTCCAAAAATCTTGTAGGTATATCTTCCTAAATAATCTCATTTGGCGACTGTCATATTCACTCAGTGTGTTTTGAATATTTACCGAACAACTAAAACGTTAGAACTGTAGTCGATTTCGGTCACAAAAAATCGAGTTTACTTAGGTACTTCAAAGTCGGAACCAGCAAATTATTTTTTTCGTAGAAGTTAAAGTAGGTACGACCGTCGTTAAATTTTTCATAACATAACATCACGCTTGCTAACCCAGATGGGTTAGGCATAGGTATACCTAACAGTACACCCACGTTTTGCTAGTTATGTTTAAGTCGCATGTAATAGGGGGCGAGATTATTGTCATCAACAAGACCCAAATCCAGATTCTTTGGGTGCTACTGATTCCTGATGGAAAAACCTAATAACACATTGTCCGGACACGGGAATCGAACCCAGGACCTCATACTGCGCTAGACGAACAAAGCAGTCTTCCCGTGCAACTAATGATAAGAAATGTATGAAACTTACAACATTACTGGCGAAATGTGTGTGTACTAAAGGGTACATCTCTGCCTACACGTTTGGGGATTACAGGTGTTATGTTATGTGTATCAGTAGGTTATCCGGTGGTAAAAGGGCAATGACAAAACATCCAAATTAAAATTAAAATATGCTAAGAATAGAAACTTAAAGGTCAAAAGTAACAAAAGATTGCCCAAAACGCCCACTTTACGTCGTCCTAGTAAAGTTATATCCCACGCACAAGTTCATGTAAAACATGTCAGTAAAGGTTAAACTATCCGGTCGTTGACTTTCAAATAACTTAGTTTGTTTATTACAATGGAGAATCTTTGAGACTTTACAGCATCAGCAGGTACCTATACAGTTGGAAAAAGTTTTAAGTCTTTTCTTGTAACCTAACCTAAGTTGGTCTAGAAGAGTAATCATTCTTTATCGCCTGGTGACAGAGTTTTTATACCGCCCACAGAGCGGTAGGGAGTATCAGACTTCTACTGAGTAAAAACCACCCATGTTCCTTCTTAGCTCTTTGTGTCGAGGATACGGTATCTCTTCCAAACAACCCGGAGCCCGACGGGCGTCAGCTTCTTCGTCCCTTCCATGTTGCTGACATCTGTTTGAGGCACGCGTGGAACTCGCTGTCACACGGCCTGTCGTCGTCATAAGACGGACGGACGGCGAGCTAGCCCATTACTCACCGTCCACGGGCACCCATGGGCCTCTTTTTTTTTGGGGAGGTGGTAAATCATCAAATAACCCCTTCCGCTCTTCGGCAAAGTGGAAGGGAGTGTCAGACTTCTACTGACTAAAAACCACCCATGTTCCTTCTTAGCCCTTGGGCCGAGGCCGCGGTATCTCTTTCGAACAACCCGCAGCCCCGACGAGACCCATGGACCTCTTTTTTTTTTTTTTTTGGGGGGTGGGAAATCATCAAATAACCCCTCTCGCTCTTGGGCAGAGCGAAAGGGAGTGTCAGACTTCTACTGACTAAAAACCACCCATGTTCCTTCTTAGCCCTTCATGTCGAGGCCGCGGTATCTGTGAACAACCCGCAGCCCCGACGGGAACAACCCGCAGCCCCGACGGGAAAGTACCCTATCTCAAAGTCGAAAATCAACCGTGTATTTGCTTACTTGAGAAGTTTCTTGTAGCTACCACAAACGCATTCATATCTTTCACGTTAAGGCCAGGTAGACCAAGCGAAATAGGCATTTAACGTTACCAAGAGTTGCCCGCGATTGCCGCAAAGCGAGCCGTGCGCTTACGTCGCGAGGAGTGTCACCTGTGTCACATTACAGATAAGCAGGCAGTAGGTCAACTTGTCTTATTGATTTATTTTTAAATTAAAATAAGAGATTTGATTAATTAAAAACTCGTTTTATTATAATTTGTAGTAATAGCGAAGTCTTTCGTTTTTTTGTAATAAATTAATTTGAGTAGATATTTTAAATGGAATAAACTCTGAACTATACTTATTACATTAATGGATGTTTTAGTTTCTAGGTCGGGTGTTCCAAATGCAATAGGTAACGCAAGGACGACAATGCCGCAAAGATCGCGTCATTATTATCATTTACGGAACAGATCAGGGTGATCATCGTAGCTTTTTAGTCGACCTTGTTTAGGGTTCCGTACCCGAAGGGTAACCAACGGGAACCGGGGGGGTACCCTATTAATAAGCCTTCGTTGTCCGTCCGTCCGTCTGTCAGCGGTCTGTATCTCATGATCTATAATAAGTAGACGATTGAATTTTTCACAGAATGTGTATCTCTGTTGCCTCTAAAAGAAAAAATACGAAAAATTAAAAAAAAATATATTAAAAAAGAACTCGATATTTGAATGGAAAATCGTATATTTTTTAATACAGCAACGATAATATTATCAACTCTGTATCTCACGCATATGATAATCACCAAATGTGTCAAAATTATTATTCATGTATTCGGGGGGGTATGAGGAACAGGGTGTATAGTTCCTCATCCCCCATAGAAAAGGGAGGATCCTCCGACCAGACGGGTGTTGTGTCCGACATATGTAAGTCGGGATTTTCTATATAGGCTAATGTCGCGGATAATGTTGATAGCGCGATGTAGGAATTGCCAATTTAGTTCGGATGTGTTGCGATAGATGTCGCTGTCGCCACATCACTCCCCTCCGAGACCGGAGGTCGATAGCAGACTGAGTCTTGATGCTTGCCAGGCCAGTGGAAGGTTCCAGTGAGTCGGAACCGGATGCCGCGTAGTTCTCGGTGAGTCGGAACTGTCTGCGGTGATGCCCCAGTGAGTCGGGGTGATGCTGCATTATGCTCCAGTGAGTCGGAGTGATGCTGTGCTGCGTAGTGGCTGGCTGCTGCGTCGACCAGGAGAGAAGTGCGTCTCTGCTTGCTGACCGGCCGAAGTGCAGTGTGCTGTGCCAAGGTCGCTGATGAGGCTGAGGGTGATGACCAGGTATGCGCTTCTGCTGCATGCTGGTGGTCAGGATACCCTTTGAAGCCGTGGTTGGAATTCATCTTTGAGTACTTTTTCTACGATGAAGGAGTCTTCTGTGTCTTCAGTTTCTCTAAAAAAGAGAAATATGGTAAGTCTCACAAGTTTGTCTTACACATCCGAGTAAAAGCATTGTATGTAAAATGCGGTAAAAACATAAAATGTGGTACTTACGTTAATGTTACAGTTTTTTGTGTATCAACAGGATCCAATCCAATAAAAGAGGTTTTGGATACATCAGCCGTGTTTCTACATGATGCATTATCCATGTAGTACCTGAAAACCCACCCACAGTATGTTAGTTAATGTACATTATGAGTATCCAGGACTTTAATACAGTAGAGCATCGATTATCCGAACGTCGTTCAACCGAATGACAGACTCCTTTTTCCGTTTGAGGTACGGAACCCTAATCTTGATCTATGGTAATTACATGACGCGGGCTAGCGGACTGCGAGTAAGGGTAACTCGCCGTCCGATCAAGGACCAAGCCCGGGTCCGCGGTGCGTCGTGTTCCACGCGCGCCTCAAAGAGCTGTCAGCAAACTGACGGGGCCCAAATAGAGATGCCTGCCGGGGCCACGAATATGTCTTACCAGGATATCGTGGCCCTGGAACGCAAAGGGCAACCGAAGGAACAGGGTGGATTTTAATTAGTACAAGTCTGACAGTCCCTTCCACTCCACTCAGAGCGGCAGGACTCATTTGATGATTTTACCACACGATAAAAAAAAAGATAATTACATACCTATTTTCGTTTGAATCCTCAGGTATCAGATTTGTTGCTGCGGCAGTGTTCATGTTAGTTTCTTCAGGCTGCCCAACTAACCTATAACAAAAAGTAAATGGAGTACCTATTTCACAGATGAAATTGATAGGTAGATATAGTAATTTACTGTTCGTTAGCAAACGCCAGGTTGAGATATCGAAATAGACAAAATATGATTTAATTTTATAAAAATCTTAGCGTTCTCTAGTAGTACTGATATTTTTATATTGTGGCTCGCCACTCGCCAGGCAGGATACCGAACGAAAAGACAAAATATGAATTATCAAAAATCGTAGCGATCCTCGGTACTAATATTCATAAACTATAGTACGATGATCGTAAGTTTTAGACATTTACCAATCAGAGACTGAAGTAAAATAAAAATTAATTTTGAGACCAAATTACATTACAATACAAATAAAACATTTACGTAGGTACTTACTTCTTCACATATCTTTGGAGTGCATTCTTTCTATTTGTGTCTTTTATTGCTTTACACGACTTTTTTCGCCTGCGTTGTTTATTGGCCATTATAATTTATAACTAACAAGCAACAAATTCTCAAAAAGAGATAGTATGGTGCGCGTAGTTGTCAAACTGACACAGGTCCGTCGTCCATAAGCGCCAACACGCGACTGAACAGACCTGTCCGAGCCGCCGCGATCGCTTTTAATTCTTATTTAAACATAGTAATTGAGAAAATCATTTTATCAATTCAAACTCTGCGAATTTGTCTTAAACTAATTAGTTTCTTAATTATAGTACAAAAATTAAATGTAAAAAATCAGTAATATAGTCATAATATTGAAAAAACGATCTAAAAAGGGGTAACTTTGCGATTTTTTTCTATCGAATGAAGTTCATCAGGTCTTGCAACTGAATGATTTTGACTAGATAAGATCCTTAACTAACACATATATTTTTTATTAAATTTAAAACACTGTATTTTTTGTCTCAGATTGTTTTAAAAAACTTAAATTCGGGTCCACCCAGCCTTAAGGTGACATTCGCACAGACATACATGGAATAATCGTGCAAGTGCACAGACTGGGGCGACACCAACTTTGTCGACAAACTAAGGCGATCCATTGCCCCAGCACATACGTGCTGCAGAGTTTACGGTTTACTCTGTTTATTATAGTAGAGGTTTCCTTAATTATTAAGCTAAGTTTCTTTGTTTCCCCTCGTTAGGAACAATTATGAGATCTGAAGAATAAGCAGCTCATGAAAATATTACGTATTCATTTCCGATTCCCTTAAGGATTACTAAGCTTATAGTAATACAAAGTTAAAATTAAATATAACTTAATATTGTATAATTTTGTTATCTTTAAGTTTAAACATATTGTTTTTTTATTTTTTACTTATAGTCGTTTTACTACCATTTGATTTTATTCAATAGTCACACGTACTGCTATCAATGTTCCTAGTGATTAGCTCTCTTTTTACCTAAACTTTACGCCTACTTGTGGACAGTGTTGTGGCTTACTTTATAACCAAATTGATTGTATATTAAATTAATTGTAAGTCTTTATAATGTAACTGTTTGCTGTTCCTGTCAATAAAAATAAAAAATAAAATAAAGTTACACAAACGTTTGGTAGTACAAAACTAGAACTATGTTCAGCAGTGCAAGTGTGATTGAATCAGATACCTACTACCGCAACTTTAGGTCCAAACTTTTTATTTTAAAGTCAGAAGGTGTCTTTTTAGTGGCACAAAAGAATAATAAACCAAAGGTAAAAGGAAACCTGGACAACAAGTACAACCTATTTCTCGCTGACGCTCGCTTCAACAACAAAGAAATTCAAGTCGTGTCCTCAGATTTCTATCCATTCTTCGATCAGCATAAAAATATAAGATTTATTTATTTATTTTAACTTGATTTACAATCACGAGAGAGCAACGTGACCGGGCAGCCTCCCGGCCATCCCCACAGAATTAGTATTCGGTACTTGTGCACCGACAATAATTTAATTTCATAAGTTCCATACTTTCTCTATCGTCTGTTTGTGCTAGTGGCTTAGAGGCGGAATTCATTTTGTTTCGCGGATTAGATTTAGGATGAAACAAAAGGGCCGAAAGACCAGAATTTGATTAACAAAAAACTCTATACATAAAGTAGAAAAGAAATCATAATAAAATCACGCCTCGTAAGGATGTCACGCCTGTTATCGACGGATGGATGGATTAGGCAGAGATGTTAAACCCCCATTTTGTCATATAAGTTTATGTCCTATGTAGACCAGCATCTTGCCATCAACCGAACACAAATCCTACCAGATCATGTTACTATTACATAAACTCAAATCCACTATTCACGCATCATCATCTCATCATCTGTCTAGCTTTTTCCCAACTATGTTACGGTCGGCTTCCAGTCTAACCAGATGCAGCTGAATACCAGTATTTTACATGAAGCGACTTCCTATCTGACCTCCACAACCCAGTTAATACTAGGTAAAACGATACTCTTTGGTAAGACTGGATGCCAAAATTTCAGGTCACTTACTACCTATAACGACTGCCAAAGATCTATATATGGCAGCCGAGACCAACAGCTTAACGTGCTTTCCGAGGCACGGAGGAAACTCGCTATGTCGGGCGGTCACCCATCCACAGACCGACCCAGGCAAGCACAGCTTTACCGAAAGATCGACCTGAGTGGCAGTTCTTATTAAGCCACGAGCTCCTGAAATCCACTATTCACAGATGTAGCATAAATGCAGACATATTTGATCCTCATTATTATAAAACAATTTAAATGATATAGTCATTAAAATTAATTTAGCCAGCAATGCTACATTATTTAGTGTCATCCATTGCTTGTAATTACACAATATTCACAAATACAAGCCAATTCATTCGTTTCGCTGACAGCTCGCTGAAGCGGCTGCACCTGTCCGCAAATATACTCTAAAAATATTATTATGTTTGTTTAACTTGAAAATGTTATTAATTTTACATTGTTCAAGTGTGTATCTGTATGTAATGGTTTTGTTACGTTGAAATTGGATTGTATTAACACAGTAACAGATGTCTTATTTGTTTGGAAGCAATGGGTCTCGGATTAATAAGCTGGTTTGTTGTTTTATATTGTTGACTAACCAAAAACTCACAAGAGTTTTAAAATTGCGACTTTACATATCATTTGAACTTTAAAAACTGCATTGTTGGTGTAGTGGTCGCAAGCTTGACTGCTGAGCATGCAGTCCTGGGTTCGATTCCCAAGTCAGGCAAAGTGAATTACCGTCGGGGCTGCGGGTGGTTCGAAAGAGATACCGCGACCTCGACACAAAGGGCTAAGAAGGAACACGGGTGATGATTTCCCATAAAAACCACAACCACAAACCCCACCCAAAAAAAAAAGACAAAGTGAATTGGTTTTTCTATAAGATTTTTTTCAGTAGCAGCAACGGAGTCTAGACTCCTGCTCGGTTGATGGCAATAGGCTCGCTCCTATTACATGGAACTAACATAATATAACTGGCGAAATATAGGTGTACAAATGAGTACACTTTTTGCCTAACCCTTTGGGGATTACAGTCGTGATATTATGTTATGAACAAAAAAAAACCTAAGCAGCACGGACTATTAAGTTTGATTAATCAGTAGAATTTTTAACTACACGTTAAATTACTTTATTCGCATGCACAAAGACGTACTCAATACCATATGCAATTTCTACCATTCAACCGTTTTTCGAATTGCAGCAATTTAGGTAAATAGGGGTACACTACCCTCTGCCAATAAATCTATTGATGAGATTATATATAAACCATTTGATATCTGTGACGTAATCGATGCAGTAAGGGGTTTAACCGCTAAGCGGCTTACCGATCAATTAATTTATAAAACACAGTAAATTTGAAATCCCGGCTGCGGCCATCAAAAACCTTTGTGTTTTGTGTAAAATATGTGTCGGTATATTTATTAAAGCGATCGCCAATCAATAACAATGAGCCGGTAATGCTGACGTGATTTAATTAGATATGACCGCGATCCAACAGGGGACACCACACGTTATCAGTAACTACGTATTTTGTATTTTACTTATTTGTTTAAACTTCATGCACAAACGTGGTACACAGGCGGACTTAATGCCACAAGGCATTCTCTACCAGTCAACCTTAGGGTCAAATAGGACAGCACTGTGGTAGAGTACAAATGTAAATCAATTAGGAGAATACCATACTACACTACTATACTATTTTCTCTCCGTTGTGGTTGTCGCTAGAGCGATTGCTGAGCAGACGGTCTGGAGTTCGATTCGTGAAATAATAAAAGCGTAATTGGGTTTAGCTAAGAACCACCCGGAGGCTGAATTTGTTGTCTAGTTGATGACTAAAGCCTTTTTTGTTTTTTTTTTGGGGTGGGAAATCATCAAATAACCCCTCCCCTCTTGGGCAGAGCGGAAGGGAATGTCAGACTTCTAGTGACTAAAAACCACCCATTTTACTTCTTAGCTCTTGACGGGGCCTCGGTATCTCTTTCGAACAACCCGCTGCTAAAGCCTTACAGTCTACTACGAGAACGTGGTATCGACATCGACCACATTTCGTTAAAGGTGTGCTCATGTACTCGTGTACACCTCTGCTAATCCTTCGGAAATTACAGGCGTAATATTATGTTATTGTACTTCATACATAGCTGTTTTGGTGCAGTGATAGAATATGTCAAGAGTATTCGATATAAATGAAATTCTAGATGAAACCTTAATTAAAAAAACTTATAACGCCGAGTAAGATCTTAAAAAAAAAATTTTTTAATAAGTTTCTTTATTTCAATCGATCAAACGCCATTACAAAAACATGGTGACAGCTTTAAAGTAAATTATTATTCTACACGAAAACATGTTATACCTCCTTTTTATTTAAAATTCCAAAGTAATTTAAACAAGAGGATGAAGTTACAAAGACTTAAAAAAATTAAAGTCACGGCAAGCAATCTAATATTTAGAGAGCGCTTAAGGAATGAAAAAGCTTAAGGCGGGGCTAAATAAAAATAATGAACAAAATAAACGACAAAGTCGATACGAAACGAAGATTAAAATACTAACGAGAAATTGGTCTTTTCACACTGATCTTGGATTAAAAATACTTACCTTACGATTCTGAGAAAGTCGTGGAAATCAAAGAAGATAATATTAGTGACCTTGTTCTTTAAGCAGTAGGTTAAAACCTTAATAACATTTCGGACGGGTTTTAGATTATTTTTATAATCTTGAATTATGTTAAGTAAGAGAGATACTTAAAACGTCTAGCTTACTAAGGACGATCAGCTCAAAATTAACTTTTAACAAAAAATCACGTCTGTTCGTGGCTGCTACTGAAAAAATTCTCATGGGAAACCTAATAGTACTAGCCCAATCCGGGAATCGAACCTGGGACATCCCTCATGCTTAGCAGTCGCCAATTACGTCCACTCGACCAATGAGGCAGTCTAATATAACTTTTGTAAAGGGTTAATATTGAGAATATAGCAAGAAGTAGTATTGTAACTTCATATAGCTCGCACTTGTAAAATGAAACAAGCAGTTAACGAAGAGTATTAACTGCCAGGTGTTTTCAGGAACTTTTCCATAAAAATACCTATTATGGATGACTGGAAATTATTTAAACTGTTCCAGGTAAAGAACCACACTAACGAAAATAGAAAACCCTGTGTTTTTGTTACCACCTATTGAAAACAATACACGTGTTTCCAACCGAAGTTTTCCTTGACGTATTTACCTAACACACGTAAAATCGTACTTCTTAGTAATTACAAGGTTTTTGTTCCGTCCCTAACTAGACGGAACTGCCCAAATCCGGTTCAATCCCGATTATTCTCGATTATTCCGGTAACAAGGGGTGCGGGGGCGCAGGGCGGGCATTATAAACACTCGCTCGACACTAACGCGATTTAAGGCTTCTGTCCTGTTGCCTTCACATGTGGTCTAAGATATTGAAAGAAGCGGATGGAACAGTGATAGATGACGTCATTCATAGAAAGAAAAACGAGTATGCTTTGTATGTTATAGCAGAAAATATGAATATTCTTAAACGCTTTGTAATTGATCGAAATCCTGCCCATAGTTAAACTGACGGGTAGGATTTTGTAATCATAAAGAGCAGACAATGAATACAAACATCAGCGTAAGCTAGACTCGGATGTTAATTTTGTTCTTAAAATAAGGTACTAACAATCTAATTATTTTACGCTAGTTTATTTTACATGTTAACCATCGAACTATCTTACCCCCTTCAACAGAGCCAATTAATTATTCAATTTCGCCTATACGATACCTTTTTAAGTACATTACAATGAACACAATCGGGTGTCCACCGCTCCTCCTCCGACCTTGCTCCACATATCAAACCTTAAGCCGTAAGACTTAGACGTACTCCCTTGCTTAATTTCGCGGAATGAGCTCTTAAGCGCGGCCCTTCACTTGTCTGACTCGGGTACCCGGGTACTACCCGGGTAGTCGGTCCCTAACTGTTACTACTACACCTGAAACTTGCCCTATTTAATATGGGCTCCATTTGTTTGCCTATATTGCATTTTATGTTGCCCAGGATTTGTGGGATGTGCTATTAAGCGAGTAATCATTTTGAAGTGATATATGTAAGTGGTTTAGTTTTGGAGGAGCTCGTGGCTTAATAAGAACTGCCACTCGAGTCGATCTTTAGGTAAAGCTGTACTTGCCTAGGTCGGTCTGTGGATGGGTGACCGCCCGACATACCGAGTTTCTTCCGTACCTCGGAAAGCACGTTAAGCTGTTGGTCCCGGCTGCCATTTATAGATCTTTGGCAGTCGTTACAGGTAGTCAGTGACCTGAAATTCTGACATACAGTCTCACCAAAGGGTATCGTATTATCCTGTCCTGTCGAGGCTGCGGGTTGTCCGCAAGGGATACCGAGGCCTCGACATGAAGGGCGAAGAAGGAACATGGGTGGTTTTTAGTCAGTAGAAGTCTGACACTCCCTTTCGCTCTGCCCAAGAGCGGGAGGGGTTATTTGATGATTTCCCACCCCCCAAAAAAAAAAAAAAAAAAAGGGTATCGTATTACCCAGTATTAACTGGGTTGTGGATTTCAGATAGGCAGAAGCTCCATGTAAAATACTGGTATTCAGCTGCATCCGGTTAGATTGAAAACCGACCTCAACATAGATAGGAAAAGACAAATGATGATATTATATAAGTGGTTTAGTCTGAGAAGGTCACGAACTAATATAGCACTCGTGTCGTGGTGTTAACAAGAATGACTTAAATCATTCGATGATCCAGCAGATTTGAAGCATGAGTGAGCAAGACAAAGCTATTGAAATGTCATTGTCAACGAAACAGAAACGTGATTAAGTTTTGACTAGGTAAGGCGAATCGAACGATATTAATCTGTTTACATGAAATAAAGTCACATTAACTTTTTTCATGAATTTTGAATGCGATTTGGATAGAGACTTAACAGAGGTCTCCAAAACCGGTCATAGATAGGTCAGATGGCTAAGTAACACTGTAACTAGAAATTCTCTATATTTAGTATGATTCATGGAGACCTACCTGCTAATTAAACAGTACTCACACTATAAGTCCCTTAAGCTTTGCCAGCGAAACGGCTCTCTGAGAGAGATAAATTTAGCTTTACTGTTTAATCACTATCTAATATTGAAATGTAACAGTTTAAAAACTTACAATAACGTTTTTATTATCATCCACTGCCCACTTAGTGTATTATCTATGCCATAGATTCTATGGTATAGGTCTCTTTTTGTGTGTGCTCATCTCCACGATTCCATGCAAGCCACAGCCAGGATGTTACCTTCGATAACGACAATGTCATCTAACCATCTTGGCATGGGGTGACCAGCGCTCCATCTTCCAGTTACACGCTACTCCGTCACATCTTTCCTCTACCTATCATCACTGTACTACTGGCTTGTTACGTGTCCTACACAACTCTATTTGAGTAAACAATACATACTATAATATGCTACATACTACAAAAACATAATAAAAAATAAAACACGTGTAGATGACAGTAGGTACTGAGTGACTGAAAACGAGACGGTGTGAGAGAAAATTGGAAATTAAAAGATGGCGGAGTGTACGTGACGACTGTGACTTTTAAATCGAATAAAAATTGTTACTTATATTTATAGTATTTTAATTTCCCACATACATGTCATGCACGGAAATATGAATATTCATAAATAAATAACAGCGCACTAGAATACAACGATGGGTATCTGAGAGCCGTCGACGGTTTTATTTCATAGCCCGCTTGAGTTTCATTCAACGTCAGTAATGAAAAACAAATAGCGTTGTTTTGCTTGTGTTACAGAAGATAAATGATAAAGTGCATTTTTATTAACAGATTGGAAATTGTCTGTAAATTGAAAATGCTTTGGATAGGGAAAGTTGCACGTTTATAATATTTGTGATTGTTTTGAACAGAATTGAATAAAAATTATTGTTGTTGTATACATAAGTAAATAATGTAAATAAGTATTCTTCTACACACCCTTAGGGTGTACAATTATAATTTCTTAGCAGTAAAGAGTATAAATCAATCTACACGATAGAAACCAGAAGGAGTAAAACCTGGTTTTAAATGTTTTCGGCTCAATTTGGTGCTTGTGATTCTTGGGCACCAGACTAGACATACAAAGAGGAACGTGTACAAAGAAATTCATCTCAGTACCTACGTTTTTTTTTTGGAGATTTACACAAGAAACGAGAGGCTGTGGATGATGCTTTAGGTCACGCAATGTCATTGCAATCGCCATTTATTGACCACATATTAGTAAAAAATTTAAGAATGCTTAAGGGGATGTGCGGTGTTACGCGAATGGATAAAATAAGGAATGAGTACATAAGAGGAAGTCTGAAAGTGGCGCCGGTGACTGAAAAGTTGTGTGGAAATCGGTTGTCGTGGTATGGGCATGTGATGCGGAGGAATGAGGAAAATGTTGTGAGGAAGGTTTTAAATATGAATGTGGAAGGATATACGAGTAGAGGAAGACCAAAGAAACGATGGATGGACTGTGTTAAAAATGATATGGTAAAAAAGGAGGTGTCTCGTGAGATGACGAGAAACAGAGAAGTATGGAAGAGGAAGACATGCTGCGCCGACCCCAAATGAATTGGGATAAGGGCAAGAGAATGATGATATTAGTAAAAAATGTCATCCCATTTTTTTCCGTTCAGCAAGATAATTTAATTTCCAATAGCTTACAGTATAAAATGCAATACTAGTTCGGCGTGTCACACGTTCAAGCTAAACTATGCGGACCACGCGAGCTAATATTAAGTGTCGGGGCGCGACCGCATAGCGCCTGTCTTAGTCGCCGAACTGCCACCGGCTTTATGTAAGTAAGTGCATCGATCGGCAGGGGTTATAGGTTTACTTTAGGTTTCTACTTGAGGCTTGAGGCAGACATTGTTCCCATTAGGGGAAAGCCTGGATGTGGCTGGCAGAGAGACAGACCTAAACACAGCAGTGGGGAAGTCAGGCTGTGTATAATGATCTTGACGATTCTGGGCGATTGAAGGATGATCTTACAAAGGTAACTGAGGCAGACTGGATGCTGCAGTGAGGACTGGGTGTTGTAGTGGCGAAGTTTGGGAGATACCGATGTTTAGCAGTGGTCTGCGTAAGGCTGAAAGTGACAGTTGCAAAGAAAAAATCTGAATTGAGAGATGCGAGGTGAACTGCGTCGGTGGTCTACCAGTTACGCTAGAGCCTAGATCTGAGCCTGCTTGATGGCAGTAGACTCATCCTCCTATAACATTATGATTTACACAAACAAATTATGTGTTATGCATTACTTATTTGCATTTGTTAATCTCTATAATAATTTGATCCATTTAAATTTAATTTATTTTAAATTAAGTCGTTTTAAATTGTATTTAGTGTACATCTGGACCACTTACGTGCCTTACATTGCTAATTACATAGTCTTAAGTTTAATTAATTTGTTTCTAATACAATTATGGACATTACCTAATCTGAAATGAACACTTTTTTATTTATTTATTACGTTGTTTGTACATAAGAACGTAAGAAGCATAATACTTTCATTGATACGAAAATATCCAAAAACCCTGCATAACTAGACGAACTTTGACCTTTTCAAAAACTCCAGTTTTCTCCTCGTTTGAATCATGACATCACAAATATCTTAATTGGAACAAAATCTTCTTATTTCCATAAATAGCTGTTACATTATGCTGTTATTATAATATCAAGTTATTTTTAAAAGATCAAAGAAGCCAACTATGTAGATATTTATTTGAGAGGCAGATAGAATTACGAAAGCGTTGTCCAAAATCGTTACGTAAAACGTCTGAAGTCGATTCGGCCTTTGTTCAAAGGTAAGACGATATTCAAATCGTTTCGAATCGAGAAAAAAACAAAGATAATTGATAAAATAAGCAGCAGTCATTTACAAAAGGGATTTTGCCAATACACATTTTGAATCACAAATGGTGCTAATGGATTCTGAGAATTCAGTCGTCACCGTAAAGTAAAAATTAAGTTGTGCTTCAGTACCATTGTCACGTACCGTTTGATTGTGTTTTGTTTCAGAGGAGTCACACAGGCTTTGTTGAAGTGATGTCTTCAATTTGGTGCGGATTACAGGACCGTTGAAAATCTGGCTGACTTGATTTATGTCCGAAAGGACCGGAGCTAAAGGTCGGGACCTCGAGAATATTGCGAGTTACGACGAGGTAACGATTGGTGTACGTTTGTCGTATAGTTAAGACAGCGGTTGTGATTTTGTAGTCTGGTGGAGGAGAAAATGGCACGTTTGAATTTTATCCTAGTTCAGCGTGTGGCACGTTATGGCTAAACATGCGAACCACGCGAGCTAGCATTAATTGGCGGCAATAGGCTCGCCCCCTATTACATGTGACTTAAACATAACTGGCGAAATGTGGGTGTAGGTACTTGCGGGTATACCTCTGCCTAACCCTTCGGGGATTACAGGCGTGATGTTATGTTATGTATTTAATCTATTCAGATTTTAATATGGGCATTGTGTCGCCTTGGAAAGTTCTGCTGTCGAACGTTGAGTCTTCAAAATACCACTTTAATGAGAGAGAAGTCAGGTTCTGGAACGAACATTGAATTTCGTGCAAAATATTCACATGTTCTTTGCTTATTTGCTAGTTAGTATCTCATAGCAGAAACCCGTTTGCTCAACCATAAAAAACGTGTGAGTATACAGTACGTGCGAGTGGCACAATAACCCATTTTCCTTTGACTGTAATGAGTAGTGGAAAATAAGCAGTATACAACCATACTGTAGGGAAAGAAATCGTGAATTGATAACTATGTGAAAAAACCCTTCTTATTTTTGCAAATTTTTAGTCATGAATATAGGTCTTATAAAAAAAAGTTAGGCTATGATTTGTCCCGTCGGGGCTGCGGGTCCTGTCGGGGCTGCGGGTTGTTCGCAAGAGATACCGCGGCCTCGACATGAAGGGCTAAGAAGGAACATGGGTGGTTTTTAGTCAGTAGAAGTCTGACACTCCCCTCCGCTCTGCCCAAGAGCGGAAGGGGTTATTTGATGATTTTCCACCCACCATAAAAAAAGGCTATGATTTGTAGCGCCATAAGAACAGAAATGAGGAGGTAGTGGCTGCACAACAGCCACTCGGTCGATAACCTGGTTAAGCCGCGTGTGTTTGGGTTGGTCTATAGATGGGTGACCAGTCATTACATACAAAGTTTCTTCCATGTCTCAGAAACCAAGTTAAGCCCTTGGTCCCGGCTGTCAATTGTAGATCTTTGGCTGTCTTTGCAGGTAGTCACTGACCCGAAAATCAGACAACCAGTCTTACCTAAGGGTATCTATCGTTAAAAACACAACCTTCATATTTTTACGAGTTCAGCTTTTACGGATATCATTGCGATGTGATTACTACTTGTTAACTCTACCTATTTTTGTTTTATCTTCGTATTTAATCGTTTAATAAAACCAGATATTATTTTCAATATTTTCTGAGACAGTTGTTATGTGGTGCCTTTATTAGTACACCTACAAATAGATATTGCTTGTTACAGATATTATATTATGTAGTTTACAAAACCAAACAATGATTTCGTTACACTTATATGTGTAAAAAGTATTTAACGTTAACAGTGATAGGCGGTATGTTATCTTATGATATTTCACTAAACCAAACAAGTTCTAAAATAAAGCCACCATAAAGTCAGTCTGTAGGTACGAATTATATATTTATCATTGTTGAGCCGTCGCCGGTCTCAATCAACGTCGGCCTGTCTCCTAAATAAAGACAAATGTCAGCGGCGACTTGGTGAACAACTTTGAACAGAACTCGTTGAAAAACATCAGGAAACTCCGCTAATATCTGTTATAATTCAATTCAATAATTGTTTGATCTCGTTCACGGCATTAATCAATTTCTAGTACAATTTCGTAGTTAACTTTCCAGCCATTTGCAAATTTAATTCTGGGTTATGTCATAGATTAAGTGGTATGTAGACAGTAGACGGGTTGTTCTGTGTCGATTGTTTCATAAATAGGGTTTAATTTGTAATAGGGATAATCAAACATTATGGAATTCTGCCCCATCTAAGGAAAAAAGGATTTTCAGTCAAGGAAGTTCTGGGGACGGTTATCAAACTCTGCGGCAGCTTTCCAAAGCGGTTTGAGGATCTAAGTGTGTTCCTAGCTGTTGATATAGAGCTGTACAAAAAGGGCATATAAAAGGACCTTCTGAAATTAGTTTAAAAACTCAATCACCTATTTCAATATTATAATTTCATAGGCAATCACATAATGTAATTTCCACAAGCGTTAAGTAGGCTGATTTCAGAGAAAAACCACCTTCAAAGACCGTAAAGCTGAAGCTTTGAGAATTGCTGACGAGTTCCAACCATTCGAAAAAATGTTGATAAGTCGCATGAGTCTTTCATTCATTTTCTCTGCAAAATAGCCTCTCTAAGATAGCAGTGGGTAGATACTTCTTCTTGAAACTCTTTCAATAACAAGATCTTATTTTGCATATTTGCATAATCTTCTCCACATATTCTCCTTTGTAGAAGTTTTCACTTAAAATGTTCAAGTTATTCAACATTTGATGACCTAGAAACGAAATAACTACACTACACCACCGTTCTTGGCATTGTATTCCGATCAAACAATATCTGCCTAAATCGTCGTTAAGACTGTTATGATAATAATCTCGTGATGGGTAATACTAAAGACAATGCTGTTCTAGAAAGATCTGCGGTAATCGGTGAGCACATTCACAGCTCCAGTGGCGCAATTGGTTAGCGCACGGTACTTATAAGCAGTATGTCGTGAGCGATGCCGGGGTTGCGAGTTCGAGCCTCGCCTGGAGCATATTTTTGATTGAAAGTACTTTAACTTAAAGGAAATTCTCGGTAATTTACTGAACAGTGTTTTGGAAGGTTTCTTTGTAGTTTCCAATCAATTTCATGACGGCTTTAGTAGATTATCGTTTTATTTGGCTTTCAATAATCACATTCACAGTAGTTGATCTTAGCTTTGATACTAAACAGACTATTTACGAATTGTTCGAACTCTCTCGGACATAGGAGACATTAGAATAAGGAATCCGAGGTCTTACACAAAACTCTTTAAACAGTTCTGCGTTATTTCATTAACTTTATGTTGATTTTAAACGAACTAGCTGAGGCAGTTAAACAGAAGGGTTAATTTAAAAACTAATGGGTTTTTACGAAGAACTAAGTAAGGATTTTTAAATAGTACTTAAATGTGTGTTTAATTAAGAAAGCTAAATATTATTATCAAACTGAATTAAAAAATAAAGCAAGAACATTAATACTGAAAACGGGTTATTTATCATGTTTATTGTTTGTTTTGTGTTTCCGATATTACGGTGTTACTAGCACCATTATCACGAATAAATTGAATGAGTAAACAAATTAGTGTACCCTGCTTTCTTCATCGGTAATGTAAGTGGCAAGGAAACAATTGAAGCAGGCATTTATTTCTTGACGAAAGTAAAGGGTATATTATAAATAACTAATGTATCAAAAGAACAGAGCCAAAAAAGTTTTATCCAGTGACACTTTTATGAATGTAGCATCCACCAAATTAATTTTCTTTGCATCAGAAGTCGCCTATGACATTCGAACCGTAACAGAAAATTGCATTAGCAGTTTAGCGATAGAACAAAAATGTTACAAACAAACATACATAGACTGCTAAAATCATAACCCTTTCCCTAAGCTTTGCCGTAGTCGGGTCAATACAAAGGGACAGTCCCTTCTACCTTCCTCCAATAAAATGTTAGTCTATGCGACCTCACCTCGGATGTTTCTTTCAGACTTTCCACCGTAATCAGATTTCAGTGAAATTATAACTGTTTCAATGATTTATCGGTGAAACTTGTTCGTGAAACACCGGCTTTTCTTTTTCTGTTATTTGAATGTCAATCGAGTTTGGAGTTTCTACCTTCTTGATACTCGCAATTTGCGTAATTGATTTTTTTTTGCTTTGAACTTGGAATTTGATTGGAAATGGGATTTTTAATCAAATGATCGAGATTTATGGTAAAATTAAGCATGTTTGACTTTCAGAAAGTAGATTTCAACTTTAAGACATTATAACGCCAGTAATCCGAAGGTTAGTTAGGCTTCTTTTGGGTTACCTCGTTCCATCGTCGATGTCTTGGGTCGCCAAAAAGACAATTTAAGTCAATATTCGAATCTCTGTTAGAATAATTGTGGTGTAAAATAAAAGGATTTATTTGTAACTAAAAGCGTTTCACTTTTCATGTTAAGTGTATTGGACAACCTCAAGCTCAAGTGTACACTATTCCCGTCGTGGCTGCGGGTTGTTCGAAAGAGATACCGCGACCTCGGCACAAAGGCTAAGGAGGAACATGGGTGGTTTTTAGTCAGTAGAAGTCTGTCACTCCCTTCCGCTCTGCCCAGAGCGGGAGGGGTTAGGGTAAGCTCGTATTTTTCTTGTATTGCTCGAGTTAATTAGTGAACACATTGTGGGTCATGTTATTATGATAATGGAGTATTTAGGTCTTAATAAAATTATTAGCTCTTTTGACGGGTTGACATAGGTATTAGTAGATGCTATTATTACAGAGTACCTAATTAGTTATGTACATACTGGGTAACGTCTACGTACTAATTAGTAACTACTGTAGGCGTATTTATCTTTTGTCTGCCTTTTTAAAATTGGCTGAGGAGAATTTTAGATTAAATTGGCACATTTTCATTTCAGTTTATATTGAAATACTATATATAATACTATTTTCATCATTAGCTTAGCCATACCCAACTATGTCCATCTGATGGCATTGCACATCGAGATACTGAACATCTGATCTCCACAACGTCGTTATCGGGCAGCACAATACCCATGGTAAGATTGGTAGTCAGGTCAGATCGGCATTTAATTAACTCGAATTTGCATATAAATATGACGTAAATCGCTACGTAAAGGCAAAACTTAACCTATAATCAGAAGCTGCCATCATTAATTTAAAATAAAATTAAACAACGAACAATCTTGATACTTTAGACGTTTCATTATAATTAATAACGGCCAGGTGAGCAACCAATGGACATTTTCATTTACGTTGTCGGCCAAAGATAAATATTTGTGATATTAACAACGGAGACTCTGATTAACGATGCCGCATTGCTGCCGGCTAGTGCTGTGTAATGGCAGTCGACAAACTATCTACTTTATATCTACTTTCATTTAATTTTCAAATGAAAAAATGGAACATCTTACTTCTTATTTCTCAGGGGAAATACTACTGCTAACACGATACATGTCATTCGAAGTACTCTAGTAAAAGTGGTAGGTTCTACGAATGTTAAAATCTGTCAAAGAATAAATATTACATTTTTGAGCACGCTGTCCTAGTACTAAATCCAAAACCGATAACATCTAGTTTGCACTATCTACATTATATCTTTTCAGTTGACTGAAAATACTACATAGGATGTCCTACATCTGAACAGTTCATCAGTTTATATTTTAGAGCAGCACAAAAGTTTTTAGTGCCAAACTCCATACACATGTTCATAATTTTCGCTTTTATAAAGCAAGCCGCTAAACTAGTAGGTACTGCAGGATTTCGCATTTTTATAAATTCTCTGAATTTTAGTTCGCACCCAACAATATGCGGCTGATAGACCATTATATTTTTTCGCACAGATTGCAAAAGCGTTAAAAAGATAGAGCGGCGTGAAATATCGATATCGCGCTGGCACATCACTAGTGCGAGTGTCACAGTTCTGAAATTGAATTTACAAAATGAAAACCGTTAACTTATCGACTTTTGTGAATAAGAATTTGATGAATGGATCCTGCAATGCCGTATAATTGTGATTGAGCCTTTAAAACGAAAGATAAATTGATCCATTTCAGCGGACGCCGAGATGCTGAATTCATTTACATTTTATTTGGATTATGAGAGATTTGAAGTTGTACACTTTCCCCCAAAATTTCTGAGTTGAAACAATAATCTTGTAACTGATTGTCGCGTTACCTTGAAAATCTGGAACTTCAGAAGATTGTGCTTGATTTTTATCATGGAATGTAAATGGAAATTACAACTTTAGAATTATGATATTGTGTGAGTGCGTTATGTTTATTTTGAATGTGTTTACTGATATTGCAAGAGACTTTTACGAATACATGACTATGATATATTCTAAGCATGATTCTTACCTAGATACAACGTTAAAACAATGCTATTTAGCTTCTACAGACTTGGAAAACTATAAATCACAATATTTATGAATCGCATCTGCTGCTGCAATGTTTCTGTCCCCCTCACCTTATTCATATGAGGAAACATGTTTTAGGTTTAAAAGTGCAGTTATTTATGTTCATACGAATGTTTACGTACCTGCGTATTTAAAAAAAGTTAATCTAAAACCGACTTCAGTGGTTTTATAATATACCTTTCGTGTTTCACTCTTCCCTGCCCTTCATCGCCTGTTTTTTTAGGGGATGGTAAATCATCAAATGATTCCTCCCGCTCTAGGCAGAGAGTATCAGACTGTTACTGACTAAAAACCACCCAAGTTCCTTCTTAGCCCGTTGTGCCGAGGCCATGGTATCTCTTTCGAACAGCCCGCAGCCCCGACGGGTGCGCCTCATCGCCTGAGTTCTGTAAACTAGGCTACGTAAAATCACTCGAAAAATATTTTAAGCAGTCAAACTCTTATTATCTCTTATATTCTCTCCCAAAACTCAGTTTAATTTCATTTTGATGAAGTAATAAGGACAGTACTTAACATAGATTGAAAGTTTTCAGATAAATAATGTCGGCTTCAGGGCATTACGCGAAGTTATTTCGAGCCATTTTAAACGAAAGCCCATAACATCTTAATACCTTATTTTGTGAGGCGTGGCAGTAAATGATAGTTATGTACCCGTAGTTGACGGAGAAAAATATGCTGTTAAAATATCATGGAATGATGATTGAAGTGTACAACTAGTACCGATAATCTGCAAATCTTTTTCCGTCCTCTAAACCTTAAAAAGGTAACGTGTTACAAGGAAGTTTGTTCCGTAGCTTCTTCTTCCCGGCAAAATACTGTGGTGAGGAATGGGCCGTCTTAGGTAACTTGACATCAAATAGTGCTGGCTGATGCCTTATTTGAATGATAATTTGTTTATTAATCTAAATTGTACGCATTTTCTGTTCGTGTTGTCTAATAAAAAAGGGTAGTGTGAAACAGTTTTATCGTCTTGATCAAGTGATATTTTTCAGTATTCCACCTGAAATACCTTTATTATTTCCATAGCAACGTGACAAAACCTTCCCTCGTCTTCTACTAATGTTAACTCTACGCGTCGTGGAAAATCAATTGGACTTAATTTCTCTGGCACGTGTAACTAAATTGTAGGAGTGTGTAAATAGACTAAATACATCGCAAAGGTATTGAGGTCGAATAAAAAGGAAGACCTTTAAAGAAAAAGTAGGCCAAGAAAATAATAACAAGTCTGTATCTACCGAAGAAATCAAAATTCATACCTATTGTTGGGAGAACACCATTTAGACGAATCAGAATATATTTCTTACACCTGTTTTTCGTTCAAGTATCTCTGTTTAACTCTAATAAGTTTTTATTGATCATAAAATAATATTTTACGGCACTCCTTTAGTACTTTATCCGTTTCTGTTTTGAGTGTTTACTTAATTCGGTCGTGATGTCTGCGGTACAAAAACTTGAAGGGTTGTTTGCATGTAGGTAATACAAACAAGCATATAAGATTTGTGTGTGTGATTTTTATAGTAAGTAGTAAAAAAGTTTTAATATTATAAATAGTACTGAACCCGCAGACATTTGAAACAGAAATTAAAGCTCCTGGTAATAAAACAGAGACAAAGAAAATCTACAAACAAACAATAATTTATGACTAACCTTTTACTCTGTGGTTGTGGGCAGGGCACATTGCTGGCAGAACAGATTGCTGATGGGGTCGGAAAGTTCTGGAGTGGTGACCACGAACCGGAAGATATTGCGTTGTAAGGCTCCACTACGTGGACCGATGGCCTGGGAAAGGTTGTGGGGATCTACTAGATGCAAGATACACGGGCCGAGTCAATGTAGCGACTCTTGGGGGTGGCCTATGTCCAGCAGTGGACGTCTTTCGATTGAAATGATGATGATGATTCATATACTCTAGAAACTCCTACAGATTGTGAAGTGATGTAAAAAGTGGGTGTAATTCGGATTCAAAAACAGATAGTCATCATTATTTCGATTGTCATGTAGAACTAGTAAAACTCAAATGCCCTACTTCTACATAAAATATAACAATTCTCCACAAACCTCTCACAATACCCGTATACATAATGTAAGTGTTCATGCATATATCTAAGACCTCGTATTATTTCAGTAATTACTCAACATTAGGCGTTTTCCACGGCAGCGGTACAACCGCACCGTCAAAAGCGACGCCGTAGTAATTATTTTGTACGCAGTTAATTATTCAGCCGCATGCAGTCACCTTTGTTATTCAAATTAAGATGCTCGTTGCAAGTCGCATGTGAACTCCGCCTTATGTAGGCTAGTTACTGAGTGTACTACTTACATTTTGTGCCGTAATACGTAGTTGTATGTCGTTGTATGGCGACCAGTTTTGTGAATAGGGATGTTTACTGACTAAAAAAATATGATTCCAATTAGTCCGTCTGTTACATTATCGAAAAAAATTGGATACGTATTTTTTGTTTTAACAAATCAATAAAAAATGACGAAGATAAAACGCGTCAAAGATTTGAGTGGGGGTTGTGACGTCACTCACCGGTAAAAAATGTCATTCTAATGTCTTAGAATATGACGTCACACGAGTTTTCAAAGCACTGTATCGTCTTCATTGTTTGTTTACGTGAAAAAAGAAAAAATACGTGTCCAATATTTTTTGAAAATCTATCTGACGGACTAATTAGATTTTTTTACTTAACTACCATATTGTTAATGTTGCTGTTACAGTGGATTTGTACTATTTGTTGGGAGAGTAGAAGAAATTCTAGAGAGAGGACGGTTTTTTGTATAGAGGTAAATAGTCATAAGCAGAGTTCTTTGATTGATTACAGGAAATAATGGTTTTTCAGTTACTATGAGGTAAAGTGACAAGAGCACTTAAAGATATCAGTTTGCATTCCGAAAGCACCTACTTGTGTGTTGTGTAACATCATACCTACCTGCAATTTCATCAGATTTTTTAACGCTATTATCATATTTCGCCAAACCAGCTTATTTCTTATTTAAACAATGACTTCTAAAACAAACTGGACTGGGAATGCCTCGTTGGTCTAGTGGTCGCAATCGCGACTGCTGAGCATGAGGTCCTGGTTTCGATTCCCGGATTGGGCAAGTTGTTATAAAGTTTTTCCATCAGGAATTTATCAGTAGTGGTAACGGAGTCTGGATTTGTGCCTGGTTGATGGCATTAGACTCGCGCCTATTACATGAGACTTAAAATAAGTAACGAAATGAAAATGTCTTATTAAATACACCTCTGCTTAACCCTTCGGGGATTGCAACCGTGATGTTATGTTCTAAAACAAAGCCACCAAAACGTATTTTTGTTAATCACACAAAATCTCTTGATTAACCCAATGCCACACCATCATTTACAGAGCCAATACCGCTAACACAGTCATTAGCACGTGCAAATGGCGAAACGACAGCCTAATCAAGTTTTACATTCAGTCCATTGCGCGTCATGGGGGTCCGGGCCGGTCAAACAAAGCAATCGAGCCAGCAGTGTACGACAATCGGGCGGAATTAGGCTCCGATCCGCTGCGACTTAAATAACGTGCGAATGAACTGAACGGCCATGCGGTCATTGTCTGGTGGTCGGCTTTCAACACAATCGCGCTAATTTTGCTTCTCGAATATTCTAGAATGGTTCAAATAACACATGCTGATTGGTTGATTTTGGGATTCTTGTTGTCTTGTTGGCATTTCAATTGGTCGTTATTAATGTTGCGTTTCGTTTCTGCAGTCTTATTAAAGGCGGTGTTTTTATTGTAAAAGAAAGCTTGACCTTTGTGAAGTTCTGGACTGTGGCCAAGCATTTAGCTTTGTTTTATCATAAGTAGAGGTAAATAATTACTTCTAACATGGTCTGTAAAATAGCTGAACTTTTCTAAATCGATAACATAGCGCTTATAATCCCAGGTAGGTTTGGTTTACTTTTTCTAGTAGAATCTACAATAGTTGCTGTCGTCGATTCTATTTGCTTTGAAACAAATTGTGTATGAAACAACAAATTGTTACTTAGTTAGAGGCCACGTACACTCGAATTTCATTTACGGATTTCAGTGCGCGCAACAAAGTTGCTAATCTATTGGTATGTAACCAGCAGCCCACAGCAAATGTACGTTTGTCGACAGTACCACCTACTTGTTACTATGTACACAACACTAAAGTAAAATTAACAATGTGTGAATGGCGAATCTGCAATAAAATCTAGCTATGTACGGGAAATGATGTGTTTGAATACAGTACAATTTGCTTCCACAAAATATGCATGTTGCCTTATAAAATCTGTGATCTAAAGGACCTGTTCACGCCTTTATGAGATGCGAGTTGCGTCAAGCAACACACACGCGCGGCCTCAGTCTCCGTCAGTTTTCATTTTACAAGTCACGGCTTGTGGACTCGGGTCATGTTCTAAACAACTTCTTTTTTTCTCCGCAGTCAGTGTCGCAAGACGCGCAACGCTTGAGCGTCTAGTTCCTGGCCAAGGAGTAATCATTCTCCTTTAAGTTAGTTCGCAGTAACAATACTGTAAGTATGTCCGCGTCGTAGGTGCGGCATGTAAGCATGTTAGCATATCAAGACTTCTCGTTAGAGGCATTGCATCGCGCCGGCTAACTTCACTCACAGTTTTATACAAGGACTAAGAGACCATGGATGTGGTAATTTGGGTTCATAATAAACTCTACTGTCATTAAAGCCATGTGTTCAACTGCCCCGTTGGTCTCGTGGTTGCAAGCCGCGACTGCTGAGCGTAGGGTTCGGGTTAAAAGTAGTAGATTTTTCATTATCAATTTCTCATTAGTGTCTAGCCCGAAGTTTGAAAGTTCGCGGTATAATAATAATATAACCGTCCCGTGCCTCGGAAAGTACTTTAAGCCGTTGGTCCTGCGCCTGCTCTCTTCGGTCGTGTCGGTTTGCTGTCCCATCAGACTATGAGACAAAAGGAACAGAGAGTGCATCTGTGCCTGCGCACACATTTGTGCATTATAATATCTCCCGCGCCGATGGCTAATCTTCACGTTGATTGGCCGCCGTAACAGAAAACGGTCTGGAGAACTATATTACGTATTATTCTGTCGTCGTAATTAGATGTTACGTTAAACAAACAATTTGCTATTCCCAGAGGTTGCTCTTTGAATCAATATCTCGTTACATTTTCTAATTAGGTCATGTGGAATCCTAGAAGTGTGTTATATACTGATGTGACACACACACGCTTTAACCACTCACTTCAGTGGTTAAACATTCGTCAGAGCTAGTAGATTTTTTCTTTAAGTTCCGTAGTGTATGAGAAGACTATACTAATAGTATTGGTAGTAGTTGTACCAGTCTTCTAAATTAGTTAAGTCAGTAGTTTTTAACCAAATTCACTAAGATACCATGTACAGATTCTTCAGACACTTTCACCAAAGCCTACGTCTTGACCTATGCCAACCACCACATCGGCATCTTCCCACTTCTGGCCCAACCGCCCAGTCCAAAGTAAAGTAGTTCATCGGTCGGCACTAAGTGAATAGTTGGCGACTAAGTTCCTTCTAAGTCCGCTAAGTAAACCGAACCGAACCCCCTGCCCCCCGCCTTCTCACCACACCTCTCCCCCGCTGATACGTGCTGATAGCTCATTCTAACTACAGTTGTGTGCTCAATAGTCAATAGCCTTATACGAGTTGCAGAAATGTTCGTAATTTGCACCTTCATTGTTCCGGGAAAGTTATGTAGAGGGAATTCTGTTTGACGTGGTTTCCAATAGCTGTGTTACCAGATACTTGGTTCACTTTCTGGACAACCATTGTATGTTTGGGAACTGATTTAGAACTGGTCCGGTTTTTTTTTGTGAGGTTTTGACGGAGTAACATGACAGCTGAAGAGGCTTTCTCCTATGTTGGTGCCGACTTTCATTCCAGTGTAAACCGGCGAAGTTAATAGCCGGTAAAAATACCGGCAAGTAAAAACTTGGAATGACTTTTCTTCAAGTACTTTTTTTGTAGTTATTCCGTATTCCATATCGTGGCTTTCCTGGGCAAAGGTTCCTCATTCCTTACACTTTTCTCTATGGTGTGCTTCTTTTTCCTAATTGGCGAGAAAGCCATCCTTGGCGTCCCGCTGCCTTCTCCCCGGTTTTCCGCGACCCCGTCGTTGTGCCAGGGCTCCATTCTTGCGAAATTCATGGCCAGCAAGTACTTTTATTCCCCACAAAATATCGTTCTTTACAGACTCTGACCATCGTATTCTTCCTCATTTGTAAGATACTGAGATACTGCATATTCAGTCACCAGGCAACAAAATTCAAAAAAATCCAAAGCGACAAGAAAAATAAGGCCATTACAGAAAATCTTTATTTCCCCACTGAAGCCACATATCACAAGTCAACTTTTCGTGCAGGTGGGTAGGATAATAATCTGTGTGCAGGTAGGCGGGCCCGCGCGGCGCGCTTGGCTTTGCGTTGCATTGAAATATCGCGCGGGCTTTCATTTCATTGTTTGAAGCTATCTGCAGCCGCCTATGTTCTATCGTCAGTAGGGGCGCTATGAGGCAGGAGTTATGCAGGACGTTGTGTAAAGAAAGGGTTATTAAATTAAAAGAAAGAATTTTTGTTCATTAGCTTAAACTAAATGCATGTCAACCTCAGGGCTTAAATATATTATGGCGGCGTGATGTGGGAAGACATTTCACCTCAACCTTCAAAGGAATACAGCCGTGTTGGTATATTATACAATGAGTCGTCATCATCTTTTCCCTAACCATATATGTATGTTGGGATTGGCTTCCAGTGTAACCAGATGTCGCTGAATACCAGTGTTTTACATGGAGAGACTGCTTCTTTGACCACCATAACCCAGTTAGTACTGGGTAATACAATACCCCTTGCTAAGACTGGTTGTCAGGCTTTATAAAATGAGTTGCCAGTTGCATGTTTTTTTTTTGCATTTTTTAAATCGTAATTAAGAATTTCTGAGCTGTCTTTGACCGAACGATATTCAAATTGGTTGACTCAAGAAATGTGAGTAATTTTACTTGAGAAATTAAATTAACTTCCATAATAAAGCTAAGCGATAAGTAAACTCAATAAAACTAAAGTTAAAAAGTGAAAAAACTACGTTGAAATAATTGAATTTTAATAAAACTTGAACGTAGATTTTTAAAATTCTAGGTTAGTTTATGAATATTTTGTATTTAAGATTTTTCAATTGGTTTATTTGTGAAATTGTTTAATACGCGACGCCATACGCCGTGTTAATTAGTTTTCAGAAATTTCTCATTTGACGCTTTAAAAGTTTATGAATATATTAATTTTGCGAATCAGCTGTATTATGAATACTGTTCCAAAAAGATTTTACATTCATTGCAGTTTGTAAAATTAACACGTGATTTTAAGATAAATTATAATTTTGTTACTAATTCAGTGAAAAACAGATTTCCATAAAGACTACCTACATAATATTACCATTATTTATTTTTCCTAGAATGAATATAATTAAAGTTATGATACGGATACGTCCCTATGGAATTCCAGAAATATATTTTATGATGCTACTAGCTGATTCCCGCGGTCTAAGCCTTCCTCGAGAACCACTCCATCCATTAGTGAAAACAGCATGAAAATCGGTGCAGTCGTTTTTGAGTTTATCGTGAACAGACAGACACATAGACCGACGCGGCGGAGAACTTTGTTTTAAAATATGTAGTGATTCTTTTTTGGTAGGAAATCATTAAATAACCCCTCCCGCTCTTGGACTAGGGAGTGTCAGACTTCTACTGACTAAAAACCATCCATGTTCATTCTTAGCCGTTTATGTCGAGGCCGCGGTATCTCTTGCGAACAACCCGCAGCCCCGACGGGCGTCCGCAGCCCCGACGGGCGTCAGGGACTGGTGCCTGATGTTGGTATTGAGATATCCCTATACATTAAACATCTTAACTTTCTTCTAGCTTAGGCAAATAAACTGAACATCTTCCGGTCGGTCATAGTTTTTTTTTTATATCATCTGCCCTTTTCACACAGCAAGTAAGATTTCGCATTAGATACTTATCAAGCTATATTACATTTGTAACATCGGTGTTACAGCGTACATGAGCTACAAAATATTGCACCTGTAGAGTTTAGTAATAACCTTTTCCCTCACCCGAAAATAACAGTGTCCAGGGCGATAGGTTACCAAAATTCCTCACACCTGTTCACTCGTAAAAACCAATCACTACTTGTACCCGGACAGTCTCATTACACGCCCACTCGTGGTCACCCTACCCTCGGATCAAAGTGATTCGCTTTTGTTCCGGCTGACGGCCCCGCCGAATGATTCCGTGTTAGTACAGTGATTGCTTTTTGACGTACCGTAGTTTCGGTTCGATGCCCGTGTCGATCCGATCATGTATTACGAGCGATATTCTGCTATTTACAAATTGGCCTGTTATTGTTCCGCGATAGTGACGTATAGCGTTTGAATTCGTTCCTTTGATTGGTATGTTAGCTGTCAAGTTGAGATATGCTTGGATAGCGTGATGCAGTCAATGCAGGTGGTTCGGGAAATTTGGGTTGACGTTGATTTGGTATTAGATCGTCATGTCTGTATTAGTCCCTATTACGTAAAGAGTACGTAAATACTAATTATTTTTTAGTTTTTTAATAGTTGTCCCACACTAGGAATTTCGCCTGGGTCGTGGGTGCTTAATGTCGGTTTAGCAGTTGTTCAAATTATTAGTTTCTGACGTCATCAATTACTAAAGCATCATGACTGAATGAGGACTTCTCAAGACCTGTCATACCTTTATGTCCTAAACAAAACAAACTAAGACACTGCACAGTATCAACATGTATGTTTAAATTAATCAAAAATGCAACACAATTCCGTACAGGTGCATGCACCACCATTTTATTCCCGCGACTCACGAATCAGCCATGAATAAAACAAACGCCAACAGATTTGTTTCCCATACATTGGAACAAGGCAAAGTATTTGCCGATGGCATGTTCTAGATCAACAAAGCATGTACTGTGTCTAGATCGGGCTTACCTACCCGGGCTTACCCCGCTCTTACGTAGCCGGGTTTACCCGTCTCTTACGTACCCGGGTGTATCCCGAGCTTACCGCGGAATGTTCCCTGTTTGCCCACGAATCCACCGCTTTGAGTGAGCTCGTGTTTGCTGAAAAATTCAGGCAAGATTTCGAGCGTCTAGGAAATACCGAAGCATGCGTCGGCAGCCTGATGTTGCCTATGTGTGTGTGTGTGTGCCTAGGTATTGAAACATTGCGGCTTTGGCTTTGAGGTACTCGAGATTAATGAGTGTGTACGATGGCACGTTCCAGCAGGTTTTGTTGCGTTTATTGGCCGCATCTACGAATGTTTGACTTGGGACTTACCTATAAGCTAGGTTAGCATGGTGATACCAAACAGAAATTTGACTGGGGCAAATAAGGTCTCCGTAAAATGATTAATGTGGGGTAGTCACTAGTCAGTAGATACTTAAGTAGGTAACTATATTAGTTGTAAGTTCTTGGTTGTGTATAAATATGGACGTAATTATCGGTATTCTAAGTTGTGTGTGTTGAGTTCTAAGAAAGTCTGCCTACAGTTTCACAGGAACTTGTTTACATGTCAACATGAATTTAATATTATTTAGCAACTCGGCTATGAGATGGAATTTATATCTCACAAGCATTATGCCTGCGGCTGCCGCTTGAAGAATAATTGAAATTTATCTCTAATAGTAGCTTATAATTAGGACTTCATTTTAAAACAACAAGTACCGGCCTAAGTCGCCGTAGAACACAAATAGAGTCACTTGAAATATATTGTAGTTTTCTTTTTCTGCTAAAAATATCTATCTGCCTATAATTCTAACTACAATAAAAACAGATTTACATCTTGTAATCAACATCCATTGGTACATACATAAATTGAATATATAAATTTAATTATGTTAGTACGTAAGAAGATAATGCCGTCAGGATATCTCGACGAAGCAGCCGAAGGATCCTGATGCGGAAATGCATAACCTCAACACCTTCCCTGCTCCTTGACTCTAAAGCAAAACCCTGCAGACATAAACCAACGACGCGCCGCCGACGATGCTGAAGAAGTATACAACAAATAATTTCACAGCACCAATAACACAGAAGAACAAACAGAAATTATCCACAATAATCCTGCTAGAACTTCCTCAGACAATCTCTTTCAAAAGAAGTTTTCTTACTACTTTCTAAAGAATTAGGTCCTGTTTGGTCCCTGCCATTCACGGAGCGTATCCCAATTCACAAATACGTCCCCGTTTTATTTAACGTCTTGACAAATAGATATTTACATTTTCACTGCCTAACATAAATAAATACGGGGGCTCGTTCCAGTCTGTATTACATCGATTTATCTTGATTCTGAAGCTATTAAATTTGATTCAATTCAAAGGGTTTCATGATTTAGGGTGGCACCTATTTAGTAAGAGCCTTTGATTCCTGAAATAGTTAATTTATTACTCAGTGTTAGGTTCCTGTTTTATATTTATTTAGGAACTTCCAACTTTCAGTAAATGAAAAGTTTCGAGTTTCCAAATTAATTGGAACTAACTATCATTTACCTTAACAAAAGGGTTCATTCTATAGATTATTAACTTAGGAATCATAATTTTGAACACAAATAGCCAGACTAGCTAGAAATAGGTTTCATTCACCAATAATTTTGTATGATATTTAATTATTAAAACGTTATGCACATAAATCGTCCAAAGGCGGAAAGAAAAGAAGAGAAGATAATAATTTATTTTTAAATAACTTAAATATTTTAATTCATTAAATTATGAATACTAACTTCTTCCCTTGCATTTATTACCTCTACAAGTGCGTGAAGCAAGCAACCCCGCGGCACAAAGCTAGCAACACCACCGCACATTTCACGTCGTCGATGAATATTCAAAAAGCTTTCACGTCGCCGCCATTTTCTTGAGCAGAGTGCGTACTCCATATCAATTAGTGACGGCATTACTCCGCCAAACGCGAAACGTCTGGCTATGAATATTTTTAGTTTAGCCGCCACATGATGGATGGCCTAAATCAAGTATGTGAATTACTAGGAAGTTGAAATGGGTCGTGATTTTTGTAAAAAGGTATCTTATTAGACATTCATTCATGAAATCTTGATGAGATTGATGCATTGTTTTTTGTTCATACTTAGGTAAATAATGTCTGTGAGATAAAAAGCTAAAAATACAGACTGAAATAACTGAAAAGGAAAAAACAAGCACATTTCGAATGAAACAAAACTTGCAAGCAACTTAACATAACATAACATCACGCTTGTAATCCCTGAAGGGTTAGGCAGAGGTGTACCTAATAGTACACCCACATTTCGCCAGTTATGTTTAAGTCCCATGTAATAGGGGGCGAGCCTATTGTCATCAACCGGACACAAATCCAGACTCCGTAGCTGTTACTGATAAATTCCTGATGGAAAAAGCCAATAACACTTTGCCCGACCCGGGAATCGAACTCAGGACCTCATGCTCAGCAGTCGCGCTTGCGACCACTAGACCAACGAGGCAGTCTGGAAGCAACTTGTCTTGTCAAAATAAGTAAAGTAAATTTTGACGTTTGAAAAGTGCTGATTATCAGCCTAGTTTGAATAAATGACTTGATTATGATTTTTGAATTGGTCTTACTCTACTCCGTTAGCGATGGTATCATATTATTACCCAGTGAGTCCAGTGGGCAGTCACGTTGAAGGCGAAGGGCACTCCTTCAAGCGGGCTATAGTCTGGACGGAAGAAATAATCTGATTCTAGCTGCTCTTAGTTCAGCACAAGTCAACATTTTTTCTTCTGTGGAAATATAAACTAGGTCCAGGGTGTGCCAAATATACTTAAGTTTACTTACGTGCCACTAGCATTAGATGGGCAGGCGACATTGTTGCTATTAAGGGAATATGCTGGATGAGGCTGCCAGGAGAGGTCCATACCCAGCAGTGGGTGAATGTGGGCTGGACGATGATGATGATGATAGCTTCTCAAATGATGATGATAGCTTCTTTTTTTAAATGTAATTCTATGTAATGTTGTATCAGATATAAAACGCGACGATATCGTGCTAGTTCCACGTTAGCGTCATTTTAAGTAATAACATTTGGATGACACGTCACCGACATGGGTCATATTATTATAGCGCCGTGAGCGTTCCTACTACGACTATCGCTAAAGTAGTTTTTACTCTTAAAATAACTAAGGAACTGAGACTTTCGGTGGAAATTATGTTTTTCCTACTCCTCCGCTATACTTTTCTGATTGATTTCGTTTCGACAGTTAAAATTACTACTCTGGGACTTCATCGAGCTTCATTGTATCAGCGCTTTTCTTGTGGTCATCACTTTTGATTCTGACTTTCAGGAGTTGCAGGGTTTGACTCTCTGACTGATCTTCTAAGCCTTTATCCAACTATGGGTCGGCTTTGAGTCTAAACTGAGGCAGCTGACTTCTAATAATTGAGATGGAGCGATTCATTAGATGATAGTCACAACCCACTTGTTAGCACAGTACTCCTTGGCAAGACTGTTAAGATCTATTTTCTTTATGACACTTTGGTGATACATATTTAATGGTCGTCCATTAATGTTATATGCTAAGAATAGGTCTGTAATAACGGTGGATTAGTGTTCTAGGGTGACATAAAACTACCAGGTCCACCTGCTTGTGGTCACTGATTGTCGGTTGTTGTTTTAAAAAATAATATGAGGATATCTTCATCCTACAACCATGAGTGCAGAAATACTGCCATTTAGACTTCGGGAAAACTACGAAAAGGGAATGAATATGTATGCCTTCAGGGAATTCTGTCGTATAGTCCTTTATAGAACTTCCCTCTGAACGAATTATATAATTGCAATTAGGAACTATCATTACTGTAAGAGTATGTCATCCCACTACTGAGCAAAAAGCCTCCCCAATGGGCTACAAATCTTTCGATCCTGGGCAAATGTGGACCATTATTTTCATTATTAATTAATAATATTTTAAGGGTAACCTTTTTGGAAAAAGCCATACTTATAATGATCATACTTGAGCTTGAGCTTTGTACAATATTCTGACAAATAAATCACTACATATTTTAAAACAAAGCCCTTCGCCGCGTCTGTATAATATAATCCACGCGGGTGAAGCCGCGGGCATCAGCTAGTGTATTCTATTCTATTCTTAAGTAAAAAAGAAGTTCCAAAAACTACGAGACACGTATGTACACTCACCAAGTAATACGTAAGCCCGCTCGACAATAGGGACCCTACTCATCCAGCAGCGATTCCTTCCTATTCATTGCGTCCCCCACAACCCCCCTTTTTTAATCCGAAACTTATGACCGTGTAAATGTTACGGCAAGGGTTAATATCGTATTTTATTGGACGTGTTTCGGTAAGGGTCGGGATTCGGACTTTTTTTTTCGGATTTCCCCTTGAAATACTTTGAATAGGTTTACAATGTGTGCTGGTACATGATATTAATGGTACGTTATCTCATGGGTTTTAGACGGGAGTTTTTAATGTTCAGTGAATGATTTGATTGGAGGAAACTATATTATAACTTCTTTTTCATCTGCGTAACTTTTTCCAGCTGTTGTGATGCCAGCCAGCTTCAAGTATGACCGGGGTAGCTGAATACGAGTATAATAATCTACAATCAATCTTCTTCTTCTTATCGTGTGAGCTACTGCTCACACGATAAGAAGAAGAAGTAGTCGAAGAAGGGGTCGTTAGACCTTACTAGGTCTAACGACCCCACACACCCTAGTGTCAGAGATTCTAAACCGCCTCAAAAGCCTCTGACATGGTTTGATGACCGCCAAGGCCTAGGCCGCCTTCCGAAGCACGGAATCATCTTTTTATCAGACAATCAGGTGTTTCAAGCCTGCAATGTCTTAGCCACAACAACTTTACAAAGTATCCTTCCCGTGGGAATCGGACCCACGACCACCGAGTCACAAGGCAAACGCCTAAACCAGTCGACCACGGAGGCAGTAAACAATTATCGGGGAACATGGTAAGACACCCACTTTTTCTTTCACTCTTCTTTCTCGTGGGGTTGTGCCTTACTTGTTGTATGAGCTTTTATGCTAACCATGGGCCTCTGACTTGGCTCGCTAAAAGCACCCCTTCTTTTTTTTGGAGGGTTGGAAAATTATCAAATGACTACTCCTGCTCTCCTCCTCCTCTCCTGCGGTAGGGAGCGTCAGACTTCTACTGGCTATAAAGCACACATGTTCCTTCTCAGCCCGTTATGTCGAGGCCGCGGTATCTCTTTTGAACAACCGCCAAAGACTATCGAGTTTTTAACTACTCATAAGGACAGTCAAATGACAGCCGGAATTTATCAAACTCTTTACCATGTTAAGCATACAGACATAGATTAACTTATAAGATCTGTAGCTCCATGCTCCTCTACGTATGTTTGCAGTGCAACTCATTAAAAATAACTTTAGTTAAAAGTTCTTACCACTAATAAACTAACACTTGTTTACATAACAAGTCGCGGGTCGCGTGTTGACGCGATTGTTACCCGCGAGTAATGGCCGCCGTCGCGCGTCGCGACTGAGATCATATCTCACTAAAACACATGTTTGCACTTTACGTTTACGTGCTAGTGTGGTAATTATGATTACAGTTACTTTATTTTAAGGGTTTTTAAAGGTTTTAAGCACACTAAACTCGAATGCAAATCAAAAAGCGTTGCTTTAATTACCATATTTTTTCTGTGTTGATGGCTCTAGCACAATTTCGTGAGGTAAGTTTTGAGTATGAAAATGTGGAGGTATAAGTGTGGGGGAAGACCAAAGAAGCGATGGATGATCTGTATAAATAATGATATGGCAAGAAAGAAGATGTCTGTTAGGATTAAGAGTAATGGAGAAGTATGGAAGAAGAAGATATACAGCGTCGACCCTAATTGAATACTGATAAGAGCAAGATAATGATGATTATGCTTGCTATAGGTTCCCACGTAAGAGGTTGTGAAGCACTTTTATTTTCAATCAGGTTCATTAGGTTGTACATACTAAAAGAGGAAATTACATTTTTAAATATGAGATTAAATTTTAAGTAAGGAAGACTTCGACTTTGTGTCTTTTTTGATGAAATAAGGTTAAATAAATAAAGTGACTACTTATAATTCTCTATGTTTAAAAATACACATTCCAAATATAAGTTATTATCTTAAGCCAGTATATTTGCAACAGATTTTACAGCGCTAAACTCGTAATATTTTTGAGTTATTTACACATAGATTAATATAGAAATGAATAAAACAATGTTTATTTATTTCACATCATCACAAAATCCATTTATTTTAAGTTAGACAGCCTGTAATCCAACTTGACGGGTAACGTTTTATTAAGTAGTGCCCGATGATATTGTTTTAAAAATAAAACAAAAAGGTATGTATTTCAGTATTTTGCGGATTTATTTAGATTTTGTAGCTGATCCTTGTGCTTACTTAATAAAGGATTTATCTGATATTAATCCGACATCTTTTCATCTTTCTCTTGCATTTATCGAAATGGATTTGTGGTCAGTGCAGCATGAATTTTACTTCCTTTCATCTCTATTTGACGTAACCTGATTAGTAATCGTTTCTTGGCCATAAAGGGCAAAGGCTATAAAAGCCATTCCCAGTTATACTCACACCATGACAACCGATTCACGAACCTCGTTTCAGTCTTCCGTACCATTCTCAAACTTTCTATTCAACATGGTGTTGTTCTAACCTTAGATTCTAGAAATAAAATAACTAGATTGAAGTATTTGTGTGAAAGTAATTTCTAAATCTAAAATTAATTTTCGACATTGCTGGTCCTTATTAAGATATCACCTTTAAAATCCACACAAAAGATTTAAGGCGAATCACCTTAAATCTATCTGAGATCACGTACCTTAAAGTTAACACATTATTCTAAAAAAACTAGACTTACACAGTAATTTGTGCGCAATAGAAATTCAAATGAATAAAAATAATTATAAATGAAAATTATTCAAATCTTGACACTTCAGGCGTGAATATTAATAAAGAGTTCTATGAATTACAGCGTTAATTATTTTTTTTGTACAACGGGCAGTAACGTATTTTTTTTTCTAAAGACCTAGATTTTAGTTTTTGGCTACTAATAGTGTGCCTTTTTGTTTCTAAGTTTTCTTTAATGAAACGTCCTTTGTATTGATTTAATAGTTTGGGCAAATATCAGCCCACAGCAGTCAGTAAATTACAGTTTGCCTAGAGCTCTCACCCGCTTAAAACAATGATCTTTAAAGGAGTAGTTCGTACGTAGTTCTGCTCAAGTGTCCCGTTGACTTTATTCTCATTGAAACGAGACAGACGTAGGTAGTCGGTGGTAGGTAGTCACGAACACCAGTGGGTATCTATGCGACTTTAAAGGCGATTTTCTCTTACTGAATAAATTGAAACATATTGTAAGAATATTTTTCGGAACCTTTATTGTTTTGTTGCAATTCTTCTGTTGATGGTTATTTTACCTGTGTCGGCCCAGGACTGAAACATGAGTTTGGGGTCCTCAGTAGCGTCCATCATTGGTAGATGTTAATAGATAAGGACTAAGGTAATTTAAGTGTAATACATACACATTTTTACAAAACTTATAGGTATTAATTTTACAAAACAGTTCCAACTTTAATATGTCGACTGTGAAACCGCCTTCGACCGCATTAGGAGAATATTTCATACCTCTAAAGCTAAGCGCACATCTAAGTTCACAGCACCCGGACCGCAGAACATCACATTTTGCCCTATCAGTTTGCCCTGCTTCATAAATGTTCGGAAAAGTGATGTAAGATATTTGCATACGTTGCGTTGCGGCCGGTCCACCCTAATATGCGTCAGCTTTAAGTCTCACATAGATCAATTCTCGAATTCTAAATCGTATATATTTTAGCAACGGACATTAAAATTTATTGGTACGTTTAGTGCAACGTTTTCTTCAAATAATGTTTAAAAATTCGTAGTATTTTCATATAAATATGCTCTGAACATATTATTCATTGTCAGCTCCTCTTTTAGATTCCATCCTGAAGATGCTCTCAATAACAATTTTGTGTGGATATTCTCATGTTTCTGCACATAGTTACTTTGTGTTAGGTATCGCCATTTTTCAATACTTTGACATTATGTTTAGTCGACTTCCTTGTAAAATAGTTTCTCCAAGTACCTATGTTCTTTACTATCAAACATACCGCTTACGTAAGCGGATGAATATAAGTGAGAATTTGTTATGTTTTTTTAACTTTATGACTTTATCATCATCATCTGCCTAGCCTTTTCCCAACGATGTTGGAGTCGGCTTCCAGTCTAACCGGATGCAGCTGAATACCAGTATTTTACATGGAGCGACTGCCTATCTGACCTCCACAACCTAGTTAATACTAGGTAATACGATACCCTTTGGTAAGACTGGTTGTCAGACTTTCAGGTTACTGATTACCTGTAACGACTGCCAAAGATCTATAGGTGGCAACCGGGACCAACAGCTTAACGTGCTTTCCGAGGCACAGAGGAAACTCGGTATGTAATGCGTGGTCACCCATCCACAGACCAACCTAGGCAAGCGTGGCTTAACCTAAAGATTGAACCGAGTGGCAGTTATTATTAAGCCACGAGCTCCTCTAACTTTATGACTTTGTCATAAAATCATTTTGTTTTAGGCGTTGTTAGTGCTTTATTTTCCAACCAATGTAGTTTTTATTTTGACTTTGTCGGGAGTAGTCATATGTTACATAATGAGAGCAATAAATGTAACATTTTCTTTAAATGTTGTCGAGGCTTTTGCCTCGCAGTGGGGCGATACAGGCTAACAGAATCAATATCAGTCAATCTAAAAATCAAGAGTAAATATTAGATCTTAAAATAAGACACTCCTAAATATTTTTAGGACGATACAATTACTCATCAATATCATAATATAAAGATACGCACGTTCGAAATCTCATTACATACATAATCACGCCATCAAAGTCAGCCTTCGTATAATCAAAATCCAATAATATTCACGGCAAATCGTGGCCCATCTAGCCACACATCCATACCATTGGTTATATACCATGGGCCATTGAATCTGATCTTACAAACATTCTGCATGGATCACTGCTTATAATACCAGTGATTTGTGAAATAAAAACAGCTATTTTTATGGATATTAGCATGTTATTGTATTTTGTTAGAACCAGTTTTGTTACAATATTCTTATTTATGAATGTCTGGGGTAGCGAAATAAGGCTGTCTGGGCAGATTGATATGTAATAAATACTTTAGTAAAGGTTACAAAAGGGTTGAGGATATTGTGGGTGTTTGCATAAAGCTTATTTTGCAATGTATAAATTACGAGGTTCGAATTCAACAATTTAACGGTAAATGTGACACGCTTTTCTTATTGTCATCGTTTTATGAATGTAGGTACTTACTTTGAGTTTTAATTTTTTATTATTATATAAGACCTATTTGCAGATTTAATGAACATTGTAAAATCATATTTTTTTATTCAACTTTTCTTTAAAGCAGTTTTTTTTAGATATCGGTATTTATTTGATGCATGTCATGTCAATCAACTATTATTCTAAGAGCCCAAGGCCACCAGACATTACTTATTGTCTAAAGTACAAAGTGTGGGGCTGCGGTAAAGGTAATAAGGAATTTAGGTGAATAAAAATAGGGTTATCTATTTATTTTTATTTACCTTTCTAACCTGGTATCTATATAATGGCCGTCTAACCAACTTAGAAGGTATGCTGGCATTCAATCTATCTATATATATAAAAATGAAACCCGTTTTTCGTTGTCACGACTTGGCATGAAATCGGCTTGACCGATTTGGCTGTTTTTTTTTTTAAATGTTCGTTGAAGTTCAAGGATGGTTTTTACGGCGAGAAAAATTCGAATAATGGCCGGAAAAGCCCTAAAAACAGCCCTTTTCTTTTTCCCATACAAACGTTTTCTAACTAAAACGTCAAATCAATTTGAGCTTTAATACCGTACTATAAAGTTCAAGTGTTAGTGGAGAGGTTCCGGGAAGGCAAAACAATTGAGTGACGTTCAGTTGTTCAGTCAACGAATGACAACTTCAAACAGACCATACGACATTATCACAATAATCACAAATAATTACTGTTTCTTTCCCAATAGAAAAATGATTTTTCAAATGGTGTTTGCGTATAATATAAAAATTAATTGCTGTTAGTTAGTCGCGCTAAAACTAGAAAACGGCTAGACCGATTTGTCTAATTTTGGTTTTGAAACATTTGTGGCAGTCCAGAGAAGGTGAGAAATTAGTAGTATGTAGGTAGGTAGGTAATAGGTAGGTGGTAGGTAGTAGGTAGGTGGTAGGTAGTTGGTACGTAGGCAGGTAAAAGGGCATTGCAACGCACGCGGGGTACAGCTATCTTCTATACATATAATAAATCTGTAGAGAATTTTTTTTTGTACATCGAAAATATTTAAAAAAAAAATTGTCAGGGTATTAAAGTATAACCAACAGAACACATTTCCAGCATTTTTGGAATTTTTGTCTGTTTGTCTGTTTGTCTGTTTCGATGACTAAGCATCACGTCAAATTTACGAAACTAATGTAGATAACTTTTATACATAAATATTGTGCGTAACTTGGGCTATTACTTAGTCTTTGTTTCATCGTAATCGGTGCTCTCTATCAAAAGATATATGCATTTATAGTTTTCAAGAAGAACTTATCATTATGGTCAAGAATGAGACAAGCAACGACATCTATTGAACGAATATGGTACTTATTAATAAATGCCTTCACAAGATAACTTTAAATAAGTAATGATAGCAAAAGGTACGTAGATATTAGTCAAAATGACGCTGTTTTCAAAATCTACATAGCCTAAACCCTATAGTGTGTTTGATCGCTCTTTTTTAGCAGTTTATCTTCGTCTTCGACAGATGGCGTTATTCATTTGATGTCATTTTCTGAACCGCGGTGTTATTAAATAAACATAATTATGTTTCATGAATAGTCAACAAATAAAGATTTACCAATTACACAGTATAAAAATACTATTTTTTTTAAACTAAATTAAAATTAGATAAAACCCACGACATATTTTGTTTATACCGTGTGGGAATCGAACCTGCGACACGCAGTGCTACTGTTAATCGTCCAGCCACTGCACCAAACATGTCTTTATATAGATGTGGTGTGTTGTTAGCCCTATGTGTCGAGGCCGTGGTATTTCTTTCGAACAATCCGCAGCCCCGACGGGCGTCTGTCCTTGGGGCCCCTTCAATGTTGCTGACATCCCATTGAGACGCGCGTGGAACACGAACGCGCCTCTATCGTCATAGGACTGACGAACGATTAACTAGCCCGTTACTCACCGTTCACAGGCCCGCGCCTACGGTGGCCGGAAGCCATCACGTGGCCCCCGATGCCCGGAGCGTCTCCCGCGGCGGCTGGGAAGAGGGGTTGTGTCCCTCTTACGTTCACCTCTTTCGCTAGCATTACTGCTTCGCAGAAGGAGGTGACGGCGTTCCATTTCAGATTCAATGTCCCAGATTCGGTACAGGTACCTCTCGAAACAGCCTCCCTTTTTTGTGGTTCGTAAATTATCAAATGACTCATCCCGCTCTGGGCGGAGCGGAAGAAAGTGTCAGATTTCTACTGACTAAAAACCACCCACGTTCCTTCTTAGCCCTTTGTGTTTCGGGGCCGTGGTATCTCTTGCGGACAACCGTCAGCCCCGGCAGACGACGGCAGCAATAATTAAGGGGCCCCAAAGGACCCCTTAATTGTTGCTGACATATCTTTGAGGCGCGCGTGGAACACGAACGCGCCAACGACAGTACCTGTCTACTATAATGTACGTGTTTCAAATGCGACGTGGTTGATTAACAAACACCCATCCATCTAAACTTTAGTATTAGACATAGTCAGTACTTTGCATTACCCTCTTCTTATTTTCTACAGCGGCAGTAAGTTAACGCAGGGCAATGATTTAACGTACTTTTATCTAAGCGACGCATTTTAGTTTCCGACGCGAACGAAGTCGCGGGCACAGCTAGTAATATATACGTATAAACACTACTGGTTCTGGGCTATTGGAATATTGTATGTATGACAAGCTATTCCATAAACCTATTTGGTATAGATTACATATTGATTTCATACAATCCATGGCGATTCCTAAGATGATTTTAAACATTTACAGCTAACTTAACTAAATTACTAACAACACTTTAGACTATGGTTACGAATACATTCCTGTATAGTCATTTATAATGAATGAAACAGAGCAAGTTTTCCTGGAAACCACCCACGGATGCCATGTTCCCGTTCTGTGTTTCTTGTTCCCTTGCTCCTCGTACAACTGTCTACAGATTAACTGTGGGAGAGTAGGCAGCAACGTATAATAATTTGAGAAAAAAAAGTTTGAGACGATGTAATAAAAGTTTCACTTTAATAAGCATCCCAAAACTAAAAACTTGCCGCCACAAATTACCGCTATAAGTTAAAATAAATCAGTTCCAGTATTACCGAAAGCTCTAGTCCAAGTTTGTGCAGTTTACCTCAGTGCAAAGATAGTTCTGAATTTATTGATGTCAGTGGCGGCAGTAGCTAGGTGGGTAGGTAGAAGTGGAGCTCGGCTCGTATCATTTGTGGTTTTCTAGCGCTTCTCGCATTGCCGTAGATAGCTGAACTGAAGTGCTCTCCACAAAATTTTACCTTCCTTCCGTATTTTAGTTCGTAGTTCGGGAATATCTTTTAATTTTCTGGTCGTATTGGTAGGTGTGTCTGTGTTGGTACTTGTGTTTAAGAGTAAGGTTTTAATTGATAATAAATGTTGCTGAATATCATTGAACTATCCTTAATTGTTGTTGATTGATTCAGCTCCGTGGTTTTACGTATCACCAAATATTTTTGATGTTTTTCAATATTATCAAACTTTTTTTTTCATGGTTTGATTTAACCAAGTATCCACGAATGTGCCAGTTTAGTGTCGATCATTACCTTTGTTTCAATTTCTTCATATTGGGATATCCATGAATGGTAATACAATAATGTACAAAAAATCCTTTCTAACATAAAACCTAACACATTACAGCCTTTATGAGTTCATTTCTACATAATTTCCTCCACACAGCGTACACAACACAACACGACCAAGATCGCAACCCCAAGAGGCAAGTTTATTACTAAAATTATTAGGATTCTGTCACACAATAACGTTACAGTGGAATTATTCCAGTTGCTCCCAGACATGTTGTAAAATTGCCCAAGATTGGTGTAGTCTAATGCAATTATTGCTCCGTTGTTACTGTAGTCCTAGGGGATGGGAGTGTTAATGGGAATTAGTAATACGGTGTTGGTCTGGGAGTTTAAGAAAAGCTTAGTGCATGCATATTGTTTGCTATATTTCTTATAACTCATTACAGGTCTTCTTGCGACACGTGGAAAAAGAGCTGAGCTGAACTGAGAACTAAACTAAAATATTGGATTTTTATGCACATCTTAATATAATATTTAAACAAATACAAATATTATATTATCAATCCAGCCAAGACGTCCACTACTCGACATAGACCTCCCCAAAGTGAGTGATCATATGTATTGGAAAGAAGTTAGATCTATGGTACTGACAATAGACTTTCGATACTATTGTTGATGTTGATCTGAGGTGTTGAGACTCCCCGTCGGGGCTGCGGGTTGCTCGCAAGAGATACCGTGGCCTCGACATAAAGGGCTAAGAAGGAACATGGGTGATTTTTAGTCAGTAGAAGCCTGACATTCACTGTCGCTCTGCCCAAGAGCTGGAGGGGTTATTTGATGATTTCCCAACCCCCCAAAAAAAAAGGGGTCAAGGTCTCAAGACTGCAATTTTGAGCGCTTTATTACGATGAACGTGTCTTCAGCATACTATGAAGTATACCAAATAATAGTGCATAGGATCGACCTACCTTTTATATTTTCTTTCTCGTTGATGAACTTCATCGATTAGCTACGTCAACATCTTAATCTAGTGCACACAAGGTCTAAGCAACAGTTTAGCGGCCCAGTCGGGTGTCGCCGACAAACGTCACGTTGTCGTCACGTGTGTTTGTACACACAACACGCTACGACACCTCACGAAGTCACGCTGGCTTTGTTAGCTGTAAATAGCTGGATATCATTTAGTTTCTGATTGGTAATGACTAGAGACCGAATGTATATTTAACTTCCTAGTTCGATTTGGCAACCTCGTTGGTCAAGTACTGAGAATGAGGTCCTGGGTTTGAGTCCCGCGTTGGCCAACGTGTTGGGATTTTTCGTCAGAAACTCTGTAGCAGCAAAAGGAGTCTGGATTTGTGCTATTTGTGCCTCACCCTTTATTACATCGGATGTATAACATTACTGGCGAAATGTGAGTGTCAAAAAATATAAATAAAAACTATTACTTGCACCTCTGCCTGGGACTACGGGGATTACATGATGATGCATATTAACAAATGTATTGCATAGTAGGGCTGTTTTTTATAACGTGTGTCAAGTGAATGGTAAAATTATAATAAAATATATACAAGTATCTAAAAGAGAAGAATTACTCGTACATGGCTTCAAAAAACTCGTCCACACCGCTGTCAACAAAAAAGTGCCCAGAAGGCTGACAGCATTCCCACGTTGGATGGCAATGCTGATTCTTTGGTCAAAGAACAGGCCAGCCCTCTGGTCACGTGAAGAATCGACCAACCGCTTGGCAATTTCCTTAAATATTAGGTGAGCATTCGGACCCAATGAATGGTAGATTATGTTGTCTTCTTTTATTTCCATTCAGTCATACTGACTCTTTGTGTCACTGAAATATTTGAGTTCGAGACCTCTTCTGACTCTTTTAATAAAAGTTCTGCACTAGCAATAAAGTGAGTTATAAAACTGAACTATGTAGGCGGTCATCCAATTGGCTATCAATTTTATAAAGACTATTTAAGTCTAGTTCATTGAACACGTAAGTAGCAATAAACTTCACTAGACGGAAAATTCAAGGACTTTTATTCAATCTGATTTCTTCTTTTTATCTTTCGCATCTGTCTTCGTGTCTATGTCGTCTCGTGTAAGAGACGTAAGTACGTCTAAGAATAATTATTATGTAAATAGCTCAAAGTTTTGGGATCGATTCCATTAGGTGCATATTCCAAGTTCTAAATAGCCTTTGATAGGACTGGATGCCAAATTTTCGAGTCACTGACTACCTGTTACGAGACTGACAAACATCTACATAAATGACAGCCGGGACCTACGGATAACATGCTTTCCGAGGCTCTGAGGAAATTCGGTATGTAAATGTAGGCCACCCATTCAGTATCTAACCTAGGCAAGAGTGGCTTAACCTGAAGATCAACCCGAGTTGCTGTTAATATTTTGCCACAAGCTCCAGTCATACCTACAAAGTCAAAAATATGAATCGGCGACCACATTGGTAGAGGAGATGACTAAGAAGTTATTTTAGTGCAAATTGCCTGCATGTTACCTGAAAGCTCATATCCACTTCATAAATGAAGTCTCGTTCCATTCCCAATATCCAAAACTTTGCAAATCAGTTGCATGCCGCGAGCGACACGCGTCACGTATAACGTGTCGACGTGACCGGCTCGCTGCCTCGATGCCTCGCTAGTCGCTGCCTCGCTGCAGATGCACAACGACGTGGCTGTCGTGTTGGTGACGTGACACCTCACGTGTGGGGAACTGATGACTTCAGGGCCTTGTTTTGGGGGTTGATTGAGACATGAATGGGGTTGTTTAGTTGGTTTTGCAAACCAGTGATGTGACAAATTGCTGAGTTGTATTGCTTTTTTTGGTAAAATGTATTGAAAGGATAGTAAAAACGTAGCATCCAGTTATTGCAAGGCGTAAACATAAAGATTCGACTTACACGTAACCATTTTTGCAAGAAATTAAATAGTATGTTGCATTTAGTTTCTTTAAAAGTGCTTCACTAAGTATGAATACTTATAAAATTATTCATACTTATTGAAATTGTTCATATCGTGATGAAACTGCTGGAGCAAGCTACTGCATGCCGCATCCATCGAGCTTTCAAACACAAATAGAAACTAAATCAGGAGTTTTTTAAAAAACTCGAAGTCTCGTGCTAAGCACACTGCAATATCCCTTGAGGGGTGACGAAGCAAATGTTGCATGCTAGACTAAATTTATTAGATTCTCCTTGGCTCCAAATAAAAATGAACGTTATAAAATACCCAGTTAAGTCTAGATTCCTTTGTCGTTTAACTGGAGTGACTAGGACTCGATGTTGGGGATTATTGCAAAAACTTTTGCATACTGAGATTTTGACTCCAAATGGGCGATTTGGAGTCTCGCTCGGCTACTTTGGAATATTCCAGTGGAAGTCCCGACTCCTCAGTGGCTGTAGTGGCTGGTCATTCCATTAGTAATGTGGTGTTTTGACCTTTTGTCTACCGCTTATCTGTTGGCGTTCATGCGATGATTCTGTCTGGCGCAGTAAAATACAGCTGAACTGTGATTGGTGTTATTTGCTGCCATAGTATCCGGTCTAGACTTGTATTATTTGATATTTCATACATTATCGCAGAATTTTCAAAAGGTAAAACTGAAATATTGTTATATAACGCCAGAATTCCGTGGAAGGAATAGAAGAAGTAGGGCTTATAATATGCACATTTCAAATTCGCGATTGAACAAACAGTGCAATGAAAATACAAAATCTTTTTTGGAAGTATATCCGTCACTGTAGCTTTTTTATTTAAATAAACAGACCCAGTTGTTAACAAAATAAACTGCCAAATAATTTTAGCTTCAAATAATTTGTAACAAATTGTCAGCAGTGTGGCTGGATTTTATGCTAAACGCTTTGATGTTTATAAATAAAACAATAATTTATACATGAACGCTGGTTTTTATTTGATTTACACTTGATCGAGACACCGGTAGGCATTCAAATATATTTTATACTTATTGTGTGAATACTACCTACACCTAGATAAGTATATTGTTATTTTCAAAGCTTCTTTGGCTTTACATTAAAAAATAAATTTTCAAGAACAACATAACAGAGGTTTGAATCACTGAATATAAAGTTATGATAAGATTAAGTAAAGTCTTTAAGTATGATACCTATTTGTGTAACAGTAGCATAGAAAAAAACCGGCCAAGTGCGAGTCCGACTCGCGCAGGAAGGGTTCCGTACCATTATCTACAGGGTGGTTCCGACGATACGACAATAAATGAAACCACTGGTAGTTCTAGTTCATAGGAACATTTATAAACTATCAAATAAAGCCTAACACCTTCGTGGTGCCGACGATACGACAACAAACTACCTAAATGTCTTTGCCAAATTCTTTTGTTACATTTTATTTCCACTCGTTAATCGGTGCAAATTATTCCTAAGGTTAGTAAACCAATATTTGTTTGTAAATTATAATGTATTTCGTTAACAGTTTCTTGCTACTTAGCTTTTTTGTTTTTTTTATTTTGGTGTTAAAACTTTTTTGATAGTTTAATAATGTTCCTATGGACTAGAAATACCAGTGGTTTCATTTATTGTCGTATTGCCGGCTGTATAAAAAATCGCGTATGTTGTGTTTTATTATGGTTTTAGTATTTTTTGTTATAGCGGCAACAGAAATATATAACTTGTGAAAATTTCAACTGTCTTGCTATCGCGGTTCTTGTGATACAGCCTGGTGACAGACAGACGGACGGACAGACAGCGAAGTCTTGGTAATAGGGTCCCGTTTTTAGCCTTTGGGTACGGATCTCTAAAAATCAATGACGTGAAAGTATTTTGAAATAAAAAATATCACTAAAATGATTTAAGATCTATGACATGCTTCGACCTAGCTTAACTAGCACCATTAGTTTCACAGTAATTATCCTTACTTGCATGTTTCAACACATAACCTAACCTCAAAGTATTACATCAAAGAGCTTACACCTAAAACTTGTAAACCGTGTATCCGCTTGCAGTACCAGGCTCTCAGAAATCCGGCAGAGGTGCACCACGTGTACATCGCATACATTAACATTGCAGGACCAGTGAAAGCTTGCCGTGTTACATTCGTTTCATTTGGCTTTTCAATCCTGTTTGGATAGCGGATTTAGTTGGAATCTTATTTTATTTTTCGGCGTGTAAATGCAGTTTTAAAAGTAGACTTCGTTTACAATCTAAGATGGAAATAAACGTATACTTAGTATTTTTTCTCAGGTCCCAGGTTGCTTATCGTCGTGAGAGACAAATTAACGATCGTTTTTATAAATTTCTCGATAAAAAGTGTCATCACTATCCTCTTTTTATTTTTTATTTAGCTCGTATTGTCCCACTCCTGAGCAAAGGCCTCCCCCCATTCCTTCCACTTCTTACGATGGTGTGCTTCTTCTCGCCAGTTGTTGAGGAAGCCATCACTATCCTCTTGCCCGTATTTAAATTCATTTACAGCATGTCTACTTCTTGCATATTTCTCTGATACAATCACATGAGACACCCCCTTCTTGCCGTACCATCCTTTACACAGTCAATTCAACGGCATATTCAACACTTACATACTTTGAATCGATAAGAAGTAAGTAGCGTTTCGCTATCCAGACGAAAATGTGAAGGAACCCCGCATATTTTTTTTGACATTACCATTAAAGAAGAGCTCGTGGCTTAATAAGAACTGCCACTCGGGTCGATCTTTGGGTAAAGCTGTGCTTGCCTAGGTCGGTCTGTGGATGGGTGACCGCCCGACATACCGAGTTTCCTCCGTGCCTCGGAAAGCACGTAAAGCTGTTGGTCCCGGCTGCCATAATAATATATATATCTTTGGCAGTCGTTACAGGTTTAGTTTAGTTTAGTTTAACTGGGCTTTTGTCCGCACTTAGCCTCTTGATTGGGCCATTGTGCGTGCTGTTTAAATAATACCTACTCCAACCAACATAGGTCGTCCCAGAATTTTAGCAGCCTTCCCAGACTGCTGCAGGCTTCTGGGAGAGTTAATGGGGATCGTAGAGTTTGTGCCCGGTGATCTGCCACGCTCCTGCACTCTAGGAGTACGTGCCTTGGCGTTTCTTCCGCCTCCATGCATCCTCTGCACAGTGGGCTGTCTGTTACACCTATGTTATGTAGATGTTTGTTTAAGGAACAGTGACCCGTTAAAATTCCTATGATTTTACGGATTTTGTCCCTTTTAAGTTTGATGAGATTGCGAGTAAACTTCATTGTTGCCGCCGGAACTGCATCTTTTGTTTGCCTGCATCCTTCACTGTTTCTCCATTCGGTAAGGTGTTTTTCTGTGGTTCTTAAACGCAGCCATGTTTTTATTTGGGCCTGAGGTATGGGCAGTAGTGGTTCCGGTCCAAATACTGTATCGCCTGAGCCTCTCTTGGCCAGCTCATCTGCTGCGTCATTGCCCAGCGAGTTGCTGTGTCCTTTGATCCATTGCAGGGTTACACTGTTCGTGGTTGCAATGGATTGGAGTGCATTGTGGCATTCCAGTATTAGGACAGAGGTAATTGTGTTGTTTTTTAGGGCTTGAAGCACCGATGCACTGTCGGAGATGATCTTTATTTTAAAATCTCTGACGTCTCTGGCTGCAACTGCTTGTGCCGCTCTGGTGATACCGACACATTCGGCTTGGAAGATTGTGTTTAATTTATCTAGGGTATTTGATATAGAGATGTTGAGATCATTCGAGAAGACGCCGGCTCCTGTACCATATGAGGTCTTGGAGCCGTCCGTATATATCCTAACTTCATTGATGCCAGAGCTATCTACTGCTTCCGCAGTGAGTTGGATGTCGTAACTTCTATCGAACACATGGTGAGATGAAGTCTTATCCATGGGCGCCTCAAGGAGTGGTATTTCCTTCAGAATCCCCTGTAAAACTTTTGAGTGTGTTGTTTCTGTATTTACTTTCCATAGACCGTTTGATCTTAGTCTTAAGGCCGTTGCTTGAGCTTCCTCTTTTATGACCAGATCCAGAGGTCTTAAATTTAAAAGAAACTCTAACGCTGCTGATGGAGTTGTTCTCATGCATCCAGTAGCTGCTACACTAGCTAAGCGTTGCAGGCTCTGGAGTTTCGTTTTCACCGTGGTCAGCTGAGTTCTGGGCCACCATACAACTGATCCGTAAGTAATAGAAGGTCTGATGACTGACGTGTATAGCCAGAGTGTGATCTTTGGGTTAAGACCCCATCTCTTACCAACTAGTCTTCTACACTGATTAAAAGCTATACAGGCCTTCTTTGTTTTAGCCTCTAAGTGACTCGCCCAGTTCAATTTGTTATCAAGAATTATGCCCAGATATTTCACTTGCGTTGATAGGGAGAGTCTAGTGTTGAAAAGCTTTGGTAGTTGTAATTCTGGTAGCTTCCTTTTGTTGGTAAATAGGATAAGCTCTGTTTTCTTGGGATTTACTGAAAGTTCGTGTTCTTCACACCAAACTTCTACTATCTGCAGTGCAGAGCGCATCACTTTGCACAGCATATCTTCAGCATTCCCGTTTATCAGTATAACAAGGTCGTCTGCATAACCAATAGTAGTGTATCCTCTGTCATTCAGTTTTTTTATGAGGCTATCCACTACCATGTTCCAGAGAAGTGGAGATAAGACGCCTCCCTGGGGGCATCCTCTTGCTACCTTGGCTCTTGTGGTAGTATTTCCCACTATCTGTACCGCCCTCTTGCTGACCAATTTAGTGATCCAGTTTCTTATGACCGGTTTTACACTAAATTTCTGCAGGGCGTGGTTAATGCTGTTGTGTATGGTTTTATCAAAAGCCCCTTCAATATCTATGAAGGCAGCAAGTGTTGAGGATTTATTGGTTATAGCCGTTTCTATTTTGTGCACTACCATGTGTAATGCCGACTCTGTTGATCTGCCTTTCCTGTACGCGTGTTGTTGGGGATGCAGTGGTTTGCTTTTTAGAGCTCCATCTCGAAGGTGTCGATCTACCAGTCTTTCCAAAGTTTTCAGAAGAAAAGATGTTAGACTGATGGGCCTGAAAGATTTGGCGTGTGTGTAGTCCTCTTTTCCTGGTTTAGGTAGGAAGACTACTTTTGCCTCTCTCCAAAGTAAGGGGATATAGTTGAAAGCTATGCAGGCCCGGTAGATTGGTAGTAGGTACTTGGTTACCTGTTCTAGTTGCCATTGTAGTAGGGCCGGGAAGATCCCGTCCAGCCCTGCGGATTTGAAAGGCTTGAAGCTCCTTAGAGCCCATTCTATTCTATCCGCAGTTACTAGTTTGTTAGCCACATCCCATTCGCTAGTTGTTGGTGCGCTGTGGTGGTCAGTAGGCCACTCTGGGTCGGATGTGATTTGGCATCCGGGAAAGTGGGTCTCCAGCAGTACTGAGCTGGTTACAGGTAGTCAGTGACCTGAAATTCTGACATCCAGTCTTACCAAAGAGTATCGTATTACCTAGTATTAACTGGGTTGTGGAGGTCAGATAGGCAGTCGCTCCATATTCAGCTGCATTCGGTTAGACTGGAAGCCGACCCCAACATAGTTGGGAAAAGGCTAGGCAGATGAGATGACCATTAAAGATTAAAGCAATTTTTCCACACCGAAAAATGAAGTCTTTGTTTCGGGATTCAACTAAAAAAAATCTCCAAAAATTAAGTTACGCCGACGTCACGTAGGAGTAGGTGATTTTTTGTTCGCTCGGGAACATCGGACATATGTCTTTTTTTTCGTGTAGCCCACGACAAAGGGTTCTGTTGTCGGTCGTCGGACCAAAGAGGTGAAGCTATGAAGGTCTCTGCCGACGTGCAAATATGAGTTGCACGCCTTTTTGCCATTTAGATACTGCATATAAAACTTTTTATGAAATACTTTGTTTTAAAAAGCTCATTTTATTTATTTAGTAAAATACTTTGTTTTAAAAAGCTCATATTTTATGGAATAGTTTACAGATTATGTCTGGGTCATAACGTTGCATTGAAAAAAAAACCTTTTGCTCACAGGTGCTCTTTTAACTTTATCTAAAAAAAACATATTTTGGCCACGAGTTAGAAGCTACGTGTCATATAATCTCTATACATATAATAAATCTGTAGAGAAATCGTTTTTGTACTATCGTGGACACTCCCGCCTGACCACCACTAAGCTCATATTTGCTTGCACTTACAACATTAAGCGCTCTCTAGCTCCGCCCCACCTTTGTATAGAAATAATGAATGAAATACAATACCGTTCCACCGCACTGACGAGTCCGACGCACGCCGCACGAGAGTTATTGTTATTTTCAAACTGCCATTATTAGAAAAAAAACTTAAACTGAATTTGACTTTCGTTACTAATGGTGCGTGTGTGTTGGTTTGGTAATTGTAAATTAAAAACTCAATGATTTCTGTGAGTAATTTTTAATTTATTATAAGAATCTTATGAAATCCCATGCTATTTAACAGGCAATTGTAAGCGTGTTCTCTAAATCGGCTTTAACGATTTCGATAAAATTTGAAATAATGGGGCTTTAGGGGGGTGAAACGTTGATCTAGCCAGCGGGCCTAAAATAGCTGCTTTTGCAGAACATAATATGAATCACGTTAAAAATTTAAAATTCTTAAAATGGACTTTATGTTTATGACTATAGAGTCCATTTTAAGAATTTAAACATTTTAACGTGATTCATATTGTTTTTTTTTTTATTTTCGGACTTAGCTCAGCGATTTGACTGATGTTAAATCCTTGTCCATGCAAAATTATAATTTCATTTTGTTCTTCGTGTATGAGATTTCTGGAAGACATTTTTATTTTTATTATTTTTTTATTTTTTAAAAAAAACATTGCCCCACACTAGGAATTTCTCCTGTATCGTGGGTGCGTTTACAAACATTTAAACTCACATACACAAACACACCCAGACCCGAAACAACTATCTGTAGGCCATACAAATATTTGTTCCGTGCGGGGATCGAACCCGCGACACGCAACGCAGCAGTCCAATCGCTCAGCCACTGCGCCAACCGACCGATTATTTTGTGCATTATGCACAAAATAATCTAGCACAGGTTCTCAGGAGTCCAATATTATTGCACAGGTTAACGTTTAGTCAATCAAAGGTCAGGTAACCAGAGCAATGGTCAATGTTCAAAAGGTCCGGTAAGCGCGCCAAAGTTCGTCCGTAAAATTCGCAAAAGGTGTACAGAGGATACGTCACTAAGCTGCGCAGTGCAGATTGCAACTAATTACGTTGACGCTTCTCTAATAGGCCTAAACTTTGAGGGGGCGGGGTTTGGCGCCTACGCATGATTTATGCGAAAAAAATTTTAACTGGGCAGGCGGAAAAGACCGCGACTGTACATCGAAAATATTTAAAAAAAAAATTGTCAGGGTATTAAAGTATAACTAACAGAACACATTTCCAGCATTTTTGGAATTTTTGTCTGTTTGTCTGTTTGTCTGTTTATCTGTTTGTCTGTTTCGATGACTAAGCATCACGTCAAATTTACTAAACGAATGTAGGTAACTTTTATACATAAATATTGTGCGTAACTTGGGCTATTACTTAGTCTTTGTTTCATCGTAATCGGTGCTCTCTATCAAAAGATATATGAATTTATAGTTTTCAAGAAGAACTTATCGTTATGGTCAAGAATGAGACAAGCAACGACATCTATTGAACGAATATGGTACTTATTACTAAATGCCTTCACAAGATAACTTTAAAAAAGTTATGATAGCAAAAGGTACGTAGATATAAGTCTAAATGACGCTGCTTTCAAAATCTACATAGCCTAAACCTTATAGTGTTTGATCGCTCTTTTTTAGCAGTTTATCTTCGTCTTCGACAGATGGCGTTATTCATTTGATGTCATTTTCTGAACCGCGGTGATAGTAAACATACACACATTATGTTTCGTGAATAGTCAACAAATAAAAATTTACCAATTACACAGTATTAAAATACTATTTTTTTTAAGCTAAATTAAAATTAGATAAAACCCAAGACATATTTTTTTTTGTACCGTGTGGGAATCGAACCTGCGACACGCAGTGCTACTGTTAATCGTCCAGCCATTGCGCCAACCATGTCATCATATAGATGTGGTGTGTTGTTAGCCCTGTGTCGAAGCCGCGGTATCTCTTTCGAACAACCCGCAGCCCCAACGGGCGTCGGTCCTTGGGGGCCCCTTCAATGTTGCTGACATCTCTTTGAGACGCGCGTGGAACACGAACGCGCCTCCATCGTCATAGGACGGACGAACGATTAACTAGCCCGTTACTCACCGTTCACAGGCCCGCGCCTACGGTGGCCGGAAGCCATCACGTGGCCCCCGATGCCCGGAGCGTCTCCCGCGGCGGCTGGGACGAGAGGTTGTCTCCCTCTCACGTTCCGCCACCTCTTTCGCTAGCATTACTGCTTCGCAGAAGGAGGTGGCGGCCATTTCAGATTCGATGTCCCAGATTCGGTACAGGTACCCTCTCGAAACACCCTCTAATCCCCCCTTTTTTGTGGTTCGTAAATTATCAAATGACTCATCCCGCTCTGGGCGGAGCGGAAGAAAGTGTCAGACTTCTACTGACTAAAAACCACCCACGTTCCTTCTTAGCCCTTTGTGTTTCGGGGCCATGGTATCTCTTGCGGACAACCCTCAGCCCCGGCAAACGTCCCTTTGGGGCCCCTTAATTGTTGCTGACATATCTTTGAGGCGCACGTGGAACACGAACGCGCCAACGACAATCTGTCTGCCTGTCGAGTATAATGTACCTGTTTCAAATTTCTAAACTTTAGTATGAGACATAGTCAGTACTTTGCATTACTCTCTTTTTATTTTCTACAGCGGCAGAAAGTTAACGCAGGGCAATGATTTAATGTCCTTTTATCTAAGCGACGCATTTTAGTTTCCGACAAGCACGCGAACGAAGTCGCGGGCACAGCTAGTATCAAATAAATGTTAAAAAAATGTTATTAGTATGTTTATTTAGGTTAAGGTATTTGTCTATGGGTCTTTGTTACCTGAAAATAAATGTATTCTATTCTAAATAAATAACCAAATTCTTTTAGAATTTATTCAAATTTACTGGGCACACACAACATAAAGTATTAAATGACATGACATAAATAAATACTTCGGATTTTTACACCTCAATAAGCAATTCACACAACACACATTTTCCTAACCATGTTTTAATATGGTTAGAATTATTTTACAATTTCCAAACCGCAGCATTCAATAAAATGGCTCATGTTTCGCTTCCAAGAACGCCTTTGTTTATCCGCAAACAGATTTGCATAAACCAAACATTGAAACTAAACTGTTAGTACAATACATACAAAAATCAGCGGTTTTCAAGCAAATAGTGGAACTACAACACTGGCATCGCTATCGGAACATCTGAGCATCGCGACATCTAAGCAAACACATGCCGGCCCCATATTTGCATTTAGCCAACGTCCCGCTGACTGGCGGCCTCTACAAATATCATTTTTATGCGGAACCCAACGTGAGGGATGGACAGCGGCTCCACAAAGGCGGACATGTTATCGATGTAAAAGGTTTTATAAATACCTTCTGGCCGCTTACTGAAAGTGTTCAAAGTGATGTTTCGTATTCTATTTTCGTCTAGTCAATCCTTCTTCCGACAACCTTAGAAAAGTACCTTTTGACCTTCGGTAAGTAGTTACTTTATTTTACAGATTTTACATTTTCTACGTAACGCAAACGAGATAAGTATATTTCGGCATCAAATGTCAAGTACCTGACATTTTCTTTTGTCATTAGATTAATACTCAATTATGAAGGCAATTTGACCTGTCAAAGTAATTTCTTAATAAATATTTTATTTTAAGTAGCTATAACCAGGCTGAAGGTGACTTAATTTTAAGTGCTAAAATTTTGTTTTTTTTACCGAGTGACTCAAAGTCAAAGAAGAGAACGGACTTTCTACGCAGCACCAAAACCACTGAGCCAATTTAAATTAAAAAGGTGTCAATTGACTCGTTATTATGATCTTTGGTGGAATAGACTACATTTTGTACGAACTAAATTAGAAAGAAATTAAAGTTTTCTTTTCTTATACCACCTTTTTACTGATTTCCATAACCAAACTTATGGAAGTCGGTTAAAAACTAATTTATTTATAACCTGTTGTGCAATGCCCTCTTCCTACCTACCTTCTTGTATTTTTTTTTCAGTAACCTTCCCTGGCATATTTAGAATAACTGTTTAAAATTTTACCAAAAACAGTTCAGCGGTTTAGGAGTCTAGAGGGTACGAACAGACGATAAGGCGAACAGAATATATAGATTTGGTTATTCAGGTCCATAAGAATACTTGTAGTTTCAGCAGCAAGTATTCGTACTTAATAAAAAACATTTTCAAGCGTACCTCTTAGTACTTATTTAATAAAATAGAATGGACTAACCACAGCAGCAGTATTTTTCATTATCCTTCCTAATTCTATAAAAGAGGAACCAGTAACAATTTTCAAAAAGAAGCTAACTGACTTACTTTTGAATAAATGTTATTACTCCATCTCGGATTTTCTAGCCGATAAGTTGTAGCTATTTCATGGCTAATGATGAACAGCATCAATATTTGCATGCCAAAATGGTAGAATGTACAAGGATTCTTTAATATGATGTAACCACCTTATTGTAAATACCTATATTCTAAGCAAATAAACGAATATTCTATTCTATTCTATTCTATTCAGATCTCTACCATCTTAGAGCAACACTACTATTAGATTTTACTACAAAAATAATTGTTGTAGCGACAAGCTTTTTATTATAAAGAAGACGAATGCTAATGTTCTAGCTATGTATGTATATATGTCTCAAGGTTACTTCGTCTTGACAGTTTTAGTTCTATGTATTCTCAATTAGCAAGCAAATGATGTAATCTTTATTAATGACGGTAATTACTTAGGTATCTAGAATGGCTGAATTAAGCTAGGTCGGTGGTGCTTGGTATATAGTTTCATGTGTGTCTAAGATTGGGAGATTTTTACTAATTTTTGATTTATTACTAAATTGTCAAGATATTATTATTCGAGTTAGTTGTAGGAACTAGTTAAGTTTAGATAGTCAAAATTTAGTTTCCATCTATAACTACAACTTTTAAAAAAAAAAAATTTTTTTCAGATGTCTCTTTCCCTTCCCTAGTACACCATAACAAAGTGCAAGATTCCACATTCATGTAGGGAATCGTTCCATCGGTCACTCATCCTTTATGAGAACCGTTTGTACCGTTTAATGTTATTTTGATCTTGTTAAAATTCCTCAACACAATTGGACGTTAGATTTCTGATGTGTCTATAATTGTGCTTTTACTTATATTATGGTTACTGAAAAGGAAGATACCTAAGCATGATTTCATAAAATTTCAGGTTGCAAAATCTTGCGTTGCTGTGCATAATATTCTTATAATTTGCGGTTACTAACCGCTAGGAAAGCGCCTAAGTTATAAATAATTGAACATTAGCCGTAACATATTTCCAAAAAACTTACTTTAAAAGCATTTGCTTTAAAGTGCATAAGTGTGTGAGAGAAGAACTACTGTAAGATACATTATACCGACAACAAGTTTAATTTAAATCTTAGTAACCAAGATTTAAGGTTCAATTTCATGCGGGGAGATGCCAGGAGAGGGGTTCTTTACAATTCTTTTAAACAAATTGCATTGCGGAGATGTTGTTTGGTAGTTTCCAAAAGGGGTGGTGTGTTTCCTGTATTATTTAGTTTCAGTGGAGTTTTGAAAGACATTGGACCGTTTAACTTTTGATATATGGACACAGACATGACTTAAAGTGAGTTTGTTGGTACTCATTCATACTCCCGAGTATTGGATACTTTAATTGTGTATATGTTGAATTGATGTTTTAGTAGATTAATATTTTGTATGGATCGATTAGATAGGTGAATTTGCTTTTTACGGCTTTGGATCGATTAGATAGATGAATTTGTGTTTTACGGCTTTTGAATAAATCTAATTCAGACTGGGTTTTGGTGGATTTTCTATTACATACATGGAGGCTAGTGTGAGGGAGGTGGCTACTGAGAGGATAAGTATTAGAGAAGTGGGCAAATAAATTGGGACTAGAGCAGGAGAATGATGATGAGAGATGAGCTTGTGTCCCAGCGGTAGGACAGTACATGATACGTTGATTATGATGCCAACATATTGACTAAATAAGCTTTAAAATATTAGGTTTATTTAACGTATCAAAAGGGGATTATCAAAAAGGCACTTGTACCTCTACCTACACAATAGGTTAATCGGAGTTTAATTAATAAATATAACTCACAAATCCTTACTCACTCAAGCTTTCGGTAACAAAACAACCAGTGTAAGTAGAATTTCATATTTATTACCCTCTCAGCGCCCACATAAAATTAAAACCCGGTTCCAAACTCCGAAACAGAAGTTGTTCCAGGAATTGTGTTATAAAGTCTTGAAACAGTATTTAAACCAATCGACTTTCTAACGTATGAATCGACAAAGGCGATCGAATCGAAAGCAAAGTCGTTAATTCTACGTAGAAGAAATTAAAATCCGATACGACACAAAATTTCCTCTTTTTATTCCCGTCTGAAACTATCCTTATATTGTTGTCACTGCAACTTGAATATTCAACCCTATATTTGCAAACGGAAGGTTAGTTTTTCAGAGTGCTTTCTTGGTACTTATGTGGAAATAATTGGAAAACAAAGGAAAGTTTCCAATTTAATTTGCCGAACACTTCTTATCTTTTTTCAGTATTTATCTCCGTTTGATTACATTAAAGTGAAATGTTTTTTATCGTTTACTTTGCGGGCGTGCTAATTCTTAACTAATAATGGTCATTCGTGATTTTGCGGTGAGATTATTAGCTTATTAGAGGATGAATGTGAGAATTCTACAGTGAAATTGAATTTTGAGGATTGTTAGAACTTTGAGTTATGAACAAAGGTGAATCGCTAACTAGCAGTTAGGTTTCAGAGTTTTGCTAGCGACGATGTGGCTCGATGAGTTTTAAAGCTTGAAACCATAGCAATATGTTTTCTGTAATAAGAGCTCTATTATAATAAAAATAGAATGACGTAAAATTAGAGAAGAGAGAATAAAAAATAGAATTTCAAACAATTCTCACATATTTTAGGTGTTATTTTTAGAATACGGTTTGGTCATATCACTTTTTTGCAGACAAAGTGGTTAATGACGCTTAGACCATAATTATGACATCTGTCAGTGATAGAGATGATGATGAAGTAAAAACATAGCTATGTATCTGAGATAAGCTCTTGGGGAACTTTATATTGTTTATATACTGTGCCGGTCAAACCAACCGGGGGAAGAAATATATCGACGCTTGAAAGGTAAAAATTACCAAGCGACATTGTGTGCACTCAGGATTCTTGTGTTAACTCCCTTTTCCTTTTTTTTTTGGGTTTCTGGGCACAGCGGAAGTGAGTGTCAGACTTCTACTGACTAAAAACCACCCTTGTTCCTTCTTAGCCCTTTGTGTCGAGGCCGTGGTGTCTCTCTCGAACAACCCGCAGCCCCAACGGGAATAACCCGCAGCCCGAACGGGTGTCTTAACTCCCTTGCTTGACAATGTCGTTTGATAATTTTTGAAATAGGATTCTTCATTTCAATCTTCTGAAACAGCAATTTGACTTATCTCCTTCGAACCTCTCGTAGCACCCGCACGACGTGACCTTGTCCCGTCGGCCATCGTTCTTACTATTACATTAGCGCCGGGCTCGCGCTTGACCGCGCGCGCTCATTTCCCTGCGCGTCAAATATTCAGGCAGCGGGCGGCCGGGCAGCCCCCGGAAGTGACCGGATCGCCTGATTTCTCTGAGGTGCACGCTTTGTTTAATGCTGATCAGGCTTGTTTATTATATCGTGTTTGGAAACTCTGGGCATAGATTTATATTAGATGTTGATTAGATTTTCTGATGGTCTGAGTTTTTGTTTTTTAACTGAATTGTGCAGTTTGTTTTAAACTTAGATTTGGTACTTTCGAAACTATCTGGCTGAGGTAACAAAACCTCACCATCATCAGCCTATAATGTTCCCACTGCAGGGACTCAGGCCTCCTCTCTAGGAGAGGGATATAATCCACCACGCGGGCATTTGCGGGTTGGTAGATGTCACATGTCTTGTCTTCACAAAACTTCGTACTTCTTTAATTCAGTTGCGAGTGCAACTAAATGGTATATGTCATCATCATCATCATCAACCAACAGCAATCCACTGCTGGACATAGGCCTCTTCTAACTCTTATTCAGTGACTACCAGCCATCGAATCTGACGGTGTCCCACTTTTTAACCGACTTCAAAAAAGGAGGAGGTTCTATGTTCGTGTGTATGTATTTTTTTTTTTTTTTTTTTTTTATGTATGTTACCTGATTTCTCCTCCATTTGAGAACCGATTCTCAAAATTCTTTTTTTATTTGAAAGAGTATACTCCTGAGGTGGTCCCATTTAAATTTGGTGAAGATCTGATCCTGATCTTCGGAGATATACAATAGAACTCTTCAAAAATAGACGGCAAATCTGTCGTGATTGCTGCAATCGCTTGGATGTTTATTGTTTATACAACATCATGACGTAACATCACACCTGTATGATCTGAGGGGGTACGCAGATGTGTACATATTTGTTTGGGAACAACTTAAAATGGAAAAATAAAAAACTTTTTGGCAAAAAATAAAACCGACTTCAAAAACACCAAAAAGTGAAAAATAAACTTCTGAAGAAAAATCAGCTTCTGAAGTCGGTGGCAAAAAAACGAAATCAAACAAACAAATGTCACCGACTTCAGAAGCTGATTTTTCTTCAGAAGTTTATTTTTCACTTTTTGGTGTTTTTGAAGTCGGTTTTATTTTTTGCCAAAAAGTTTTTTCGCTTGACGGTTCGCGGTGTCCGCTCAAGAACACAATAAAAAAATAATTTATCAATTAATGGTGTATGTGTAAGCTAGTAATATTTATAATTTACCAACAGTTCTAAGTCATGTATCGTCCAGTATCGTTACTCAATCATACATTTTATATTTCTTATCACTTGGTCTTAGTTTTGTATATGTACGTAAAAATTGCCCTCTTAGCGATGCAGTAGTGACAATTACTTTCACCAATAACTTTTCAACAGTGCACTGCAGCTTATCTTTTTGACATTTATCTTGTTTGCGTATTAAGGGCCAGCTTGTAAGTTGTAAAAATAGAACTTTGTCAACATTTTTTTTTGTAGGGTGGGAAATCATCAAAGGACTCCTCCCGCTCTGGGCAGAGCAGTAGGGAGTGTCAGACTCCTACTGACTAAAAACCACCCATTTTCCTTCTTAGCCCTTAGTGTCCGAGGCTGCGGTATCTCTTTCGAACAGCCCGCAGCCCTTATCCCAATATATTAGCAGTCGGTGCAGCGTGTATTCATCTTCTGCACTTTTTAATTAGTGGTCACCTCTTTTCTAACCATATCATCTTTCCCCAAAACAAATAGAATTTCGTCGTATCAATCAGAAAACAGCAAACACAAGAATAACAGTTTAATTGTGTGCTTAAATCAGAAGTATGTTTATGTAGGCACGTAAATAGACTCTCTAAGTGAGTACCTACCTACTTAAGTAGGCCCTCAATCGATAAGTCGTTCTAAGGAGCCAGGTAAACAACTTAATTCTAACTTAGCTAATTCTGAGGAGTTATTTAGACAAATGTTTCTAAACTGGAATTAAGTTAGAACCAATTAAGGTACTAAAAGTGTTTTTGATTTTTGTTACGAGCTTTTACAGTGAAATGTAAATCACGTGTATCATCATTATTTATTATGAGTTTTTAAAATTCATCTCTTAAAATACTTACGTCTAATTTGTTGGGTTCTTCAACTCCCGTCGGGGCTGCGGGTTGTTCGCAAGAGATACCGCGGCCTCGACATGAAGGACTAAGAAGGAACTTGGGTGGTATTTAGTCAGTAGAAATCTGACACTCCCTTTTGCTCTGCCCAAGAGCGGGAGGGGTTATTTGATGATTTTCCACCCGCCAAAAAAAAAGGGTTCTTCAAATGCCAATAATCTGTAAGTCTAATTCTGAATACCTTTAATGAAAGGTAATACATAATTATCTTTTTAAACCTATCGCCGCTTTTAACGCGGACTTCTTGCTACATCGTTCTCAGGATTAATTTTGATTTAAAGAAGTGCTCATGGAGTTTCTTGCCCGTTCTTCTCCATAGACACCTACGCTGTGGAATGGGCAACCACAGTACTTACACAAGTTCTTATGCCACGTGCCTGAGACTGTAGCTTGCAATGTTTTCTTTTTGTAAATTTGAATTGTCTCCATCAGTATTCTGTCCTCATACCTTAGTAAGTCAGTGATTTTTATTCGGGTGTTAAGTAACGTCACAAAGTTTTTGTTATATAACACGAGTACGACTTTTTAATAAACATTATTTATAACGTTACCGCCGCGTGTAAAATAGAAAATCCTCTTATTCTTCCTCTTCAAAGAAATCGCGCTCCCCCAAATGAAATTCCATTGCCACCTCCTAATGAAACAGGGCTCGCCAACCTTTCCGTAGCAAAAGCGACGCACGCGGAAAGTTGTGCGATTTCGATCTTTCCGGAAACTTTCCTCCTTACATTAATATTACGCCCATGTCCGGGCCATTTGCAACTAAACCTAACCGATCAAATAAGGAGACACCGCATCATCAGGCGTCAAATTGACGCCGGCACGTAAACCGGTCTGCGTTAATCTGACGGCAGAGGACACGTCGCGACTCACAACTAAGAGGGAGATGACTGGAGAAGGTCCATTCTGAACGACACGTCATAGTGACGTCTATTAAACTGTAGATTTGGTTTCACGTGCATTTTAGACTGAAGATTCTGCTTACCAAAAAAGATTTTTTAATTTTTAGTTGTAATATTCTATTTAAACATTTACAAAAAATGTTCATAAAATGAAAACTACAGGGTTAAACTATATTTAATTTTTATGGGACCAAATGGCAACTATTATGCATCAAATGGAAAAAGAATCACGTAAATCGGATCATAAATCTCAGCGTAATCGGTGTACCTACATAGATAAAAAAAAAACATACCGATCGAATTGAGAACCTCCTCCTTTTGGGAAGTCGGTTAATTATGCTTTGTTAGTTACGAGAACCACATAATTATGAAATTACAGGAGATGTATGCAAGATGTTTGGTTGGTTTATGAAATCGAAACTTAAGTGGCAGAGCACATTGCTCTCAGAACGGATAACCGATGGAGCCGAAAAGTTACGCCGTGGTTTGAAAGGCCTCCCACTAGGTGGACCGACCACCTGGTGAACCAGTGGACTTACGGTGGACTTGTCAATGTGGCGACACTTAGGGGCTGCCTATGTTCAGCAGTGGATGTCCTTTGGTCATGATGAATGAAATCGAAAAGATTTTTTTTTACTATTTTTATGTCGCGACGTCAACAAACAAAACTGTCACTTTGTCTTTGTAGAGTATCAAGTATCAAACTATATACTGAGTAGTGCTAGGAACAAGTTGGTAAGTTAGTGATAATGCTATGTGGGCTGAATGGAAGCTACTCTTGGCGGATCGAGCCCTTCTACAAGTTAATAACATTGGTTCTCTAAACCAGCGTAAGTAGTGATTCTTCGGTGCTTACCTGGTGAGTGTGTTAGCGGACCATTTCCTGTCAGTAATCGACTACCGGCTGGACTGATCGCGATGTAATCAAATATTAATGACCGTGTCCGCTCGTTATGATGTACGGCACCCGCTTTTCAAGGGATGACGTGTTTACGTTTTATTCTGTAAAATTGTCATTTTTGGGAACGCGAAGGCCCTTGTGCTTTCCGAAACTGTTGGATGCTGCTGGATGATTTAAAATCCTATCCGTGGATTATGATGCCCAGATTCAAGAACGTATTTTAAACAAGTAATAGAATAAAATAGAATTTTATTTATTTATTTTCAGGTAACAAAGACCCACAGACCCCAAGATAAATACCTTAACCCAAATATACATACTAATAATACAGTCTGTGTTAGTAAATATAAACTTAAAACTATATTAGTATCACTTCACTTGTGCACTATGTAGCGTTCATGTGGCACTTGCCCGCGGAAGCGACGGAACACCACCCCCTGCGGCCAAAAGTCCTTTTCCAAGACGAGGTTCAGATAACATGTCGGTTTTCACACCACAAACGCCTAATAATTCCCTAGCCTATTAATAGCCTGGGTTACTAAACTGGTGTGGAATATGTCATCTACTAGGACATTTTAAGTCAATTACGTGGTAAACACTATTGCCACGAGCCAATATCTCAAAAATCCAACGTAGGTACCACCGCTGGGGTTGGCGCCTTAGCAACCTTCACCACAGTTACACCAAAATAATGAGAAACACGGATGTTCCAATATTGGAAAAAAATATATAAAAGGAGAGGAGAAAAAGTAAATCGAAAGAAAACAGTTCTATTATAGCTTAGTAATCACAAGATACTTATTACCTCTTGTTCTGTAAAAGTAATATTAATACTAATAAAATGGATAGTCGCACTGCACTCGAATGTATAATGGCGATCGTAATATCTTAGCCTGCAATAAGAGTTTGGTTCGTGTCCAAATGCCCTAAACTGAATTGAGCAGGCGATTGTTACAACTCTGGATTAGTGCGCCATAATCTTTATTTTCTTAAAATGGTTTCATTTGAGAATGGATTTTGGTTTATTTTAATACTGAGATAGTTTTTTGCAGTGGTTTGGTTTTTATCAGGAGGCGTTCTGTGGTTTCTGTCTACCCCCATGGGAAAACGGCGTGAGTTTGAGGCTGTATGTATACTCTTTTGCTTTTCTTGCCAGTTTCTAAAACTTGCATGTTTAAGGTCGGTCAGGTAGGTACCTCTTTTAAATATAAATTCTTTTTATCATTTAGATTACTATCGTAATAGTAAACTGTGCTTAACTCCTAAAATATCTCCAAACCCAAATAACATTATATACAAAATGATTGAACAAACCACTTTTCGTATAAACGTACTGAGCGCTGTTAAAGTGGCCTCGTCCAATAAACCTGTGCCCGCTACATACGTAAATTCAAATAAATGAGAAAGACGTGGAGGCTTGTCGCAGCCGTTACTTACCATGTATTTATTCTTATAAATCGGACTTAATGCAAGCACCCTCGTAAAATAGACTTTTTGGTCGCCGCCTTCAAGGTATTTGTAGCAGAAATATGGGAAATAGGGGAACGTTGTAAAAGGCTGAACGATGTCACCGTGTTTGATCAAACTCGTGTTTAAAATCTTTAAAAAGTATATTCAAGTATTTACATCTTTGGAGGATCCTAGGTTTATAATACTCGGATACTCGGTATCATCATCTGCCTAGCCTTTTCCTATGTTAGGGTCGGCTTCCAGTCTTACCAGATGCAGCTGAATACCAGTATTTTACATGAAGCGACTGCCTATCTGACCTCCACAACCCAATTAATACTGGGTAATACGATACCCTTTGGTAAGACTGGTTGTCAGACTTTCAGGTTTACTGACTACCTGTAACGACTGCCAAAGATATATATATGGCAGCCGGGACCAACAGCTTAAAATGCTTTCCGAGGCACGGAGGAAACTCAGTATGTCGGGCGGTCACCCATCCACAGACCGACCTAGGCAAGCACAGCTTTACCTAAAGATCGACCCGAGTGGCAGTTCTTATTAAGCCACGAGCTCCTCTTTAATAACTCGGTATATTTGTCGCAATTTTGATGACGAGTAATAGAGAAGTATGGAAGATGAAGACATGCTGTGTCTACCCCAAATTAACCCTTAGCATACGGGTATGAAATGATGATGATATTTGTCGCAAATTTTCTAGTAAATTCTAGTTCCTATTTATCTTTATATGTTTAGACAGATCTTTTAGACGTTTGTACATCAGCTCCATCGTGTTACCATTTGAGTTTGGTTCAAAAGACTCATAAATTTGAATCGATGAAGTTCATATCCGTAGATAAATTCTAACTTTTGATTAAATCTGTTGAATCTGCGTTCTTGGTGATCTTGTCTAGCGTAGTTGTAGTATGAGATGGTTTATTGTGATTAAAGTATGTGTTTAAGAGTGTATAAGAAGATTATTCTGTTTCAATCTTTTCAAAATAGTTTTCCGTTTTAGGAAAAGCAATCACCATTTCACACAAATGATTCATTTCACATTCGCACAACCAAATAAAAAATAAACAAAACACAAACGAACAATATCCGCGAATAGAAAAATTTAGATTATTTGACAACGTCCGACTTTCGCACCATACCGCGACGCCCGACTGAACATTGTCGAATTTTTACGATCGCTGTACAACAATAAAATTTAATATCTCTGCGTGTTGAGAGGATTTACCAATTTATTGGCGTTCGTCGTGTTTATTGTCGCGATCCTATGTCAATTACAAGTGTAGTCCCAGCTATGCTTTTGCATTTGTGATCAAAATGACAAATATTTTTATTGAAAACGTGCGCACTTATGAGAATTCTGAAACCTTGTAATACTAGACCTTACACGTGGGTGGTTATAAATACATCTTGAAACTTAAGACATCGATACAATTTAGCCCTTATTGGCTAGCTAGCCGGCGTGGGCCGATCATCAAAATTCTATGATACTCGTAAACCAAAGTTTATCTCGTCTAAAGGGTAAGCAAGATTTCGATTAGTGTCGCAAAACAGCTTTAAACGTTTATTAGCATAATAATAAATGCGGTGATTTGAATAATGATCACCTCTTTGTGAAAGATTATTATGCTTTTCAATCAATTGGTTTTGTGACTGGATAGATGGTTATTAGATAGTTTAGTGAGGGTGATAGCAAATACTCGGGGTAGTTATGTAACATCCCAATGATTTAGGGCGAATTTAGCCAATCAAGTCATCTACCGCGTTCGAGAACTGTAAGTGTCATAAATGCTGTGGAATATTGGCACTTACAACTTTTGAACGCTGTTTAGAGACAATGATCGTGTTCAGTTTCTTTGATTGAACATTGAAGTACGTCCTCTTGAATAATTTCCGCCTTTTACGATTATACCCCAGGGTTTTCAGACCCAGACATGTTCAGGATCCAGGTTCTAAACAGCAAAATGTACCCACACATTCTTAAATTTTCAAAAAGTATTAATATTGTAGAGTAGTGTGTACTGGGCACTTCTGGGAATCTGATTTTAAATCTGGCTGGTGCAAATCTTGGTTCAGTGTCCCTTGGAAGGTGGCCAGACGAGATGAAATGTTTTACTCCTCCCTCGCTTCATGCCTCACCCTGAACACTTCGTCTTTGGTGAAACTATTTATAGGACTTCGATTATGGCTGCACATCGTCGTTTTATTGCCGAACCGACTATTGTATGATTTTTATTATAGCACTATTTTTAACACCATTTATTGTCGTCTGCTGTGAATTAGGGTTCACAAAGTGCTAGCACATTTTCAGATTTCTATTTTATTCTTTTTTTCCTGATACGTACCAACCACTAACTTATAGTTAAATTTGACTGATGGAATTACAGTTCAACCTAGAGGTTGAGCTGTAATAAAGTGAACTACGTAGAGTTCACTTCGAACGAGAAGTCAAACTCTGTAACTAATGTCAATAGCAGCACTATCCTCTACAGTTCCGACAATAATCGTGCCTACTATGAAACAGATACTCGTATTGTTATGCAGCAACTGTGCGCAAATTGCTTCATTTATATGCCACGAAGCAAGTACGCACTACGCACACCTAATATTCTGTAATCATAAAATACAAATTCAATTTCGCGAAGCTTCCAAAACTTGTTCTTTGCCTTTTAATCACACGTCTTTTGAGTACACATAAAAAATAAAATTGTTCCGAAAAACGAGGTGCGCCGTCAAAGTCGCTGGCTTCGTACATTTTTCTTTACTCTGTAATTATATACCGTTGGGAACGGCGCGTTGTGTTATCTACTTTATAGGGACCCGTAATGAAATGAAAAAATCCTGCTCTTACGGGTTTAGGATGTTTACGCGCCGTAAATTACTGTTATCTGCTTAAGAAATATGCATCTAATATGGAGTTATTTTAATAACACAGTATTTTTTCTCCAACGGCGGGCGATGCGGAATTAAAAAGCTCGAGAACCTGGAAAAAGCTTTAAGTTAAGACTTTGTTTTGAAGCCTTTAATAAATGGTCCACTAAACCTGAGACTGTAGTTCGTGACCCAATAAACTAGTGCTACTTATCTTCAAGAAGTATTGATTGACTTTGTGCTACTAGTTGGGCGTTCGGTTTGCCGCGAGCGAACACGACTCACCTTGATCTCGGTTCAGAAATACCGACAATACATTCCACGTTCAAGAATTTTCGCACGGAACTGCGGCTTATACTGACGTATATACACCCATATTTTTTTAAGAAATTGAATAAAGAATACATTTTAGCACTCTGTTAGCTTGGAATAATTTTCGCTCAGCATCGCACCGGGGCTAATGGAATAATTATAAAATAGAGCTTCAAAAGGAAATACGTGTTGAAGACGATATTCTAATACTTCTCGGTGGCGATGCTATCGCCGCACGCCGGTAACAATGCACGTAAGTTAGTTTGGAAACAAAAACACCGGCTGGCTCCTAGGAAGTCGGAAAGTGGCAGGTCTCCTCACCTCGTTAAACCGAAGTTAAACGAAACTTTCTTACGGAGTTAAACTGAGGTTATCTTGCTTTCACGAACAATTTAATAATGGAATAAACTCGCTGAATTATATTTGAGTTTTCATTTCGTTAGTCTCGTTATATCTTCTTTCTCTTTGTGTTTGATGTTGGTCCATTTCACTGGTAACATTAATTAGGGAGACTTCATTAAACCTCGCGATTTCTTGCTGGTCACAATTTCTGTTTTGTCCTACTGCTGGTGCAAATAAAAGATTTTTTGTGACAATAGAATCTTGATTTGTTTCAGAGCTTTTGAAATGGTTTTTGTGGTAAAGCTGTGTCACCTAGCTGTGGTCACGATTCTTGTGTCAATAACCTCAGGGGGAACGACTTGTTTCGACCTACAAATTGGAAAGTGAGCGACTAATTGCTAATCAGACATGGATTACTAAAGGGTTAATTGCTCGGATTCCGTAGATTGTTTTAGGATTGTTTAGGACTTACTTGTTAGACCAGCGATTTATTTAAAAACTTGATATTTTGGGTGTTGAATTTCGATCAACAGTTGAAGTATTTTCGGCGTTTATTGAAATTGAAAACCAAAATTAAATTACTAACCAATTCACTGAACTTTGGAAATTGTATTCCTAAACAATTTATCTATTGACGCGTTTTATTTATCAAAATCTGCGTCGTGTGACACAGTGTTCTCAGGCGGAGACAAAAACAGAGCTATTTAGAGGGGCGGTGAGGGAGGGGAGGAGTGCGAAACCGAGCCAGTTCGTGATAAGCATCCATTTTTGCGAGGTCCTTTCTGCGAATTTATTAGGCAGTTGGCCGTATTGGCCGTATTGGGCCGCGCTACGTGGGACACCAGCGGTGCGACTTACTGTTGCGGGAAATTACACTGTGACGATGTTTTCATATGGAACAGGAAGAACTGAACGATTTATTGTTTTGTTAGTGTAACGTTTTGAAATCTAAATATAAGATCTCTCGCTACACATAATTGTCGTAATGTGGTTGTACTAAGGTACTTTTCTGTTTTCCCTTTAAAAGTAAGCAGTATATAAGATTAAATATAAGACTTTTCCTGTAATGGTACCAAAAGACGCAAAACACGGATCTACTAACAACATACTGTCTCATCACTTCTTATTATCATTATAAGCCTACATTGTCCCACTGCAGGGCAAACGCCTCCCTTCCTTCCTTCCACTTTTCGCGATCTAGTGTGATTGTAGGCCATTCCTTTGAGACGGTATCCAGCTCATCATTACTTCTGCTGGCTGTATTTTGTTTCAGGTTACCTACTATTAGTAGTTTCAATCGCATGGACTCCACACCTTCTGTGAACACATCCTAACGTTCGGATCGAAGGCCCCACGGGAGAGCCTCTGTCCTTTTTACGGCGTTCCCTTTAAAACAAGCCGATGATACCCACGGCCGACTTCGATGGCTTTCACGCCAACCCATATATTCTGACACTGACAATCACCATCCACTATGAATCTTGGAGCCATTCCGTTTAACGCCCCTTAATCAAGGGTTTGGGGATTTCCGAGGGTTTTAGGTTTTTAAGTCAATTTGAATGTGGCGTTCATTGTTGGAAGATTTTAGTTGAACTGTGTCTATAAAACCGTATCAAAAACCCCGTGTTTTGAGTATTTTTAAAACGTGACTGTTTCGTTATTGTAGCGGCTGTAAGCGCTTTTGATGAGGTGTTGGTTTTTCTATCAGGAATTTCCAGGAGCAGTCCGTAGTCTGGATGTGTAGTTGAAGGCTACTACTACTGCGCTCGGGGTAGTTTTAGTGATGTGAAATTCCCACACTCTCCTTTCTTCTCCCCAAAGACCGGTCGTCTTTTGAAGGTTTCCCCAGACAGCAAAAAAGTTAAGGAAATTAACAAAAATAATCATAGAGTTTCGTTTTACACATGTGCGCTTGTGAATCTATACAGGGTGTAAATCAACCCATCACACAGCCGTCAACCAAGCATTCTGTACATCAAAGTAAGTACCCCTTTGAAAACGACTTTTTTTTTGGGGTCAAAAATCACATTTTACGGTAAAACTCAATGTAGCACTCTTAAAATATTGTGCTAGTGGATGCTTTGAATAATAAACAGATCAAGGAGGTAATGTAAGTAAAGTTATAATCTGAAAAACTAGTATTTAAAAACAGCTGTGAAAAATTTGGAACTTTGACCCCCAGTATCTCCGTAACTAGTGGGTATGTAGGTATGGCCTAGAACAAAAAAATTATCGCAGTGGTGGGGAAAACAAATGCCCTTCGTTTGGGTTAAGGGTACTTTTACACCCTTTATTACAAAATTATGAGAGTACAACCGGTTCCTGCGTCTATGCTGCATTTTTAAGTGATTTTTTTGCGTAAAAAGAATAATTATAATGCTTTGTAAAAAAGGACTTCCATTGTATAAGGTTGTTTTTGTGGTATTTCTAGGCTTTAAGTAGTATCTAAAGAACATAACTAAGCCAGAACAAGAATGTTGAGTTCACAAACAAAATGGTTTCTGGTTTCTCATAATTTCTCCGTTTGTGGTCCCGCTAATACGGCGCGGGGCGTTCTTGTTGGAAACATTTTGTTTTTCAACCCAATTTGTAAATAATTTACGTAATTCTGGGAACTTCCTGTAGAGGTCGACGAAGTTAATTTAATTATTACCTACTTCGAACTGTTTTTGAAGTTTGATACGGTATTATTTATTTTGATCAGTTGACTTGAAAACAAATTTCCTGGAATGGGAACGGAAACATTTTGAAATCTATTTTCTGCTCTCACTTCAATGAACTTTAATAGGTTCTACGAAAATACTTTGAATTCCAGTCGTGAGTTCATAAACATTTTTAAAAGCTATCAGGAATTGTTTGAGGCTCTTTTCACAGAAGCACAGTTAGGCATGAATGAACTTGATTGTTTATATTGACAATCCAATTCCATTGACTGAAAAAATATCACAAAAAGCGTCACTTAATGCAAACCACTAAACGTACTGATTTTTAAAATGACAGTGTAGCGTCGGAGCGCAATCGCTGTCGATTGTGATGCAAATCTCTCCTAAATTGTGATCGCCACCGCTCGGTACACGTGCGGAGTAAAACAATTGAAGCCTTTTTTTGCACCATTTCATATTTACAAAGGCAGCCATGATGTTACTTCATTGGTGGAAAAATGAGTAGAAATGGCAATAGAATGACAAACTCAGATGATTTTTCAAAAAGTACAATGTCGTCGTGAATCTTTAAAAATGAATTGATGATTTTGTTGGTGAAAGTCTGAGAACCAGTCTTAGTACTAACTGGGTTTTGGAGGTCAGATAAACAGTCGCTCCGTGTAAAATACTGCCACAGGTGCTGGTTAGAATAGAAGCCGATGAATTTGTTTATGAAAATGTCGTTACTATCAGGCCCAGACAAATTGTAGTTGACTTCAAAGCGTTTCTTGTTTCTACAATGACCTACAACAGAATTGTTAGCTTAGTATATTTATTTTTTTGGGAGGGAAATCATGAAATAACACCTCCCGCTCGCAGAGCGAAGGGAGTGTCAGACTTCTACTGACAAAAATAAAAACCACCCATGTTCTTTCTTAGCCCTTGTGCCGAAGGCCACGGTATCTCTTTCGAACAACCCACAGCCCCGACGAGGAGCTTAGTATACCTTACAATTTACTTTTGACGCCAATACCAGTTTGTCAAGGTCGATTATTATAAAGTATAATAGTTATTTTGCTGTCAATTGCCAACCAACAATGTTCTGTTCGGGTAAAACGTTTGCCATGGCAACTCACTATCGTTATTTGTATCAGTAATCCATGTTTCATTGTTGTCGCATCCAAAGTAACCTTAAGAGACCAGACATGATGTGGCTGTTATTTATATGAAGCAGACATCTGAAGGGCAAGGTGTAAAAACACACAAATACCTGCTTATTTTATTCATATAAGTTATATTGAAGCACTTTAAGTGGATTCAGAATTTCATCATTCCACACTCGAGGGAAATTGAAGCGAATATAACCAAGCGGGCGAAAAATCAACGATTCAAAGAAATCTGATTATTATCAAAAATACTGTTTTTATTGAATTATTTTAATCTAACATGAACTCGTCTGGGTAAATGTTTCTCTTATAAAACCTTTGATGTGACACCCGTTTTAGTAATCCAGGTAAGAATTGTATAAAATGATTGAGGAAATTCTAGGAAGGATTATAAATTTAATTTGTAAAACAAAGTCAAAGCAAGTGTTTTCCTAGTAAGTTATGTATTATTTCTTGAGTTGCTAAACTGTTGTTGTCTGAACGTTGAAGCAATATTAAAAAAAAAAATATTTCTGCGTAATAATATTTTGTTTGAAAAAACATACAGACGAATTGAGAACCTCCTCCTTTTTGGAAGTCAGTTAAAAAGCGAAGGTATGTTTGGCAACCCTTATTTCCACATTGCACTTTTGGGCTCGCGTGGTGAATTACTGCATACATATGGGAAAGTGCACAAGCAGCCCGCGTTGTGGTCGACGTGTTTATTATTTAAATATGAAAATGCCTTACTAATGAAAATTTTGTATACGTACTAAGATTTATAGAAAAGTATTGATTTAAGAAGCCTCCTCTGACTAAAGATGACATAAAGGTTACCACTAACATTTGCAATATCCACAGCCACTCTCCTAAATTCAAAACAGCTCGAACATGACTGTATTCGTGCCCCAAAACCCCAACACCCCAACACCCCAACACCCCCAGTAAGTACATGATATAGCGTCACACGTGGCATCAAATACAATCCTTTTAGAGTGGGAACCACGCCAGCCGGTGATTGCATTGGCAGCGGCCTCTGTATTATACACTACACTGTGTTTTTGCGAACAACTGCACAGATTAATGCTGCAGTGTTGCATTGATGAATTGGAAATTAAAATGGTCTTATGAAATCTGATTTCTGTTGTGATTTTTTTTTCGGAAACTGGATTAACCATTCGCTTGTGTATAATTTTAATATCATACTGTTTTTGTGTGAGTTTAATAATTGTCAATTATTTTTTTATTTATTGATCCATTTGTGTTATGTCAACACCCCATTTTATTTGGATTTCGTGCAGCATGTTTCCTTCTTTCCCACTTATCTAATATTAGTTGCCATCTCGATTCAGCTTCACACAGCCTATTTTATTCCAGCCTATCAATCCATTCATATTTTATTATGTAGTATTAATAATCTTCTAGGGATACCTGCGTGCTTCATCATTTCAGCCAAAAGACGTCCACTGTTGGACATAGGCCTCCCCAGGTGTCGCCACATTGACCGTCCTTTGCATCTCGCATCCAGCGGGTACCCGCAACCTTCACCAGGTCATCGGTCCACCTAGTGGGAGGCCTTCCAACGCAACGTCTTCCGGTTCGCGGTCGCCACTCCAGAACTTTCAAAGTACCCTGCCCACTGCCACTTAAGTTTGGCAATTCTTCGGGCTATGTCGGTAACCTTGGTTCTCATGCGGATGTCCTTATTTCTGATTCGATCACGCAAGGAAACTCAACCTGCGTGCTTACTCCCCGAAGGTTTAGGCAGAGGTGTACCTACATAAAAATAAACCCACATTTTGCCAGTTATGTTTAAGTTCTATTTAATTGGGGGCGAGCGTATTGCTATCAACCGGTCACAAACCTGACTCGTTGGCTGCTACTGAAAAACTTGATGGAAAACATAATAACAACTTGCCCGAACCGGGAATTTAACCCAGGTCCTCATGCCCAGAAATAGCGATTGCGGTCAAGGCTGATCTTTTTAGATCATTAAAGTAAAAACGGTTTTGCAGCTTAAAAAAACAGGCCAAGTGCACATGAACGTTCCGTACCATTGTAGTAGATATTGAGAGATTGTCCATGTTTTTTTAGCACCATAGAATTCTAATAGGTTTTACTGTAATCTATAAGTGTTGAACTTATTTCTGTATTTTTTTCAAAATTTTATGCTCAGTAGATGCGGAGATAAGGGGGGGAGGGTAATGGTCGGACAGACAGACACACGAGTGATTCTATAAGGGTTCCGTTTTTTCTTTTGAGGTACGGAACCCTGAAAATCTGGCGAATTATATTTTATTCTTTTGTTTGAAAGCTGGTTAAAAATAAAATCCATCACATTATAAATTCCAGCACTTTTATTTACCCCCAAATCACATTACAGGCGTACCAACACATAAATATGAGTCCCCACTACACTAGCGGTACCAGCAGGCTGCCAACATAATCATGTTTTGGCCGGTCGCCCGAAATAAACTGATTCTTTCTCTCTCCGCTCGTATCAGGAGTATTTGTCCAACACGTTTCTAGACGCCTAGCCTGCCACAGAACTAATTGCAGTCTTCGACCTGTTCTTAAGAATTTTAGTGGGACGTTGTTTGATTTGTGTCAAAAACTTTAAACCATCCCATCTTCCTGCCTTTATCCCATATTAGTTGGGGTTGGGCTAATTGATATTACACTATTTAAATTATGTACACATACACACCTAGCTTACACTCACACCTTTTTCCCTTTAGGATAGGCAGGAACTATATAACAACACCTGCAATAATTCTCCATCCGCCTCGCATCTGATCTTTCTCAATAACATCAACTATAAGGTCAGTGTGAGCGACTTAGCGTGGTCCAGTATTGCCATACACATGACGTGCCTTGTAAATCACTTGTGAAGACAAACAAAAAAAAAATCAACTCAAAACGAACAAATAACATCCTTTGAATCATTTCTTCACTTCACTGTGTTCATGTCAAAACTATGAAGAGGTACTTGTACTTACATTAAAAAACACTTTCAACACTCAACCGATAAAAAGGCAGCCTCCATTATCTTTTACTGAAAATTTCTAGCGAAAAAATGGTGCATTTTGCACTCTTTAAAGTCCCCCGGGTTTAATATTACACGGACATACATAGTTACACAGAAAAATGCCCCTAACGGTTGTCACCTTGGGAAATTTTACACTCTACAGCATATTCTCACCTAGGAGGAGCCATGGTATTTCATAGAGGGATGCCTAGCGGAGGCAGGGCTGAGGCATAGGCGGTAGCGGGAGCGGGGAAATTAAAACGCTTGCTTTGAAAAGGAAAATTTACGAAAAGTTCGCTAGCATTGTAGCAACCGGTTGTCACAGTGCTGCAAAGATCTTGCAGTTATCGGTAAGGGAACGTGCAAACGAGTACAATTTAGGGGGCGCCCTATTGCCATCAACCGGGCACAAATCCAGACTCCCTTGTTGCTACTGAGAAATTCCTCCACCACAATCTGATTCTTATTGGCATATTACTGTTGTAGATTTTTCACAGAATGTAAAACTTTTTTCGTTGTAGAATATGTATTCTACACAAGTAATTTTAACGAAACGCCGTCCATAGAATAAAAGTAGTTATACAAGCTTTCTCTAAAATTAAACACTAATTTGAAAACAAGACATTTTCACTTGTTACGAGTAACACTAGAACGGAACATAAGTACCTAAATAACGACAAGTAATTTCAAGTCTCATTTTCATGTAAAGAGACTATTGTACTTGCGGTACGCAAGTACCGCGAATACAATAGTCTTGGTTACAGTTCCACAATTACTAAGTGAATGCGGACGGTTACATTATTGCGTGATTACCGCCACGGTCAGGAAACTGCTAATTAGCACCACATTGGTATCTGTGTGTGTTTGTAGCATATAATCTAATAATTATGTGCCATGTGTGTAATTTAGGTAATACATGCCTGCCTACAGGTAAGTTTGTATAAGACATTGTTAATTAGTATTGTTATTTTTAAATACTTTCATGGGTTTGTGAGTAAAATTCTGTTTTTCACAATTTGTGAGCACCTATTTCAGGGGCTCTAAATGCAATAGTTACAGTAGTAAAAAAACGAATATTGATCGAATAGTGAGATTCATTATCTTTCTACCCTGTTAATTTGCGTTGGCGCAATAAGTATTTTGCCTCCATTCTAACATGTCAATCGTCAGGCCATCATTTACTCTTTTAAACTCAAACTCAAAGCATTTATTTCATCTGGACCATTACAGGCAGTTTTGAAAGACAAAAAAAGCGAAGCTACAGTTCATAGTCACAAGGTATAATACCCTGTGAAAGTACTGTAGTTGCTCATTCCAAAGCATGCAAGAAACTCCATGAACACCCTTGTCTTTCAGTTGGGTAAATAGAAAAAATACTAAACTTGTTAAAGCAAAACACTACCACAATGGCAGCATACCGCACTTAAATAACTAAATATCCAAAAATATAATATTATCCATAATATTTAACCCTTCCAACCTTCCCACACCTACACACATATCCATATCCACACAATCACGAACGTGAAGTGTAAGCACTGCTCTAAATAATGGCAACGCATTAATTACGGCGATAGTTAGGCGTGCCTCAGGGAGCCATTCTCTGCCCTACTGGCGCAACATTAGCATTTTAACAACTTTGATATGATGCTAATGTGCCTGCTTTGATTTGTTTGTCTTGTTTTAGTTGGTTGAGTTTCCTTCCTTTCATTTTGGCTTCTTGTGTGCCATTCAGTGGGTTGTGAGGGTTTTATGCGTCACTAAATCTCTGTGATGTTGACGAAGCATTTTAGCGTTAGCGTCTAGTTTAGTCGTCAAAGTAAAGTCACATTATTCTTTGATTTTTATTGCAAATGGCTTGGAACGTCACAAGAATCAGATTACTTGAAACTTTAACTTTACTGGCTTATATTTCGTAGGTCGTAATAACGCTATGTTTTTATGATTTATCTGCCTAATTGCAGTCTCCGTCTAGCATTCTTTTTATACCTATACATTATTCCTTGGGATCATCACTTCTGAGTGAGCTTCTGAGGGTCTCGCAGTGATACGTCACCACAAGATACCCTGCTATCTTCTTGCACTAAGCTAGATGTTTAACTTCCAACCCTCATTCAGTTCATCCCTTGCACCCTCGACCGAGATGTTCGCGCCAGCGGCGGGCGTTTTACGCTAGATTCTGATACGAGACTCCCTCGAGGCCTCTGCAAAATAACTTCTAGTGTGGAATTTTTATTAACCACCCGCTTTGAGTGGTGCGCCGGTGATAAATCGCGGGATATTTTATTTTGGACGGGTATCCGGGTATCCGGGCCTAGATCTAGCAGGGTAAGGGATGTTTAGCTGTCGTGTACACGTCCGTATGTACGCACAAAGAAGCCTAGGAATATTCCTTTCCTAGATTATATTATGGTAATGTTGAAATGTAGGCTTTCTCTTGAAAGAGTATCTTACAGGTTGTTTAACTCTATGAAAAAGTTTGAAACTTATTTACTATTATCTAGATAGTAAGAATATAAAATAAAATTTTCAGGTAAATATAACTTGGAAGGACAGAAGGTGTTCCTGAGTAGTTCATGTCAAAAGTAAATATAACTGAAATTTACGATGGCAGGTTGTGAGAGGCTCACCCATGTAGAACCCATGTACTAGTAAATAAGAGTAACCCTTCTCCTCGATCGACTTTTACGATAGAGTTTTACGACTAGCACGAAATGATAATTTTGTTTCCCTTCAGTTTTAGATCACTTTGAAGGAAATGTATTTGAATTTGTAAGCTTTATCGTGATTTAAATAAATAAAGAGCATGTGTGACGATTGCATCTGGTTGCGGAAAAGTATGTAAATACGATAAGAGGATCATATTTTATCATCATCATCATTTCAGCCGTAAAATGTCCACTGGTGGACATAGGCCTCCCCCAGAAGGGGGGGATTTGCCATAATCGCCACGCTTGACAGGCGGGTTGGCGATCGCAGTATGGTTGTTACGAAGGCACAAAGAACGCTGCTGCCCATTCTCTGGTAAGTACCTTTGTCGCCTCTTACGACACCCACGGGAAGATATGGCTATTCTTTACGTCTGACACCATACGGGCGGATCATGTGACTAAATAATAATAACCATGCTTGGTAGGCAACCATGGTTACCAACAAACCCGACCATCCTAGGTTTGTCTGTGGTATTTGTGGTCCAAATTCATTTGCAGGGTGACAAAGTCACTCTCTTCAGGTTTGATGGAAAGTACGTACCTCATATACAGGACATATTTGGCGTTTCGTTACTGCTATGTGCACAGATTTAAGTGAACCTTGACTCTTTTAAACATGACGTTCCTTTTCAAAATAAGCACGAAACTCTCTTTGAAACCAAGAAATAAACCAAAATAAATGTAGAACATCCTAATCTCCTTTCACCATCCAGCAATAACATTTCAAATCTCGTGCCACGACCGTGTACATACGTAATATACGAAATAAGGTGACCGTTATAAATCACTTTGCAAATTCACTCAGCGAAATGTCGCCAGGAAATGTAGAAAACGAAGCTTCGCGACCGCAGCCAGTGAAATTGTAGACTTGGAGCACAGTACCTCCACATGCCTTGCCTGAGGCTAAACTACTCTTCAAAAGATAGCCGCAAAGGAAGGATAATGAAGTCAGCGAGTGTTTCAAAACACGACTTTAAACAACTCAATGTTCTTAACTGTTTGTCCAAGTTTGTACGAGTACCTGTTGTTAGCCACGTTTGAGATTCTTGAAGCTTCTATGTCAATTGATTTTTTTGGTGGAACTCTTTGTTTGTTTTCTGTAAACTTCAGAAACGATTCATTTTAAACGTTGCCGCTGGAATTACATTTCTTTGTTTGATACGGATGTTATTATTTTCGAAAACAAACAACTCAATGGTTTCTACTTTTAGATCATCATTTCCTTTCTTGAACAGAACGGGGTTAAAACGAGTTTGTTTTTGCAAAGCATTTATTTGTTTATAGGAACTGATTCTTTTAGACAAATAAATGCTTTGCAGCTTTATGAAAAAATGTAGACGTGACTTTAGACATGGACACCGACAGATACTTCAGAACGTAAAATTATGTGTTATCTTTTACTCAATGTTCCATTTAACTTTCACATCACTAAGCACACCTATGTGTTACCTACAAATAAATAAAGACAGACATTAAGAAACATCAAACAATACTCAGCCAAACCTTAACAAACGTACGGGACATCATAAAGCCCTCCTAACATCTATAACCCGATGTAAACACATCGCCAGTCACGAAATACCTAACATAATTCACAGAGGCAATCAAAAGCCGAAACTGTCAGCCGATGTAACGGCGACACTTAGTGAACTTGGCCCGCACTGGGACCCGCCAGCATACGTTGACATTTGCATTGCTAATCCGACTCCTATTCATATTCGTGGCATCTAGTCTGCCAATTGACAAATATCAGTAACCCAACAAATCTATGATTTGAGAAAACTTGGATATAATAATATGTAGCAATGTCTCAAATGATCTGAAAGACAATACGTGAATGACACATTTTGGATATTTTTCAAAAATATCATGCATTTAAGAAAGGTTAAGCAGAAGCTTACATGTAGTACACCAACATTACTCCAGTTATGTTTAAGTTCCCTATAGGAGACGAACCTATCGCTATTAATAAAAACCCAATAATTATAGTTAACATTCTGTAGTCTCATTCGTTCATTCACAATATTTTTTTTAAGGATGATGTGTTGCGCCGAACAAAAATAACATGACATGAGATAGGGGCAGGAAGATAATGACTCTGTTTTTTTATTAAATCTTCCAAATAAATATATAGAGAGCTGTTAGATAGCAAAATTGTAATTGTTGCGAGAGAGAATGTTTCAAGCTGTACGATGCTAAATAAAAATCTAGAAATTATTTTCTTTGACATACCGCTTTTTGGCTTACTGTGGCAGTACAGTGGTGTTACAAATTGTATGTTTGTTGCTTTTTATGGCAGATCATGGTGTTGATAGGGTACCTATCGGATTGTATTAGTTTTAGGTGCCTTAGCTCCCATAATATGTAGATTTTATGGTGTGACTAAGTGCTGGGGGCGTTGTAATCATTGTTTTAATTTTTCTTGGCGTATTTTGTGACTATTCAGCTAGTTTTTTAGTTGTGCTTATTTTTTTAAGAATTACAAATATAGTTTAACGACCCTTATGTTTTTTTTAATTGGTATGGTTGTAATAGTCATACTAACAAATGTATTTGAGTTGTAATTAAGCTGTGAGTTGCTAACCTCTCGTCCCAGCCGCCGCGGGAGGCGCTCCGGGCGTCGGGAGCCACGTGATGGCTTCCGGCCACCGTAGATGCGGGCCTGTGGACGGTGAGTGATGGGTAAGCTCGCCGTCCGTCCGTCTTGTAACGACGACAGGCCGTGTCGACGGCGCGTTCGTGTTCCACGCGCGCCTCAAAGAGATGTCAGCAACATGGAAGGGGCCCGCAAGGGCCGACGCCCGTCGGGGCTGCGGGTTGTTCGCAGATACCGTGGCCTCGACATGAATAGCTAAGAAGGAACATGGGTGGATTTTAGTCAGTAGAAGTCTGACACTCTCCACTACCCGCTCTGCCCAGACCGGAAGAGTCATTTGATGATTTCCCACCTTCCAAAAAAAAAACACGTAAACTAAATACTTGGAGACATCAAGAGCAGCTTTAGTGTTGTCAAAACTGATTTATGGCAATTTACAGTTTACACCGAGAGGCTAGCTTACGCCGAATTTTAAACAGTGCGGACGGGAGTTTACAAACATTGGCGGTAGTTACACGAGTCTGTGTAATTGCTTGGCAATTCTTGTAAGTTCCAGATTTGAGACGTGTGTGTGGGATGAAGTTTGCGTGGTAACACTTTTAAGTCCCTGGTCTTCTAAAGTTCAATCGACTTTGTCTTCTATCTTAGGGCAACAATGTTAGTATCATCATCATTGGTATAGCCTGTTCGTAACTTTGGTGAAGTTGTCTCTGAGTTCAACCGGATGCAGTTCAATATCAGTATCGGACTTGGAGCAGCTGCCTCTCTAAAATCCACCACCCAGTTGACACGATAACCATTGGTAGAACTGGTTGTCAGACTTCTGGCAACTGATATACTTTAATTATAGAATATGGCGTTGAGCTTGGAATACACATGCTACTAAAAAAGCACGCTTGTTTGCATGCTTTCTGAGTATGTACATTTGCTCTAAACCACATATCTCAAAAGCATACTAGTCTTTGGTCAACTAGACCCATTTAAAAACGAACATTCTTCTTTTTAGCACGTCTGAGTGCCATTATCTTCCAGTTTTTATTGGATACCTAGACAGAAAACAAAAAAAGTTGATAACACGATAAATAAACATATTAAATAGTAAAACCAAAGAGTTACAAACAAAGAAGAGGTTTGACCCGTCGTCAACACACCGTGTGCTAGTTGGCACGAAAATAGACCGGCATGCAATTAAGTAGCATGATTATTCACAATCATGCTCTTTTCATATACACGTGCTACTGTATGCTATTACGTGACAGCTGCTCGAAACTAGCACGCTCTTGCGCTAGTTTCGAACAGCTGTAGCATGTGTATTCCAGCCTTCATTACCATAATTATTTCTGACAACACCCACACGAAAACGATCAAATTTATTCCAAACCGAAGGAAGAACTCAGAAAAATAAAACATATTTCCTTTGAAATTCAACAAGGAAACGAAAACAAAATCCTCTGAGACAGATAAAACATTTTACCTGGTTGAGTGTGATGCCCGTCAAGAACTACAAACAAACATTTAAAACACGTATCTCTTTGATAGCAAAATCGATAAAACTCTAACCGCGAATAAAGATCTCAACGAATCACATCTGAGGGAAGCTTCGGAATATATTCGTGACCTCATTTTAAAACCATTAAGCATCATAGACACACACTAGTGCGGTAATGTGGTAACACGAAGATATTCTAACACTGTGAAGAGATGCGATGCGAAATATTTAATATCGCCACATGGATTTGAGCGAGAGATAAATGTGCTAGGCTTGCATGTCCTGGGGGTACCCTCCCCCCAAGGGTGGGGGTGAAATACGTGTTGTACCGGAATTTTTATAGTGAGGTGTTGCTTGGATACAGGTGCAATAATGTTCTGAGTGTATGTACGAGTACAAGTGATTTTGTGTTATGGCTTATGGAAGGAATTTTTATTAAGAAGCAGTCTAGTTTTTTGACACGCTGCTAAAGTATATGACTGGTAAATTAGTGAACGACACAAGCATGTGATCGTACTCATGATAATAATAAAAAATCCCAAAGAAACATTTTTTATATTATATTTATTCCCTGTTATCACAATAACACAACAGTCTGTGCCTTATCAGCTGTTAGTCGGATGAAGCCATTTTGTCTCATTACTACCGCACAGTGCAACAGTGGGTAGGCAGGGCACCCACGCGGCTCACTAAATATATAATAATATTTCATACAGCTGTTGTGTACAATCACCTGTTTAATTATCGCTCACTAATTGATTACCAGTCACCCTATGTAATTATCCTCACATCAATATTACTTGTCATTGACAACACCTTCATGTCGGAGCACTAATTATATAATTTTCATAGTAATAATAATAATAACTTTATTTCCAAAAAGAATTGCAATTTACATAAAATCGTTTTGGTTATTACAAATAATATTACTTATGTGCAGATAACTCTTCATCACCTTTTTTATTTTCGAGTGTGGGCCATTCATCCAATGACTCCTCCCGCTCTGGGCAGAGCGGTAGGGAGTGTCAGACTTCTGCTGACACTAAGGCAACTGGGCTTATCCCAGTTGTATACGTCCCTGTGTGCCTATTGGCCTTGTTCTGTTCTGTCTCCTGCTGATATGGAGGGAAGTGGAAATTATGTTTTTCCTACTCCTCCGCTATTCTTTTCTGATTAATTTCGTTGCGGGATCCAAGACAGTTCAATCGTTTCTCTGGGACTTTGTCGAGCTTCATTGTCTCGGCGCTTTTCTTGTGGTCTCCACTGTTGGTTCTGGCTATCAGGAGTTACAGTGGTTTGGGAATAGTGTGGCGGGCTTGTCCCATTTTTTTTTAGACTTCTGCTGACTAAAAACCACCAATGTTCTTTCTTAGCCCTTTGTGCCGAGGCCGCGGTATCTCTTTCGAACAACCCGCAGCCCCGACGGGACGCGCAGCTCCGACGGGAACTTATCATCACCTCTATTTTCTTTCAGGTGGGAAATCATCAAATGACCCGGACTGGGCGGAGCGGAAGTGAGTGTCAGACTTGTTTTGGCTGAAACCCACTCATGTTTCTTCTTAGCCCTTTATATTCCAGGGCCTCTTCATCATTTTCAAACAGTCCAGCTACCCCAACAGGATCATCACCACACTGCCTTTATCCCAATTTATTTAGTGAAAGTAAAACAAAAATACCTTTCATAATTCTCTATTAGTCGTCATCACAGATCCAATCTGGCTATTTCATTTTGCACACAGTAATTCCATCGTTTCTAAGTGCTGGTTTAACTTTTTTTGATGTGCGGTGGATTGTGCGTAGTACCTATAAAATAGGATTGTTTAGTTAATTTTTAGACATCAGGTTTACATATTTGCGGAGAAACAAAAAGTATTTTTATTTTATTGACTTCCATTCGTAATTTCATACACATGCAAAAAAAGCTTAAATGTCACTGTAAAAATCACCACAAAACAAACAGCCACACACAACCCACTACATCTTCTTAACACTCCAAAATCAGTCCATGAATCAGTAGATAACCCTATAAAATATAACCCTAACAATGCTTACAATCGCCGATACCATCTAATGTGCTGATTTGAATCTAAACTCGCGCCGCGACGCGGTTCCACTCGCACTTCCAACGCACTTAAGGGGATCACAGCAGTGGATGACTTTGACGATTTGACCTCTGTACTGGCTTTTGTTTATTTTTCGGCCCCTACCGGCAAACGAAAGTACTACAGAAAAACGTACCAAAGAACAGAAATGTGTCGCAGAGTGGTCATCGTACTTGCCTAACATATTTTGTTTCTCTTGGAGTACCTACATCATAATGTATGAATAAAATATTTAATAATAAATTATACACTTTGACTAATGAAGTAATAACCTAGCTTTCATTAGTTATTTCACTGAGCACAGGTACTCCTACGATACATTCTTAAGGTCTGATAAAGACCAGGTAACTGTTTATCGCTTCTCAGTCACGGAAATAGTCAGAATGCTCCAGCTTTCAGCTAACTGAGCACGAATGCTACTACATGATACATTTTGAAGGTCTGACGATGACCACCTAAGTGCTTGTCGGTTCTCAGTGACTGATGTAGTTAGAATGACCTAGCTTTCAAATTTTATCTATCTGAGCACGTATTCTACTACATGATACATTATGAAGGTCCTGATGATGACCAGCTAAGTGATTATCGGTTCTCAGTGACGGATATAGTTAGAATGCTCCAGCTGTCAGCTTTTATCTTATTGAGCACGGATGCTACTACATGATAAATTTTGAAGGTCTGATGATGACCAGCTAAGTGCTTATCGGTTCTCAGTGACGGATGTAGTTAGAATAACCTAGCTTTCAAATTTTATCTGTCTGAGCACGGATGCTACTACATGATACATTTTGAAGGTCTGATAATGACCAGCTAAGTGCTAATTGGTTCTCAGTGACGGATATAGCTAGAATGACCTAGCTTTCAGATTTTATCTTATTGAGCACGGATGCTACTACATAATACATTTTGAAGGTCTGACGATGACCAGCTAAGTGCTTATCGGTTCACAGTGACGGATATAGCTAGAATGACCACCATCAGGTAAATGGCACCATCGGTCTCCAAGACTCTTCGAGCTCTTTCAAATGAGTCCATACACAACGGTTCTACGTGGTGCCATCAATGAGATCCTATACTTACCTTCGGAGTCTACCATCAGGTAGCTAGTATCATCAGTCTCCAAGGCCTCCTCGAGCTCTTTCAAATGAGTCCAAACACGATGGTTCTACTCGGTGCCGTCAATGAGATCCTATACCCACCTTCGGAGTCCACCATTAGGTACGAGACATCATCAGTAATCCAGATCTCCATCTTCCATCAAACGAAATTCTCAAGACAAAATAATTAAAACGATAAAACAATTAACACCATTAAAACAATTACATACATTACATAACATCGCGCCTGTAATCCCCAAAGGGTTAGGCAGAGGTGTACCTAATAGTAGGCGTGATGTTATGTTATGTATGTTATTATTTTAATGATTTTAATTGTTTTATCGCTTTTAGCGATAAAACAATTGTAGTCGTTCTTGTAGCACGGATGCTACTTACTACATGATACATTTTGAAGGTCTGATGATAACCAGCTAAGTGCTTATCGGTTCTCAGTGACGAACGTAGTTAGCATGACGTAACTTTAAAATTTTATCGATCTGAGCACGGATGCTACTACATAATATATTCTAAAGGTCTGATGATGACCAGCTAAGTGCTAATTGGTTTTCAGTGACGGATATAGCTAGAATGACCTAGCTTTCAAATTTTATCGATCTGAGCACGGATACTACTTCATGATACATTTTGAAGGTCTGATAATGACCAGCTAAGTGCTTATCGGTTCTCAGTGACGGGTGTAGTTAGAATGACCTAACTTTCAGATTTTATCTTATTGAGCACGGATGCTACTACATGATACATTTTGAAGGTCTGATGATGATCAGCTAAGTGCTTATCGGTTCTCAGTGACGGATGTAGTTAGAATGTCTTAGCTTTCAGATTTTATCGATCTGAGCACGGATACTACTACATGATACATTTTGAAGGTCTGATGATGATCAGCTAAGTGCTTATCGGTTCTCAGTGACGGGTGTAGTTAGAATGACCTAACTTACAGATTTTATCTTATTGAGCACGGATGCTACTACATGATACATTTTGAAGGTCTGATGATGACCAGCTTAGTGCTTATCGGTTCACAGTGACGGATATAGCTAGAATGACCACCATCAGGTGAATGGCACCATCAGTCTCCAAGGCCTCCTCAAGCTCTTTCAAATGAGTCCAAACACGATGGTTCTACGCAGCGCTGTCAATGAGATCCTGTACCCACCTTCGAAGTCCACCGTCAAGTAAATGGCATCATCAGTCTCCAAGGCCTCTTCGAGCTCTTTCAAATGAGTCCAAACACGACGATTCTACGCAGTGCCGTCAATGAGATCCTTTACTTACCTTTGGAGTCCACTATCTGGTAAATGACATTATCAGTCTCCAAGGCGTCCTCGAGGTCTCAACACCATTAAAATAATAAGATACATAACATAACATCACGCCTACTATTAGGTACACCTCTGCCTAACCCTTCGGGGATTACAGGCGTGATGTTATGTAATGTATGTTATTATTTTAATGGTGTTAATTGTTTTATCGCTTTTAATTATTTTGTCTTGAGAATTTCGTTTGATGGAAGATGAAGATCTGGATGACTGATGATGTCTCGTACCTGATGGTAAACTCCGAAGGTGGGTATAGGATATCATTGACGGCACTGAATAGAACCATCTTGTTTGGACTCATTTGAAAGAGCTCGAGGGGGCCTTGGAGACTGATGATACCAGCTACCTGGTGGTAGACTCCGAAGGTAAGTATAGGATCTCATTGATGGCACCACGTAGAACCGTCGTGTGTGGACTCATTTGAAAAAGCTCGAAGAGGCCTTGGAGACTGATGGTGCCATTTACCTGATGGTGGTCATTCTAGCTATATCCGTCACTGTGAACCGATAAGCACTTAGCTGGTCATCATCAGACCTTCAAAATGTATCATGTAGTAGCATCCGTGCTTAATAAGATAAAAGCAGAAAGCTGGGTCATTCTAACTACATCCGTCACTGAGAACCGATAAGCACTTAGCTGATCATCATCAGACCTTCAAAATGAATCATGTAGTAGCATCCGTGCTCAATAAGATAAAATCTGAAAGCTAAGTCATTCTATCTACATCCGTCACTGAGAACCGATAAGCACTTAGCTGATCATTATCAGACCTTCAAAATGTATCATGTAGTAGCATCCGTGCTCAATAAGATAAAATCTGAAAGCTAAGTCATTCTAACTACATCCGTCACTGAGTACCGATAAGCACTTAGCTGATCATCATCAGACCTTCAAAATGTATCATGTAGTAGCATCCGTGCTCAGATCGATAAAATTTTAAAGCTAGGTCATTCTAGCTATATCCGTCACTGAGAACCAATTAGCACTTAGCTGGTCATCATCAGACCTTCAAAATGTATCATGTAGTAGCATCCGTGCTCAGATCGATAAAATTTGAAAGCTAGGTCATTCTAGCCTTATCCATCACTGAGAACTAATTAGCACTTAGCTGGTCATCATCAGACCTTCAAAATGTATCATGTAGTAGCATCAGTGCTCAATAAGATAAAAGCAGAAAGCTGTAGCATCATAACTGTATCCGTCACTGAGAGCCGATAAGCACTTAGCTGATCATCATCAGACCTTCAAAATGTATCATGTAGTAGCATCCGTGCTCAATAAGATAAAATCTGAAAACTAAGTCATTCTAACTACATCCGTCACTGAGAACCGATAAGCACTTAGCTGATCATCATCAGACCTTCAAAATGTATCATGTAGTAGCATCCGTGCTCAGATCGATACAATTTTAAAGCTAGGTCATGCTAACTACGTTCGTCACTGAGAACCGATAAGCACTTAGCTGGTTATCATCAGACCTTCAAAATGTATCATGTAGTAGCATCCGTGCTACAAGAACGACCACAATTGTTTTTTGCTACAATTGTTTTATCGCTAAAAGCGATAAAACAATTAAAATCATTAAAATAATAACATACATGACATAACATCACGCCTACTATTAGGTACACCTCTGCCTAACCCTTTGGGGATTACAGGCGCGATGTTATGTAATGTATGTTATTGTTTTAATGGTGTTAATTGTTTTATCGTTTTAATTATTTTGTCTTGAGAATTTCGTTTGATGGAAGATGAAGATCTGGATGACTGATAATGTCTCGTACCTGATAGTGGACTCCGAAGGTGGTGTATAGGATCTCATTGACGGCACTGAGTAAAACCATCGTGTTTGGACTCATTTGAAAGAGCTCGAGGGGGCCTTGGAGACTGATGATACTAGCTACCTGATGGTAGACTCCGAAGGTAAGTATAGGATCTCATTGATGGCACCACGTAGAACCGTCGTGTGTGGACTCATTCGAAAGAGCTCGAAGAGGCCTTGGAGACTGATGGTGCCATTTACCTTATGGTGGTCATTCTAGCTATATCCGTCACTGTGAACCGATAAGCACTTAGCTGGTCATCATCAGACCTTCAAAATATATCATGTAGTAGTATCCGTGCTCAATAAGATAAAATCTGAAAGCTAGGTCATTCTAACTACATCCGTCACTGGAAACCGATAAGCACTTAGGTGATCATCATCAGACCTTCAAAATGTATCATGTAGTAGCATCCGTGCTCAGATCGATAAAATTTGAAAGCTAGGTCATTCTAGCTATATCCGTCAATGAGAACCAATTAGCACTTAGCTGGTCATCACCAGACCTTCAAAATGTATCATGTAGTAGCATCCGTGCTCAATAAGATAAAATCTGAAAGCTAGGTCATTCTAACTACATCCGTCACTGAGAACCGATAAGCACTTAGCTGATCATCATCAGACCTTCCAAATGTATCATGTAGTAGCATCCGTGCTCAATGAGATAAAAGCTGAAAGTTGGAGCATTCTGACTATTTCCGTGACTGAGAACCGATAAGCAGTTACCTGGTCTTCATCAGACCTTCAAAATGTATCATGTAGTATGAGAGACCATCATTAGGTACGAGACATCATCAGTCATTTAGATCTCCATCTTCCATCTTACGAAAATCTCAAGACAAAATAGTTAGATAACATAACATCACGCCTGTAATCCCCGAAGGGTTAGGCAGAGGTGTACCTAATAGTACACCCACATTTCGCCAGTTATGTTTAAGTCCCATATAATAGGGGCGAGCCTATTGCCATCAACCGGGCACAAATCCAGACTCCGTGGCTGTTACTTATAATTTCCTGATGGAAAACCCAATAACACTTTGCCCGACCCGGGAATCGAACCCAGGACCTCATGCTCAGCATCGTGCTTACGACCACTAGACCAACGAGGCAGTCCAAAATTAAAATAATATCATAGATATATCTATATACCAAAATATCTACTAAGAAACTTAGGTAATTTACCAATAGTTTTGGAGAGCTCGGCCACGCGTCACTTTACGTTTATTAGGCATAGTCAGCTTAGTCTATGATAGGTGCAAACAACAAAACGAAATTACAAACTACTTTAAATATATTTACAAACTTATTTTCTGTTCTTATTTTACGAAATATTGATAACTATACAATTTACAATATGTTTTAATTCAGAAAACATTAAAAACGTGAACTTTTGAATTTTATTTGTGAAGTAATGACATGCGTGCAGTCCACCCGTGACAACAGTCATCGAGACACTGGCGCAGCGCGTTCCAAGTATGCGCGACGGGTTTTGCGCCGCATTTGCCCCAAAATGTCGGGAATTAATTTATTATTTTAAAATTTTATTACAAATCAGAGAAAATAAACAATACGGATTGTTAAATACATCACTACGTATTTTTGGGTATAAAATTCATACCGAACTATTCAGCCGTTACAGAGACAAAATTCGATTTAGGTTAAGACATACTACGATTTTTTATTAAATAATGTGAAGGTTTATTAAAATTTTAAACAATACGAATTATTTGTGATGACTTTAAGTATAACATATATTTTTTATATGGAAATCGTACGGAAGGATTCCTCAACAAATTTCTTTAAACATACGTCGTTTTTGGGATTTTAGCAACGCAACGGCCTTAAATGGTCTTAAGAACTGGAACTTGGGACTTGAATGAAGTGCATTTCTCCCACGGGGGTACTGTATGTGTTTATTTTTGTCTTCTTTTCTACTTGAAAGTAATTTGGTTAAGTGGAGATAATGTTGCACGTTATATGTTTTGATTTAGATAGTATTTTTATGAACTTAGTTATCTACACCTTTATTGCTCCTGCCGGTCATGCATAAACATATTATGAGCAGAATTACTATAATAATTGAACCCATTGCAAGTTCACTGCATGGGTTACTCTCTGTGAAAAGGAGCGGTCCACCATCCACCACAAAGGCCCTTTGTGGTTAGGTTGATGTCACATGTCTTCGGAATTTTATTTATAGGACATGCACGGACATGTCCATGTGTCATGTTAGGATAAAAATTGAGAAGCCATCTCCTCAATTTTGAGAGCAGTGGTGATTCGAACCCACGGCCCTCTCACGGCCTCACGGTACTCTAATATTTGGGGGAAAGTTACATAACTTTCCATGAAATCAATCTTCAACTCCCTATCACACGTCATCTGATTATGGGATCCATTATTCATTTACATAATCATCACTCTCCCGCCGGGTTACGGAAGGTCGATGAAGTGTCTGAATAGTTAATAGAAGGTCAAATGTAACATGATTAGTTTGCGGATATAACAACTGCCAATCATAATTGCCAATTATAATCATAATTGACAACTGATTTCTGACATCGTTTTACGTTTATAAGTAAGCCTAAATAACTCAACAGCTTTAAAATCTATTTAAATGTTAAGAATTGAATCGTATATTTTTTAATTTTTATATCTGTGTTATTTATAAAACTGTTTTATTTTATTTTAAAATATTTTTTATCATAAGAATCTATGTCAATATTAATCATTTTATTTATATTTCTCTGTTTCTATATTCTACCAAAATTATTGTATATGTTTTATCATTTTTAATGCCCAAATGTATTTTTAGTATTGTAATTTTTTTAATTATTACACCTACCTAATACTTTGTGTTTTACATGATCTAAAAATAATTTGTGTATTCTTTTGTTGGAGATCCTTAAATAAATAAATAAATAAACAAAATGGAATTATTTCTGTGATAATATTGCTTGCACTTATCCCAATTTATTTGTGGTCTTCTTTTTCTGCACGTCTCTATTAGCCGTATTAGTCGAAAGTAAGATGTAAGTTGAAATGCGCCATAGAAATACAAATCGCTTTGATAGTGATTGCCACATTTGTAAGCCCACAGGACCAAAATAATAATACTTTCGTTAAGTTTTACGAATTTTTCTTCATTCATATTTTCCCCAGTAGATCCTTTAAATCAGTGCAAATTTTACCTGTATATTAATCTACCTCTGTCAGGTAATATGGGATCGACGTTACATCACGTCGACGTCACTCAAAGCATGCATTGTGACTCACGTAGAGGGAGGGGGAGGCTGACGTCGGCTGACTTAGGATTATTCTGCAGCGGGATATTAGAATTTTATTCCCGTTTTCTAAGGACTGAGATTATTATGTTTGATCTTTATGGCTCTATCTAGATTATTACTTTGTATAAAGTTTTAAAACGAATTATTAATAAAACATGTATCTACACGCAACACTCTCCCCTTTTTTCCATGAGAGAAACCACTATGTTTTCAATACCTAAAAGCTCTACAAAACAGTAGGAAAACTAAAAACTCAAGGGTTAAGGCAAGAAAGCCTCTTCACTAGAAATAAACTCAAAATTCCAAGAACAAAAACAGTAATAAATCGTTGAGAGGAGCAAGACGCAAGCTGCCACTACTCCAATAAAATGCATCCTCCCATCCATCAGGCGGAGCAACTTCAGAAATTATCGTTACATTAATGTTATTACACGGAGCGGAAAAAAGTAAAACTTCAACGCAGGCTTTACGTGAATTTTTCATTAAAAACAATTTCTCTGGCGAACGCCATTTCTGAGATGGTTGGCAATTAGTGGGCCCCCGTAATTGCCCAAATGAAATCCTCTGGGGTATTGTAAAGACGAGGCCCCACTGTTACAGAAGGAAAAGTTAAATAAATGACCGTAGAATGTCTTGTCTTTTGAATTTCAGCGATTATCGTGAATAATTCAAATGTCAAAGTTTTGATATCTCACTTTTTTAAAGACGAAACGCTTTCGTCTAATGAATTGTAACTTAGCTACAAAAAGTATATTTAATTTCCGCAATTTTATGATAACCAACTCCAGTTAAGAAAAACTTGTTAAAAATACAAAATCTGTAACAACAAGCCGACTAAAAAAACAAGGAAAAACTTCACTGCCCCTTGTTCAAGAAAGAAAAAGTTGGGAATGAAGTTTGTTAGTTCGAGTGACGGAATCTTAATTATTTATATTATTTCAGGGTTGCTGCTACTAGCCGAGATGGTCCTCCCTGATGGATCATGGTATCATTACAATAGCCAACGTTGAATCGGGCCAGTGTACAAGTGGTCACGTCCACTTAACGTCGTAGCCGTTAGATTTAACCGGTTTAACTTGGCTCCAGATATCGTATTCGATTTCGACTTGTGGCCAATGTTGCCTCAGTGCGGAATAATATCATTACTATCTTGATGGAATCGAACGATAGTAGAGTAACAATCGCAAAAACAGTTTTACAAACTGTGCTATCATTATAATACAAAACTTTGAAATTAAGTTGATTTGTTACATTTATTACAGACAGTTTTCTATAGTTAGGGGTTAAAAAATCTAATAACTGGACCTGGAGAACAATCGATAGTAAGCAGAAAGTTTCCTACTCTGTTTTCAAGAGTTGGGATATTGATGTAAATAATATTATGATTCAAAGTTACATTTATGTACGAGTGCGTACGGTGATCACTTAAATTATGCAACACCAGCTAATGCGGATATATCATGTTCAAGAAATCTAAACAAAGTGTGGCCATGGGTCATACTGAAAATGTATAGCTTGATGTAACCCCCTGTGTACTAAGCTATCTATGTGACAGTCAGATTCTTGTAAAAGTTCAGTATACGCGGAGCCTTATGCAGCCGTTCTCAGTTAACCTATTTACGTTGTTATCCGAATAATAAGGGGAAAGCCTTTATTTTTAGAAGGCATCGTTTAAAACGCCGGAACAACCGGGTTACAGTACATTTGGGTAATACGTTTTAGAGACGGTATCAAGTTTAGTGCCTTGTTTTATTTGCACTCATCTTTCAGAAACGTCTTTAAACTTGTAAATTAAGACGTAGACTATTAAAAAGGGGGCGGGGTTTTCATTGATAAAATGGAGTAGATTATTGTAACATAGTGAGTCAAATTATACTTTAATAATTTCCCTAATAAATATTACGGCACCAATGAATTTTTTACGTCAAACCTCGGTACTTTGCCGAGGGTTGAAATTCCGATTTTTTTTATTGTTAGGCTTGTCACCAGACTTAAGTAATCTTGCCTCATTGAATGGTTGAAAAATAACAATTATCCATAGAGACTGACTGTCCCTATTCCAGGACAAACAAACACTACTCAAATTATGCCTCCCTAAAAATATTCCAGAAACAAATCCTTATTAAAACACAGTGAAATATTACTTACAATTAACAGTACTGCCAAGAGCCAGTCCGTTCACCGCCTTGACTGACATTATAATTCCATTTCAGTCAGTCTCAACAATGCCTCATAATCGTGGGATTTCGTACTTTAATTACGGATTAAGGCCGAAATAGGTGAATGAACGACTACTGGATTTTATAATGGAATTGGGTTCTAGGTCCGTTCCAAAGGTTGGCTTAGTTCAATTCAATATAGTTTTGTATTCAATTTAAGGGTACTATGTAGAAGTTTTAATTGGTAAATGAGTTTGAATAGCAACAGGAAAACAATTGAAGAGTAGGGCTGTTCGCAAACGTTTTTGCTGAGTATGAGGTCGTGGTACAGTTCGGGAAAGGGTTATTAGGTTTTTCAATCAGGATATTTTTAGTAGGGCCAATAAGTATGTTGGGGTCGGCTTCCAGTCTAACCGGATGTAGTTGAATACCAGTATGGAACGACTGCCTATCTGGCATCTACAACCCAGTTAATACTAGGTAATACGATACTCTTTGGTAAGACTGGATGTCAGAATTTCAGGTCACTGACTACCTATAACGACTTCCAAAGATCTGTATATAGCAGCCGGGACCAACAGCTTAACGTGCTTTCCGAGGAAACTCGGTATGTCGGGCGGTCACTCATCCACAGACCGACCTAGGCAAGCACAGCTTTACCTAAAGATCGACCCGAGTGGCAGTTCTTATTAAGCCACGAGCTCCTCTGTAGTAGGGCCAATAAGTAACGTTGATAATATTGTGCCCAAGCTAAACACGCAGAAATTAATCCAACCTAGGCGCCGACGTTCTAAAATAGACTAAATGCTGTAAAAGCTGTGATTCGGAAGCCCCTTATTAAAGGCCTAGGTTTATTAATTATTTGAATAATAGGTCAAATACTTCGCAAAACCAATCTAGAGTTCTTAGAAAAATGCCCATAGTATTTTCTAAAGTGGTTTTTCATCCTTCAAAGTTAACCTTAAAACCTAAAATTATTAATTTTCGTGTTCTAAAACTAATAGAATATTTTTTTAAATATTTTTTCAAGAGCACCTAATACTATTCGGTCGTCGGAGTTTTAATAAAAATTCTGAGGCTTCTGATCGAATAATAATGAGTCGTGAGAAAATGGCGGCTTTTACTTTGCCATTTATCTGATTGATGTCTTACTAACAGAACCTATTTAGATTCTTTTAAACTTAAATGCCTGTTTAAAAGGTGTTTGCTCTCTAGGAGCCGACTAAAATTTCAAGCATGAATGCATCATTTAAAAACGTTTGAAATATTAAATTTTTAGTTTCTGCACGTCTCATTACTCTATTTTAAAATACTTAAATTTTCAACCAATACCTATCTACCAATAGGAGCTCGTGGCTCAATAATAACTGCCACTCGGGTCGATCTTTAGGTAAAGCTGTGCTTGCCTAGGTCGGTCTGTGGATGGATGACCGCCCGACATACCGAGTTTCTTCCGAGCCTCGGAAAGCACGTTAAGCTGTTGGTCCCGGCTGCCATATATAGATCTTTGGCAGTCGTTACAGGTAGTCAGTGACCTGAAATTCTGACATCCAGTCTTACCAAAGAGTATCGTATTACCTAGTATTAACTGGGTTGTAGAGGTCAGATAGGCAGTCGTTCTATACTGGTATTCAGCTGCATTCGGTTAGACTGGAAGCCGACCCTAACATAGTTGGGAAAAAGGCTAGGCAGATGATGATGACCTATCTACCAATATCATCCGCTCAGTTCTTTTATCAAGTTAAAATTTGCTGACTCAAACATTTATTTTTCTTACTCTGGTTTCTGAATTGAGACTTTAAATATCCCGTCGAGGCTTTTTTTAAAAATAAATACGAACTTCTGCTATTCTGGCTTCACGTCGATGTGCTTGACTCAAAATCGATGAAAATTGTGCAAAAGTAGTGTTTAACAAGGTCTTTACTTCGAAATATTAATTCAGAAAACTTTAGAAACTTGCATGATATTCTCTGAATTACAATCGTCTGTTCAATATCACTTAATTTGTTTTTCATGTCCCAGATGTACAGTTGTGCCTACAAAACTAGGTTATTCAAGTGAATTCCAAGTGTTACTGTTTTTGGCTGGCGACTGCATCATTGTAACAGTTTGGTTCTGCATAAGTGTTGTATAATATATTTTATATCATAGTATTATGTTCATTAGGGCACTGTCGCATGTGTTTTGGCTTGTTTACTACTGCTATTGAAGACCAACACGTTTCTTTGGTCGTGTTCACGACCAAACACGGTGTTCACGGTGTCGCGAGTTCGATTCCCGCACGTAACAAATATTGTGTACCTTTTTTCATTTATTTATTTACTTACCATCTATTAAAAATTGTACCTAATGCTACATGTAATTCTACATCGTAGAATATAATATGACTTTTAGTGTTTGTAAACACACCCACGATACAGGAGAAATTCCTAGTGTGGGGTAAAGTTTTTTTAAAAGACAATACAGGATGTCTTGCCTTGTCTTTAATAAGTTAAACGTATACAAAAAAAACAATGGATTTACTGATAAGAGAATTGATTATGATTCCAGGAAATTACACAACATTTCCTTATTATAATCCTTGACCTTTCATATTGCTAAAAGAACAACAGATAATTGAATTTAGATCAAACGGAAAACAGTATACAAGCTGTCATTTCGCATCCTCGTCAAATTTAAGGAGATAACTTACTAATGTTTCTCGACCCGAATTGATAATAAAATGGATAGTTTTTTTTTTCTTATATATAGTCGTAAATCGGTAACTGTGAACTACCCTTGTTAAAACACGGTCCGTCTGATTCTTGTCCTATAACCGCACTTCACACGGAAACAAACTCAAACGTGTAACAATCGATACTTCCTTAGTCACTAAACCACGTAGCGGGGGTTATTCTAAAATACTGTTTTATAACGATAAAAGACACAGTGTAGGTATTTTAATTATTGAGCAGGTACCGTAATTTAAATTGATTATTTTTTAATAATTTTGAGAATTTTGACGAGAATGGGAAACTGCACCTTGTATGTAAAGGTACCCTTAACGCAAACGAAAGGCACTTGTTCCCCCCACCACTGCGATCATTTTTTTGTTCTAGACCATACCTGGGAACCTCCTAGTTACGGAGATATTGGGGGTCAAAGTTCCAAATTTTTCACAGCTGTTTTTGTAAATACTAGTTTTTCAGGTTATAACTTTACTTAAATTACCTCCATGACCTGTTTACTATTCAAAGCATCCACTAGCACAATGTTTTAACAGTGCTACATTGAGTTTTACCGTAAAATGTGATTTTTGACCCAAAAATAAAAAGTGGTTTCCCAGCAAAAATTTTGGCGTAGGGGTACTAAGTTTGATGTACAGAATGCTTGGTTGACGGCTGTGTAATGGGTTAATTTACACCCTGTATATCCTTATCCAAAATATATTTTATGAATGTTGACGAGAATGCGAAATTGCACCTTGTAATATTTTCTGAATTTTGAAATGACTTGCTATACCTACTCGGATGTATTATACTCATCATTCTTCTGGATGAAGGTTTGACTTGACATTGCCTTTCACGGTAGGGAAGTTTAATTATAATTCAAAATATGTAATTTAGGCGTTTTGCTTTAAAATGTAATTAGTTTTTACGTCGTTCTTTGTGTTATCCATCATCTCATTGTGTATTATTTATTTTGTACTCATTTTAAATTATGCGAAATAAAATCATGTCTTACTAACTACAACCAACTGAATGAAAGCCTCGTTTTTAGTGTTTAGCACCTAAATTTCTGAATTGATAATTTGAAGTTAAGGACTTTAGAAACTACTTTAGCATAACTTAAGAGAATTTCAACTCCAACACAGTTGACGGAATAACTAGACAAAATGAATTGATGAAGCTACCGCTTCTTTAATTGTAACCTCTAACATTCTACACCATCCCCCAGAGACTATGACTGTGTCCAAGCAGTTTATCAATTATTTTCTGACTATGCAAAGTTCCCACATAAACAAATGGTTATCAATTTGTGACATTCAAATCCTTAAGATTTTTTGCGTAAGAGATTTTATTAAAAAAAGATAAAGGATGATCATTCTGATTCTTTTTGACGTTCGTTTAATCACGTGTCATCTTTAATGATTGATTGTTTTTATTTCTCAAAACAACCAATAATTTAACATGACACGTGATTTCACAACAGAATATCGAGTTGATTAACCTTTAAAGATACATAAATAAGGTATCTTACATTACATGATATTGAGCAAATATCGTGATCCCGAGACGTTGACATTTAGCTGTTATTACTATTTAGGTTTAATATTTATTTTTGCAGGTCTTTAGATGTGAACTTTGAGATGAAAAGTGAGAGTAAAACTGTTAGAGAAGGTTATTAATTTACCTGATCGATCTTTAAAATATAAATAGAATTTGAAATGTAAAGTAGGTAATGTAATTATGTTTCGACACTTTGATAATGCTGCATTTAGAGCTAAAATATAGAAACACCAGTAGATTGCTGCTTAAAATCAGATATTACAATGATGTGCCCTTTTTGTTATGATCATGTTAATTTACATCATTTTGAAAAATATTTTTGTTAAAATTGTTTAATGTTCTGTCAGTAAACGCAATACTCTGTCTTCTTCCTATTAATCCTTTTTTTGTTTTTCATGAGTTGCGTTACAAAAACCTTCTCTTTTATATCACTCCCATAGCTCAACCCCTACAAACAATACTGGTATCCAAACACCGTCCTTAAATCACAATTACAATTTCATTAAGTAATCGCACCAATATACCCCTAGCGAGCGCGCCCAACTGTGCCCGATCGTGCCCATAGCGTGCCCACTTTGTGCCCACGGTGTGCCCACACTGCGCCCGGGCTACAATCAACTCGGACGGGATCAACTTGATTAAAAGCCCTTTGTGACATGTAGTCGTACCTACAAACATTGCGCATTGTATCTGTGAACGGAGGCTGATATCTTATCCAAAGTTTAGGTACATGGCTGGGAGTAGTTTCTCAGATCTTTGGGGACAAATGCTTGCTAGTTTCAAAAGCAATCTTTAAAAACCTGTTAAAAAAGCCTCTAGAGTTCAAACGTACGTCAACACCAAAACAACGAAAAGCGTCCTTACTGCTACGAGACAAAGGTGCTGTCAATATTAAAGTGTTACATGGGACTTTCTGTACAATATCAAAATAATTACACGGCCTATTTCTCAGGTATTTCGCCAGACATTAATAGTATTACCACATAATACTGTAGAGGTACCTCATATACTAAATTATGTGATGTAATTACATTCCCGGTTTATTGATTACGTTTCCAATTCAATTCAATCCGAATCGTGATTAAATTAATTATGGTTAACTTATTGTGATTAATAATATACTAACTATTGCTATGCCGCTACATATTATATTACATTTGTGATAGTAATTATAATTATTTCAAAAGATATTAATATTAAACTGTTTCGAATTTGACCGAAATGTTGACCATGATGAGTTTCATCACTGCGTATATTATAATGTTTTGAATAGCCTAGTACAAGCATGTTTTGTAAACCAAAAGAATGTATGTTTCTTTAGGAATCCTGCCAAAATACTCACCTCATACACAAAATCTAATCTATTTTTCTTACCCGCAACAACACAATCAAATTCATAAAGCGATCAGGCGTCGTACAATAATTCGGAAAATACGCAGCATTTGCGAAACGGAACGCGTCCCATATTCCGGCCTCATAAAAATATACATATATAATACATAACACTGAAGGTTTCAGATATCTGATTATAGTATTGGGTCCCCATCACATTATGATAATGGATACTTGGGAGACGCCTGGTTATAGAAATAGATTGATTTCCAATTTTTTCCCCTAGCCCGTGGCTCCGGGGAGGCGACGACTGATTGATTTTTAGGTTATTGCGTCGGATATTACTATAGGTTTTCGATAATTATACGATAATGCCGGGCCCTTCTGTTTCGCACCGTTATTGGGGACCGCGGCATTATCCGTACGCGTCGTTAGTTATAATTGTGTTTTACTGCTGCCTTTTATTCCAGTTCCACCAATGGAATTAATATTGCTGGATTTTGGGGAGTAAGGTAACATTTAGCTCAGTCAACGTACTTTTCACAATGTCAGATTTATATGCTGACTGTGCTTACGGCGGGATTTTGTACGATATAATATATAAGTCAACCTTTCTTAATTTGTTTGCGATTTTATATATGTTTTGTTACATAGTTCGCACATAGTAGGGGCCAAACTACCAAGCAAATAATTTGACAGACAAGACGAATGTCCGTACGTCAGTAATATGTCGCACAGCACTACTCCTAGACTAACTGTAGCGTAGTCGGGGAGCTCGGCATTACAAGTAATTACTCGTTTTTAATTAAACGACTGAATCAAGCTGTCTCCTGCACTAGCTCCACTGACGGAGCTAATGAAGTAAATAAAGATATGTTGCTTTTTATTTATTCTTAATTTTGCTTCGTAACGTTTTATTTTAGTTCTTTTTAGATATTCACAGTGAGGATTTAATGGTCTGTTTTTACTTTGATTTTATTTTTACTTTGTTCTGTACAGTTACGCAACCAGCCAATGAGTGGAACTCCCTGCCTGCGTCGGTTTTCCCGAGTTCATATAACCCTGATCCATTTAAGCCGCGAGTAAATAGGCTTCTTCTGGGTAAGCTCGTTCCATCGTCGACCTCATCTCTGCCCCTGGGGCAAGATTGAGGTCAAGTGTACACCCATCTCATATAAAAAAAGTAATTAACGTTTTCTTCAAGAAAACTGATACATTTTGAAACTTAAAAATCGTTTAAAAACATAATGTCATAGAAATTCTAGAGTTATTTTTGTTGAATCCCATTTTAATTACATACAAAATATAGGTATACATTCGCGATATTCTTCTGAAAGATCATGTATTTAAGGATCTTTGCAGGTAGTTTCTGCCTACCGCAATTGGGATAAGGCGTAAATTTTTGTATGTGTATGAGAAAAACTATTATCACTTTAAAATATACCTAAACATGAAACCACCTCACTATCCAAACTAAATAACTTGTAACCCTAAAAAAGATTACCTCCGAAGATTTTCCAAGATAGGCGAACACCTTAACCCCCGGCCGCGACGTCAATCGGCCACCCTTCAGCAATTACGGTCGAACAGGCCCCATCAGACTGTAATTTTCCACACCACTTGGCTTAATTAGGTCAACCGTCCGTCCCAAGGGACTCTCGGACACAGTTTAAGACGCTCAGGGTTTAAACTGAGCCTTAAATCGTCTTACGTCAACAAATGCCTTGTTTTGATAAAGGCTTTCGAGATTAATATTAAGGGCTTAGTTTGAGATTTTATTGTTTCAGAGAATTACAAGTACCTACTTAATTGGAATTAAAAATACCAATTACTTGCTTTAAAAGAAAATTCGAAATAGTCTGCTTGCGAGTGCTTCAGTCAGAAACCGATTGAATGGATTATTTTACGGAGTAAAAAGTCACGGGTTTACCCTAGGGTATAGAAGACCCTTCTAAATGGTTGGAATAAAAGGGTTAAAACAAAGATGGAGATTCACAAAACGAGAAAGTGAATCAATTAAATCCTTTTTTTTTTTGGCGGGTGGAAAATCATCAAATAACCCTCCCGAAAGGGAGTGTCAGACTTCTACTGACTAAAAACCACCCATGTTCCTTTTTAGCCCTTCATGTCGAGGCCACGGTATCTCTTGGGAACAACCCGTAGCCCCGACGGGAAGTATGCAATCCTTGCCTACGCATTAAATTAAAAAATAAATAAATTAAAAATATATATCTTACAGTGTGAACAGCAATCTCGGGATGTAATATATAGCTCAAGATGTAATATATATTACATCCCATAGTCACAAGCCGGCTTTATTCTGAAAAATATAAGTCACACATAATCGTGGTGATTTATGAGGATGCATGCAGACTGTTGCCTTGGATGGTGTTTTAATGAAAGAATCCTAAATAGCCTTTTTTTTTTTTTTTGGGGGGTGGGAAATCATCAAATAACCCCTCCCGCTCTTGGTCAGAGCGAAAGGGAGTGTCAGACTTCTACTGACTAAAAACCACCCATGTTCCTTCTTAGCCCTTCATGTCGAGGCCGCGGTATCCCTTGCGAACCACCCGCAGCCTCGACAGGCGTCGGCCCTTGCGGGCCCCTTACATGTTGCTGACATCTCTTTGAGGCGCGCGTGGAACACGAACGCGCCGTCGACACGGCCTGTTGTCGTCATAAGACGGACGGACGGCGAGCTTACCCATCACTCACCGTCCACAGGCCCGCGTCTACGGTGGCCGGAAGCCATCACGTGGCCCCCGACGCCCGGATCGCCTCCCGCGGCGGCTGGGACGAGAGGTTCTCTCCCTCTCACGTTCCGTCACCTCCTTCGCTAGCATTATTGCTTCGCAGAAGGAGGCGACGGCGTCCCATTCCTCCTCGCCCCGGACCATGGCTTGCACCAGGGCCGGACGCGAGAGGTCGCCGCCGCAGATCGCCGCTACGAGAACACGGCGGGGCTCCCCCCAATCCTAAATAGCCTAAATCAGAAATCCACTGACGAATTAACATTTTTATTTGCAAACAAACACCCAGATTCGGTCTTAAAACTAGAAAACATTACAAAGTGTTACACCACACATATCCCTCGAACTTCTTCTATGAAATTCACGAATATTTCGAGCACAATGCTCAGCCAAGATCACCGCTATTATCGTAGCATTACGGGGCTATTTCGAATCTATAATTATTCGGCGCTATGCAAATGCCCTGCGAAGGCATCCAGCACTAGCACACCAGCAGTAGTTAACACCAAGAGTTGTAATTCACGCGATAAATAACACATTTCATTCGTATTTGCATTCGTCGCTAAGGCGGAAATTGCTTGCAAAATCTCGACCCCGACGTATAATGGCATTAACGAGCTTCCGTTTCGGTGGATGTGGTACTTCATTTAGAGTTAGAGGGCGTTTTATTTATGTATACTCGTACAGCTTCAAAATAATTGCAAGCGATAATGTGTGTACAGGTGTACGGCTTTTGTGTAGTACGATAAAAATATGAAGAAAAACTGGCCAAGTGCAAATCGGACTTGCACATTAACCTTTCGTATGCCGTGTAATTAGACACAATTAAAAAGCCATTGTGTCTCGCGTGGATCTACGTTCCGGCATACAAAAGGTTAAGGGTTCCGTACCATTGTAGTAGATATTGAGAAATGTTCCATGTTATTTTAGCATCATAGACTTCTTATAGGTTTTCCTGTAATCTCTAAGTGTTGAACTAATTTCTGTATTTTTTTTCAAAATTTTAGGCTCAGTAGTTTCGGAAAAAAAGGGGGGGAGGGTCGGACAGACAGACAGACACATGAGTGATCCTATAAGGGTTCTGCTTTTTCCTTTTGAGCTACGGAACCCTAAAAAGAAAAAGAAAACTTTTAATTGGCACAGAAAAAAGGAGGACTTTTGACAAAAAAACAGGCCAAGAAGGTATGTATGTCATGTTAGGTGGTGCATGTTGTTAGGCTTTGCTTTTGAAAGCATTTTTTGTGAACCTAACACAATCTCGTCGCCGCATTTAGTAACCTTCCAAACCGTAGACGACTTTCCTATATTGCTGCAATATTCAAGCAGAACCCCATAACAAAACATAACGTGATATTACCGCATCCCCGCTAGATCGCTTCCTTCGCTACATCCAGCGGTTGCATTCCAATGAGATGCAAATGCTAGAAGCGGCTGCGGCGGGGAGGCGCTCCCGTAGAAATTTGCGGAACACTGTTTGTCGAAATTTCACTGTGCAGGTAACTGTGACCGTGTTGCGATCGATACGTACAATGCCTAATGTTTCGTGTTCAACACCTGGAAATAATAAAAAAAAACAAACAAATGCTACATAGACGTATAGAAAAAAAAACAAAACCAAAAACTGGTTTTAAAAAGATCGTTTAGAACTACGTATCCAATTTATAGTAGCTTCGTGAAACTTCTATTCCAGTAAAATTGAGGTCAAATAGCTAGGAATAGACAAATTCATTCACATTACCAACCTAGTTAATAATTTTGGTAGTTTTCTATGTAACGTTACACTCTTGGTCGCTACTGCTGAGCAAAAACTTCTCAGAGTATTTCTTTGTCATTGATTTCTCAGTAGCTTCCAGGACCCTGAATTTAATGTTTATTTGATGGCAGTGCAGATGCACACTCTATTACAAGAGACATACACTTTTTTTTCCGGGTGGAAAATCATCAAATAACCCTCCCGCTCTTGGGCAGAGTGAAAGGGAGTGTCAGACTTCTACTGACTAAAAACCACCCATGAACCTTCTTAGCCCTTTATGTCGAGACCACGGTATCTCTTGCGAACAACCCACACCATGGGACTTAAACTTGACTTGCAAAATGAGAGGTACTAGTTTACCACATTCCTCCCAATCCGTCGGGGATCACAGGCGTCATAATATCATGGTACGATTCACTGTTCTAGAACAATGATTTTATTTTTAGGATCGCTCTCATTTGAATATCAGTAAAACTGGCATTGTTTCTAAAAATAAAAGCATTATTTTTATCCATTTTTAGGAGTCGAGGCTGAAAATTTCAGTGTTCAGGTAAGTGTGACGCTGTAACGGCTCTGTGCAGATCGATACAAGCTGAACTTAATGCCGCGTGCTGTTCGGATAAACTCACTACGTTGTGTTTTAGTTATTCACTAGAGTTTGTTAGCTCGTTTGCTATTGTCTGGTCAGTTAGGGGAAAATAACCAAAAGTAAAATGAATTCCGGAAAGTACCAGATAGAATCACGCCTGCTATTTTCAAAGGGATTTGCAGAAGTGTACCTCTGGCAACATTTCACCAGTATGCCCAGCAATCATCGCCTTATTCAGTCATCTTGTGAGTCCTCAATGGATGTCCACTGGGGAAGACGGAGGGGTCTGTCAGACTCGTAATGACTCACACTCCGGTGTTCCCTCTCACAAGAGATCTGATGCGACTTCCACCCCGGACTAGTGACGGTCCACTTGATCTACGGGCCTCGTCCCTTAATGAGTTATCTAGTCCAACCAGGTAAAACATGTTCCATGTTTGTACTTCTGAACAAAAAGCTGTACTTTTGTGCTTTAATAAATCATTCACTTTGATATTTCCCAACTATCTAAATACCATGTCCCATAGTCCCTCATGGATGCTTAACAGCCTAATTTAATAAACCTCCAACTCAATAGTTAAGGAGAGAAACTTTCCTATTTTCAATCGTTTTCCTAGAGCCTGACCGTTACGCAAGAGATCCTAGTAATTTGCAATCTTCTGCGAACAAATGCAAATTAATTAAAATGTAATTCGACACGTGTTTTGCCTTTAAACGAGATTCCCAAGGCGATGGTCCGACGGAGATGGTATACTTGCTTATGTTGTAGTTAGGGAGGAAATTGCTATTGCTAAGGCTTGGGAAGGAAGACATCATTACTTGGAACTAGGTTTCCATTATGACGGTTAAAACCGGTGGCTCATTCATAGGTTGAATATTAAAAACGTCCCGTCGGGGCTGCGGGTTATTCGAAAGAGATACACAGATACAAAGGGCTAAAAAGGAGCATATTTGCCTGGGTGGTCTTTAGTCAGTAGAGGTCTGACACTCCCTACCGCTCTACCCAGAGCGGGAGGAGTCATCTGATGATTTCCAATCCCCCAAAAAAAAAAAGTTTTAAAACGTTAGTCCTGTAAGTAGATCTCTTATCAACCGTGCACCCTTCACAAAGTGGTTGTGGTCTTGGAGGCCGCTCACAACTACGATCACTGGTCGACTTGCTCGTGGTAAATAAAATAATAGTGGACTGTATATAAAAGGCTTTGTATAATGCCGACTAGATTTACAATTAGAACTAGCCGGACAAGTGCAATAGGTAAATAAGCGTTTGAGTGTCGTCCGTCGCGGTTGGCTCCGAGGAAGCGAGTGACCGGCCGGAGCGGTCACGAAGGCGCCCCGCACCTCAGCCGCTTGCTGCGTAGGATCACGTCGCTTGCGCGTGCCGTCTGCGTGTGATTGTTGGGTTCGATTCCCAACAGTCACTGTCTTCACGATTCTGTTCCACTGTTCTCTATTGGTCGCATGGCTAGCACATTCTGCCATCTTGGTGACAGATTTAATGGAATTTGTTCATCGGGTTGGTGATTGATCGCGTGATATCTTGCCTTCGACTATAAATAGATCTACCTTCTTGTTATCTGCTGAGATGGCTCTCAATATTGACTTGAGAGTTCATTCGAGTTGTTGAAGTATTATAATGAGTTTGCTCTAAGTATATTCAAAACCATTTTCTATCTAGACTTCAATCTTCTATAGCTATTCAAAACCCTCCCTTACCTCTTTTCCGCACACAACTGATTTCTACCGCGAGTTAGGCCCTTTGGTAAAACAGAAGTTTGTTCCTCCATCTTTGTCATCTGCGGCGTCATCTCGATATTTTCTGGATGTAAAATGTATCAAGGTAAATCTATACCAAATACAACGGTCACTTTACGTCATTGAATGTCAATAACCGAGTAAAATAATAAAATCATACACATGATTTGAAATGTAAAGCCAAACAAAAATATTTATTCGTGGACTGAATCCGAAATTCATTTGAATGCCAAACAATTAAAACTAAATTCACAAACCTAAATAAAACAAAATTCTTTATGGGTAAAATGAAAATAATAATTATCCTTTATATCCGAGGTATCAAAAAACGATATACTCGACATTATTATTGGTATAACTCACTTCAAGGCTATTATTGTTTAACCGGATCGAGTATTAATTGCAGTATTTTACATGGAGACTGAAATGCCCTTCTGTTTGACTTCAACAACCCAGTTTCTGGGTATGATGATTACCTGTTGGTAATGAAATTGGTGTGCTTTCCAAGGCACGAACGGGTCTCAGTATGTTAGGGATGTTCACCCATCCACAGACTGGCGTCAATAAGCGTTGCTTAACGCTGAAAATCGGTCCATGCACGTGCCACACCCATTAACTTCGGAGTAACGTAATACAGTCATTACTACCGTACCGTAACTATATTTTAATGGCGTGTCCTCTTACAATATTATAGCGCAGCTGCAGATAGCAAGATTACTTCGCGATTGGAAATAAATAAAAACGTCGAACGCGACGCGCTCGCCCCGTGCTGGGTTCCGCAGAATTGTCGAATTAAACTGTTGTTATATGGTTTTAATGTTGCTCTATTTAACCGACTGTGAAAATATTTTTATGTTATTTATTTTTAGTAGCATTTAATATGTATTGAGATAAAAAGTGACTGTATAGTCCGGTCAATTTAGACATTCGAAGTTACATAAAGTCCCAACAAGCTGAATTTCTGTGAAGTTGTTCAAAACATAATTATAAACAATGTCTAGAAGTTCCCCATCATTCCCCTGTAAGGAAAAAATTTAATTCGAGGTCAAAGGTCAAAAAAATGAGTTTTTCGCGATTTTCAGCAAAACGGTAAGTTTTATCATAAAAGTACCTCAGACAAAAATTGTAGATCATAAAATTATCTATAAAAAATGTTTCAATACTTTTTTTCTTACGAGCCACCGTTTCTGAAATATAACGATTCAAAAAGTTATAAAAGTTGTTATCGTCATAATATGCACACGTTTCCACGCCACTTATGAGGTAGTGTACTTAGCGCGTTTTTTTTAACGTGGTTTCCCAAGTAGGCCTACTCCACGGGTCAGTTGTGAGCCTGTTTAATGTAAAACTATTGCAAAATAACGGAAATTTTCAAAGATTGGGAAAGATAAAAGCGATGTAAATGAAAAAAAAGTGTTGAAGTTTATTCGTCTTATTCGTAAGTTTCAAATTCTTGTTCTTCTTCTTGATCCTGCTTCTTCTTCATCTTCATTTTGGATGCAAGTAAATTGCGTCAATAGCGATGTATCGCATGATACTTCGTCGGAGTCAAACGAATCCTCCATTGTTTGTGATTCAATATTAGAGCACGACCGGCCTTGACAATTTGTGCATGCCAAAGAACAAGACAGTCCGACTTTTTTGCAACCACATTTAGCACTGCATGCAAAAATAGTGTTCAGCAGTTTTTCCGGCGCAGGTGGAAGTAAAGTTTGAACTGGCTCTAATATATTGTTGACCAACTTCCAACCTCAGTCTGTAGGGTCTAGCTGATAACCAAGCCACACTTGAACTTGGTAATATACTCGAAAAAGATGTTGGTGAGCAGCAACTGAGGTTGGAGGAAGACAAGCTAATTGAACTTGTTTTTTATTTTTAGTATTTTTAACGAAACATGCATATCGATGCTTATCTAAACAGGTAGTTTTTTTAGGAGCTCCGTACATAGAAAGAAGAAAGCGGATGCCGTTGGTAATAACTTCTTGTTGAGTTGAATTACTCTTTTTAAAAACTTCAGCACATTAAATTAAATCTTGTTTTTCAAACATTTTGAAAACTGCTGTTTTTTTTTTCATCAAAAAGTTTATTTACTTTAGTAAAGTGTAAAGATCATGTACTATTTTTACACGCAATAACTGGCTGTGATACGACATCTGCATTTTACAGGAGGGGTAAAACAGCAGTTTTCAAAATGTTCTCTTCATCTTTATAAATATAAAATTCTCGTGTCATAGTGTTAGTTGCCATACTCCTCGAAAACTGATATTTATGAAATTTTGTGTGTATATTTAGTAGGTCGTAAAGTACTTTTCACCCTTCAAACCCACCCGAAGGTAGGGTAGGTAGAAAAAGGTGCAATGCATCGCATGCAGGGCACAGCTAGTGTGATTATACATTTTATTTATACCTACAGAATAAATTACTCAGTAAAGATAGCCTGTGCATCGTGGGTTCGATTTCCGTACGGTACAAATATTTGTATGGCCTGTTGACTGTTTTGTTTTAGTTGTAGGTTGCATTATAAAATGTTTGTTACAACACCCACGATTAAAGAGCAAGTGTGGGGCGAAGTTTAATAAAAAAACAAAACAAATGCATAGCCGGAATTAACGGAAAGACGGAAAAAAAATCGGGGAAATATACTTCTGATGTTTAAACATTACAATATTGTCACAGGTGGCAAATCTAAGAAAACGTCATACTTTGATAGCTATACATTAGTTTAACTGTAATGATATTCCAGTCGGCCGTCATCGCGGGAAGTTCGTCAAAGATTTATAGTTAGCAATTACTGAGCCGCCTACTCGTAATGAGAGACAAAGGGCCACTAGCTGTCTCCTACGACTTACATTGTATGTCTAAGTTATTAGTTTTTTTTTGTGTTTAAGTCTAGTTAAATGTATTAGTACGATGTAAAAAGTCAAAGTCAAAGCATTTATTTCAATTAAACCATTACCAGGTACTTTTGAATGTCAGAAGAACAATTCATAAAACTAAACTACGAGTGCAATACGTCATCCCGAAAGCCACCATGCCGATTTGTTATTATAAAGATATTATTTATTTACCACTAATTATAGCAACAATGCAGATTCATCCAATACGGTGCTATAAACACAAAAAATGAGCAATATGAAAAAGTAAAATTGAAGTAATCTCTAGCTAGAATATAACCAGAAAAAAAATCAGTACCTACTTCAAAATATCAAAAAAAAATAGACTAACACTTTGCAGTTCCGTATGGTGTCGGACGTAAAGAATAGCACCATCCCATATCTTCCCATGGGTGTCGTAAGAGGCGACTAAGGGACTTACCAGAGAATGGGCAGCAGCGTTCTCTGTACCTTTGTAACAACCATAGTGCGATCGCCAACCCGCCTGCCAAGCGTGGCGATTATGGTAAAGCCCCCCCTTCTGGGGGAGGCCTATGTCCAGCAGTGGACGTCTTATAGCTGTAATGATGAAGATGATGATGACACTTTGCAGAAAAGAATGTAATAGTAGGGAGATACATTATAGTTTTTCAGATTCTGGCATTAAAAACCTCGATTGCGATACTAGACGAAATCCATAGTGATTTAATTTACTCGTAGACCTCGTATGCTAATTCATTATAACCGTAAAATACGTATTACACATTAGAATTTATACCAAAAATAAATCCTCGTTTCCAAGAATACCTCGAAAATACTCGAACAAGCAAACTCGTGTGTGAGTTTGATTGGGTGTTTACTTACTAATACAAATACTAGTTAATGTTAGCTCATACGAACTAAGAAGATTCTCGGAAAGCGAGGCAAAACTGTTCCAGCTCAAACAATACCATAAAACCATCATAGTAGGAATTAATTATACTCTTTGAACGAAAGCTTTCAAAGACTTTGAAACAAAGATGTGTAACAAAGAAACAGGATGAACTTCCTAAGACGTATTGTAGTCGCAATGAATATTGAAACTGAAGGAATTCACAATATCTAAGTGGAGCCTTGTCGCAGTTGTTTGATGAATGCTCGCGACTTCAATGTCTGGAACTGGCTTTAGGTATAAAATTGACTTGAATACTGCAGTAGTAGCTACTGTTTAGAATTTTTCGAAATAAAGTGTGTTTAAAATAGCTGCATGTCAAGTTTATTTAGTTTCGTTTTATCTCAATGTTTTGAAATTACAAAAACCTCATCATCTGCCTAGCGTTTCCCAAATATGATAAAACTGGTTGTCAGACTTTTGGGCCACTTAGTCCTGTCAAAATATTCAATTAATGACAGCCGGGACTAACAGTTTAAAATGCTGTCCGAGGCACGGAGAAAACTCGGTATGTAATGAGTGGTCGCTTGCTTGCAATGGCGCGGCTTAACCCGAAGATCAACCCGAGCGCCTGTTATTAATAAGCCACGAATACCTCAAATTAGGAGAATCTATGTCATGAAATGTGTTACTATTACTATGTAACTAACCACCCCACTGAGATTTGAAAGTTATCTTTATTTCGTAGCTTAAAATTATCGGTAGATATTTCCTTTTTCTCTGCGGTACCCTAACACAATTCTAGGAAAACTCCAAGGACAATTTTATAAAAAAAAATGCATACAAATCAATCTGTAATGCGTTGCGGATAAAAACACCAAGAAATTCTTTCAATTTTCGCTTAAAAATGTAGTGAAAACATAAATCTATTCACGACTTAGTACTATTCTAAGAGTATTAACCGACAAAAATAAGTGATTTATGTAGTATGGCCATGTCGTGTGGTGTTGTAGCTCTGTAAATTGTACGGGTATGTGCCTGGCTTGCAAACGCTGGTGAAATGGCTTGTATTGATCAATGGCTCTCCCGTGCGTTCGAGTCGAGATTCTTGGGGTTTAGTGGCTCAAATGAATACATGGAGTCTTGTAGGAATTACTACTGGTTCTCGCTAAACTTTGTGATTGTGGATAAGGTAGTGTCTCGTTTACGAAGTTATCTAGAAAATGGTTTTGTAAAGCTATGGTCAATTTTGATCTTGAGGTGGGTTCAGAATCTCTTATCAGCCAAAGTTTCGTTGTGGTATTTACCTGGTAACTTTCAGTAGCAGCTCAAAAGCAGGATTTTGTTCAAGTTAATAGCATCTAAGTTAATATTACAGTATAATGTGAATTAGTGTGATGGTTTGTTTGTTTTTCCTAAGCTGACATTTAGCTATTTAATTGTTCCAATAAAGAGAGCATAGATAATATGTATGCTGTGCCGGCGGCGTTCGTTCGGTTGCCATTTACATTTTTGGCATAGGTAGTTCGATGTGACATATTATTTTGATATTTATAATACATTAGTTATGTTCATATTCATCCTCGCATTCCATATTGTTTTTTGAACGTGGCGTCACCCGGGGCCCTATCAGAATACCAGCGCTGTGACATTTGTTAAAAATGTTGCAGCAACATGCTGAGATAGTGGCCTTTTGGCCTTGTTTGGGACTTATTTTTTTTTTTCAAATCAAATCAAATCTTTTTTTAAATTTTTTTATTATTAATTTCTTGTCTTGTGTGAGACCAATAAATACTTTTGTCCATACACGTCAATGTCTGAAGAACATTGTCAACGAGGACAGTGAATGTATGTCCTCCTAGGACGAAACAAAGGACATATTTAACTCCCGTCGGGGCTGCGGGTTGTTCGCAAGAGATACCGCGGCCTCGACATGAAGGGCTAAGAAGAAACATGGGTGGTTTTTAGTCAGTAGAAGTCTGACACTCCATTTCGTTCAAAAAAAAAAAAAAACGGACATATTTAACTCCATTTTTTCCACCGTTTACTTGGTTAAAGCTCTTAAGTTAATTCCGCGCCTTGAGCTCAAATTATTCAGTTCTGTAATATTAATTACTTGACCCAAGATACGCTATTGTGAAGAATTCCTTTAGAACTACAGTCTTCCTTTGTTTTAGTTCGGCAGAGACGCCTTTCATGAGAGGACTGGAGTTATGTGTCTATAGGATTGTTTAAAATAGAATTTATAATAATATGTATTTTTTTAGAATAATTATAAAGACTGGATTTACATTAATGGCTCATATGATTCCACGTATATTTTAATACTGGATTTTAGGAGCTTAGTCATCATCATCATCAGCCTATAATGTTCTCACTGCAGGGACTCAGGCCTCCTCTTTAGGAGAGGGATGGGCTGGTACACACGTCTTCGATTTATTCATCATGATGATTTCGTCCACCGTTGTGAGAGCAGCGGTAATGAAATTAATTACACAAAGTAATGCTCCTGCCTGGGTTCGAACCCACGACTTACTGTTCGTAAGTCGGGGCCGCCACCGCTGGGCCACCACTACTTTCGGAGCTTAGTGGAAGGCTGATACTAACTAACACCGCTTTTGTGATCATAACTTACATACAGTTACACCCAATCGCGTTGATACTTAACTATTCACGCAGCTAAAACAAATACTGTAGTATTCATAGTTCACGGTAAGTACAGGTAGTAGAACATTTGCTAATATGACGCCATTTAATTCGGCACATTACCATTGGCCACTCGGGCCGCGGGAAATTCCTCACTTCCGGGACCGCTCCCGGCTTTTCATGAGAAACGCCTGAAGATACTAATTTCCGGTTCGTGAAAAGCCTACGGGAAGGTTTTTGTTACTTTGTTAAATATATATTTTTCTATCTATTTTTTTGTTGATAAGATGAGATTTAATATGTAAATTCGGATTTTGTAGAGTGTTGTAGACTCGTAGAGGTTTAAAAGATTAGTATTAAGGCTTGCTAGCTCATAACAATATTCAACAAAATATATGTTGTTCACATATAAAACGACAGTGCTATGGCTACGGCGTAGCACACGACATTACTACGACGTAGCATCGCATTATCGTAGCACATAAGTAGTCTTTCTTGAATTCCTGTCGGGGCTGCGGGTGTTCGAAAGAGATACCGCGGCCTCGACATGAAGGGCTAAGAAGGAACATGGGTGGTTTTTAGTCAGTAGAAGTCTGACACTCCCTTTCGCTATGCCCAAGAGCGGGAGGGGGGTTATTTGATGATTTTCCACCCACCATCAAAAAAAAAAAAAGGGTACTCCATGTGTATAGCCATGTTTAAACTGACTATTTGAATGAATAAAAACAATTTTATTAAAATTTCTAGGAAGCTACATCACTCAGAAACACTCTAGACCACATTAAGTTACACAAACAGTTATTTCAAGAGATAGAAAAAAACTACAATTCCATCTCTATTAAAGAAAATTTCACTTTTTAAACCTTTAAAATCCACAAAACTGCATGTTCCTAACACTATTAACCCGTACGTCTGTGCCCACTACTACAAAGTACACAGTACAGGGTACCTCGCAAAGAATCACGTTTTCTATGCGGCCCGGCCGTGAACAGGAAATTAGAGCCTGCGGCCTCAACGAATGGATTTCCGGAGGCAAGTGGCCCGACCAGGCCTTTATTTAACTTTTATTGTAGTGGTGCGAACAATTGTTGTGCCGGCTTGATTTTAACGGACAATTTAAGTGAAGTAGTTGGGATTTATATTGCTGTTATTGGACAACTGGCGCTAGTTCTCGTGTGGCGATGTTTGTTTAGTGAAAGTAAAACATGTGTGCAGTCCTGGGAGACGGGAGTTTGTTTTCTGTTCGGATAGAGCGTTGTGTTAGATTTGTTCTAGTAAAATTGGTACTACTTAAAAGGGTGCAAAACTTTATTATACGTTCAATACTAGTTTTCGTTTGACTGTTTATTAATCTATACCTATGCATATTATAAATTGAAACCGCTTTCTGTGTTGCCGTGTTGTTCTTCGAAACTTAGGAACGGATTTGACGTTATTTACCACTTATTAGTATTAAATTGACACATAATAAAAAGGTGTTAGGCAGGGCTGTGTAGCGTCCCCTTGGCTGTTCAACCTATACATGGATAGTTGTCTGACAGATTTGAAAGAGAATGACTGTGGATTAAGGATGAATGAGTTGCCTGTCAAATGCCTTCTGTACGCAGATGATCAAGTTCTTCTTGCATCGTCAGCGGAACAGTTGCAAGATATGGTAACTGTTATGAATGAAGCATTTAAGAGAAAAGGGATGAATGTAAATGTAAACAAGACGAATGTTATGGTATTTGAAAGAGATGAGGATATATCGGTGTGTGATGTGGAAATAAATGATAAGAGTGTGAAACAAGTGAATGAGTTTGTATATTTGGGCAGTATGTTTACAAGAGATGGAAAGATTGACGCAGATGTAGAAAGGAGAGTAAACGCGGGAAATAGAGTAAATGGTGCTATGCATGCGGTGGTGACCAACCAGTCGATGTCAAAAGAGGCTCGGCTGGCTGTTCACAATGGTGTGCTGGTGCCTACTCTTATGTATGGCAGTGAATGTTGGGTGTGGCAAACGAAGCATGAAAGTAGGATTAATGCTGTGGAGATGCGTTCTTTGCGAAGCATGTGTGGTGTAACTCTGAATGATAAGTTGAGGAATGAGGTTATACGAGAACGTTGCGGTTTAAAAGAAGATGTAGTGACAAAAATTGAAAAAAGTATGCTAAGGTGGTTCGGTCATGTGGAAAGGATGAATGAAAGGCGATTAACAAAAGGTATTTACAAGGCAGATGTGAGTGGTAATGCTGGGAGGGGACGCCCTAGAAAGACATACACTGATCATATTGGTGCCGTTCTTTTGAAAGGACAGGTGCGTAGTACTCGTAACCGGCGTGCGTGTATGACCAGATGTATGAATGTGGACGAGGCAAAAGGAGTATGTAAGGATCGTAGCAAGTGGCGTTCTGTGGTTTCTGCCTACCCCCATGGGAAAAGGGCGTGAGTTTATGTATGTATGTATGTATAATAAAAAGGTCGTTATTTGGCAGATTGTAAAAATAATGCGACGGCCGGGCGAGTTAAGCTAGTATTTACATCATCATCATATCAACGCGGAAATACCAATCAATCAATATTCTTTATTTGTAAACATACAGCAGTGTGCAGGATGTTACAATATTTTTTATACAGTTTCACTATGTTTTGCTATTTGGCGTACAAATATACATTTAAAGGAGGCATTTGCCTATTAAGTGAATGAATTAATCTTTATGTACTATTATTACAAAGAGATAAGAATATAATTATGCAATAAGATTAATAAAGTCAGAAACATAATAATAACAATATCAATAATCTATATTTATAAAACAAAGACGGGTTTGTTACAACACTTATAACTCGAGATCTGCTGAACCAATTTTCATGGTTATTGATTCGTTGGATTTGTCTCCGCCCCGAATAGCATAATACATCTTAAAAAAAATGAAAAGTCGATATGTGTAATGAATACTTAATCATTTCAATAAATGCTGATTTGTTTATTACATGTCAAACATTTGTTGTCCAATCCTGTCAAATACTGTAACAGCTATTCATGTGTGCGATCAGAAATTTATTTTTTGTAAAATGTCTCGAAAGTTCAGGTACTGTTATATTTATTTGTTTTAGACATTAATTTGTGTAAATTATTTATTAATTATTTAATTTTTAATTTCCGAAAATAATACCTAAGATTTATTTTACAGGTTAACAAAAGTGTAAATGTCTTTTTATAGGTTGTCTATGATTTTTCTTGATAAGCTATTCATACGTAGTGGTTATATACTCTTTGAGCTATTAATTTTAAAGTTGAAATATTAGTGGAAGTCCAGGGAAGGTTTAAAAGGTAAGAAAGTGGTAGGTAGGTAGGCAGGGTAGTAGGTAAGTAGGATAGTAGAGTAGGTGTGATTGGTAGGTAGGGTAGTCGGTAGAGTAGTAGATAGGGTGGTAGGTAGGTAGGGTAGTAGGTAGGTAGGGTAGTAGGTAGGTAGGGTAGTAGGTAGGTAGGGTAGTAGGTAGGTAGGGTAGTAGGTAGGTAGGGTAGTAGGTAAGTAGGGTAGTAGGTAGGTAGGGTAGGACGTAGGGTAGTAGGTAGGTAGGGTAGGACGTAGGGTAGTAGGTAGGTAGGGTAGTAGGTAGGTAGGGTAGGAGGTAGGTAGGTAGGTTGGTGGTAGGTGGATAGTTGGTACGTAGGCGGGTAGTATGTAGGAAAAAGGGCATAGCAACGCATGCGGGTACAGCTAGTAATATATATTTTATTTTTATTTCTGTGACCGTGGCGTCACCTGGGGCCCTATCAGAATACCAGCGCTGTGACTTTTGTCAAAAATGTTGCAACACCATGCTGAGATAGTGGCCTTTTGGCCTCGTACGGGACTTGTCTTAATTCTGTTTTATATTTTAAGTGTTTCTCTTGTTTTCTTTTTTGTAATTTTTCTGCCTGAGACCAATAAATACTTTTTCTTTCTTTTCTTTCTATCAACTTTAATAAACCTACCTACTGCTAGGTACACTGGTGACCTCCCCATGTTTCTGCCACATTTCTCGATTCTGTGCGTCCCTTATCCGGATGTTTCCAGTGATTCTGAACAATGAGGTTTAGGATGACCCTGGTTGGTATGGCCTAACCTTGCCCGCCATTCGGTCTTGCTTTGCCCTACCCTTTACCCAAAGCCTTGCTTCATTGGTCATCTCCACATCTAGCCAGATAATGATAATCATCAACTATCTCCAGACGCTCGTTTCCAACCATAACAAGTAAGGCAGAGTCTTCCGTAATGCCTACCATCACCTTCGTCTTGGACATGTTAGTCCCTAAGGCAACTTGTAGGGAACTATTAGGTATCGCAATGATTACTATAACAATAACCAATTTACCTCAGTAAGCCGAGTTAAACATACATCAATAACTAAGTACATACATGTATATAAGCCATTAAAATATCTCATTATAAATTAAAGTACTGTAACAAATAATAAGAGTGCTGGATATAAATGAGCTCATGAGTATATTTATAGCAGGATTTGTTGGTCCAAGCCGCGGGTGACGTACACTCTATAGTTTGAGGATGACTGAAGTGGTGGCCGGTGGACAGGTTCCGTATAGTGTTGGCTTATTAGTTAAAACCTTTTTTGAACAGTGTACATCATAGGTGAATTATAAACCAAAACAAAGTATAAAGGCTGATTGGCTGATATGATGATCCGCGCTCATTGGCTGATAGTTTCAGATGAACCAGGTCCTTATCAAACAGAATAAAGATAATATAAATATTGGACCTAGACTAGTCAATTAGTAACCAAGTTTACAATAATCCAAAACAGTTTGATTTTTGCAAACATCCTAGCTAGTACTCTCTTTCACAAATTGCAATCTTCCTGCGACACGTATACGATGAAATTCTACAGTCGATTGGCTGTTTTATTTTGAAACTGGTGTAATCGACAGTATTGGTACCAGTAAAGGTCTGATTACTTAAACTAACGTTTCGAGGAAGAAAAACGTGATATTTTACAAATGTAATATTCAAAATGTTATTAAATTCGTGACACAAATAGCTCAGTGAGTGACATTTGAATGTATTTAAATTAAGTTTCTGTAAATATTTTACAACTGAAAAAGTGTATCTAAATCGACAGATCGTCTCAACAATCTTGATATTTTGACAGTTTTCATTATAGAACACTTTTTAGAAATATATTTTGACAGTTGCAAATCCCGTCACAACTTTAATAATTCTTCATGATCATCTAAATGAAATGCCTGAAAACCAGTTTTTTTTGTTTACCTTAATAAAACCATAGCCCATAGCTATTCCACTGCAGCCAAAGGTATCTTCTTGTACAAAAAAGGTACGAGCAACCTTACCTTACATTAAAACATCGCCATTTAAAAACACACGGAACCCTGATACTACGCAGCATACAAATTACGCAGTCACGTCGCGTCCACTGAAAAATCTTCGTGAATTTATTTCTGCACATCCCTAGCATTAAAATCCAGGGCAAAGCCTTTTTGTTATTATTTGCCCCAGAAAATGTTTCTAGCATCGAACTTCGCTGATGAATTTTAAGTGGGCAATCACTGTTTTTTATTGTACACTATTTGTTCTTTTGAAAGCATTTGAAGAGGATTGATTGTTTCTATTTCCATCTATCGTTGCTGTACAGTTTCCATTGCCTTTTATTATTGTTATATTTTTATCAGCCGCAGGCGTATTTAAGTATTCATGAAAAACCAAACTTGTGTCGTATTTGTTGGGTAACTTTTTATGTAATATTTCTTTCTGTGATTGGGTCCAAGAATATCTAGACCGTAGTAAATTATTTTGTCAAAAAAATAAGATAAGTAATAAGAGAGCATGACCCACTTTTGTAAGTTGCTTCTTTAGAAAATAAACTCCAAAATGTGACTTGAGTTGACATTTACTTTTCGCCGTTCTGAAATCTCGAGAAGTCATCAATATTTTTAAATTAATTTCATAGACTCGGGCAAAATAAGCCACAAATACAATGTCACAATATTAAACTCCAAACAAAGCAAATAACATCGCAGTCTAACATTTAAAATAAGCAGAGAATCAAAATCCAGAATCCTATAAACAGACTATAAAAGAGTTTCACGGAGACAGAGCGCGTATAAACACATTTGGGTTGCGGCAATAAAGGCGAACGTCGATGTATTCAGACGAAGCAAGCGTGCGTGCGCCTCTATGAATAATATAGTGAATCTTACGTAGCATATATTAGCCTACCAACACCGGTTTCACAATGTACTGTCACAGGATTATAAAGTCATTGGAAATATATTTATTTATAGGTAGTTAGTAACGTGAAAGTCTCTCTACCAGTTTTATTTAGTAAACTTGTGAACACTAGATAAAAAGTCTCTCCATTTAAATGTTTTGTAGAAGCTGCTCTTAAGGCCGATGATGATAAAGTAACATTATAATACCCAAACGGACAAATCAATCAAATTCTGCAAAACTTTCCTCTTACCCATACTCAAAAGCAAACATATTTTATCTTTTCGAGTTCTGAGTAAACTCACTCGCACTAATTAAACCAACAGCAACCAGCGCTGTGCTGTGGGACCCCATAGCACAGCACCATGCTGAGTGGTAACCTGTTTGTCACGGTCACGACGTGCAACTTTCGTTTTATTTTCCTTTTTTGTATTATTTAAAAAAAAATTGTTATGTGTTGTATGTGTACCTATTGCTTTTTATTGTCTTTTTGTATGCTCGTCATGTTTCCGCGACAAATAAATATTTTTTCTTTCTTTCTTTCTTTCAACACAAGAACCAACCCAAAACTCCTGGCTTTTAAAAACGTATATACTAACTGGATTTAAATTTCTTTGAATCCAAACATGAATAACACAGTCCATGAAATTTTCACAAAATCTGTTTAGGGGAAAAAAGCAAAAAATCCAAGGAAAAAGCGAAATATCACAGTGCGTCGGAGCGAACAAGATAAATAAAACAATATAGGAGAACATTTAGCCCATATGCGGTGTAATAAAAGCACTATAACATATGCCCGGGTCGCGGGTCCTTTTGTTTCATCAAATGCGATTTAAAATACGGACATCCTTTTGGTTCAAAGGTACTGACTGCATAGGAGTATTGTAGGTAGTCTTTTTGTGAGCCAGAACGGTATTATTTGAGATGTCCACGTTCAATAATGTGTTTAAAAAATTCTTCTTGATTTTGACATAGGTTCTCTGTTCCAAATATTCGATGCTCTTTTTTCTAGCTGTGAGATTCCTGTAGACAAATGAAGATATGAATTAGTATTATATGTGGTGGTTCAGTGATCGGCTATTTGCCTTTTAAGTATGTATGTCATAATAAAGTAAAGTCTTACCATTATGGTGCTCAGACGTGGTCGCCAACACGGGAATGCTAACTGGATAACTTTCTTGAGAATTGGAAAGAAGTTGTTATTGGACAGAACCGTGACCGTTGGCAGGAATGGAGGGAAGCCTTTGTCCAGAAATGGGGCAATAAGGGTTAGCTATACTCCTTCGATACTCTTTTGAAGTATGTATAGTATATTCCAAGTTTATTTGAATGGTTACACACTTCATTATTGTTTAAGTCTGTACTTATTTTGTTCCTGTAAATAGTATCGAAATAAAAGAGAAATGTTGCTCAGGAGTGACATAATAAGACGTTTGCGATCCCTTTTAAACAAGAAGGTTATATACGCTGTCGTCCTTGACGCTGCAGAAGTTGCAGCTGTTTTTTTGACGGCCAATTCCTTGGCCTTTTTAAAATGGCACCACTTTAATTTTCTGTCCTATTTGTGTCAATTTATTTGTCCCCTCAAACTGTGACAGAATTTAATTACGTTTTTTTAATACAAGTAAACAATATCCTGGACGTTTAGGAATTGTAAATGGTTTGACATAAATAAGCCCACGTAACTGCTTAAAGTTTTAGTTAAACTGTTAAGGATACACTGGGAACAAACTGCCAACAGGCATTGGACAAAAACAATGTTAGTAAGCAATCCGCAGTTCCTCTGCATTCGTTCGACCGAACTTTTACTGTTCCCTGCAAAAAATAGGGCTTAATGAACGACACCAAAATTAGTTCACATTACCAACCAAAATCTCATTTTAACCAGTCTAATAACTCTTTTAAACGACACAAAAACTCAAACTTCATTAACAGCGAGTCACCTTCATTTCTCAAATATTCCATTCACTAGAACGCTCGTCTAAAAAAACGTCGTAAGTACAACGAAACGTTTCTTGGTTCGTTTAAAATCCCGCGAACTTAAGGCTGCACTGTAAAAAGTAGAGGCAACTTTGGCACAATCCATGCCTAACGAGCTCTCTACGTAATTAACTATTTGTTTTCAAGTCAAAGAGTAGAGTTGTGCTTCGTTTCCACGGCGCGAGTTACAGGAGGATCTAGTTTGTTTGCCAGCGAGCTAGCTGATACGTGTACATGTGTGGTCTTAGTGAGAATTTGTTAATTATCTGTTTTAATTGAGAGTTTTGCGAGTACTGGTTGGTTTGTTTAATTGTAATCAGTGTGGTTTCACGTAGGATAGTTTGATATATAATTTTATTATTGTTAACTAATTGAATAATAATCCTGTTCTAAATTAATAACAGGAGATCTATTCTATTTGAATACAAAAGTTAATTAAATATTGGCAAAAATCTAATCAGCTATTTTGCATTTGCTAATTTTAGCAAAACACTCGCAAAATGTAACAGGAAACTGGAGTAGGTAGACAAGTACCTGTGTTTTGATTTAAGTCTAAATTGACTTATCCACTTAATTACTTTCTTTATAAATAGTAATCTCTGCTCGCTCCTCTCCTCCCCCTCACACCGTGTGTTAATATTTCGGTGAGGAACAGACACGACTACAGTTTTTAACTTGATGAAAAACACAAATGAGGTTTTTAATTGAATTTTTTAACATGGCCGCAGAGCGTGGGAAGAGTATTTTGTTGACGTGTTTAAATACATAGGTGGTAATTTTATAAAGCTATTTTTTCAGGTTGACTTTCAAAGGTACCTTATAGTAATTTTAGAACAGGGATCATTAATTTGTTTCTGGTCGACAAGAGCTTTACATAGCTGCTGTTTTTTTTAATTTCAAAAATATTTTAATTTTGAGGCTGATTTTAATTTGATTGAAACCAATGTATTTGTTCTGTTAAACGGCAATAATTTTAAATCATGTGTAATTGGAAATATTTATATTACCCGAACAATCCCAGGCACAGTTAACTTTGTAATTATTGATTTATCAACCAAACATTGAATGTCATTCAATCACATTTTCTCAACGTAACAATTTTTAATCATCACCAGTTTTAACAAAGCCTCAATTTAGTAGGAATTAATAACAAACATACCTAGTTCTACTTCCCCCTTAAGGATCGATAAAAAATAAACAATTTTTTAACATATTTTTCTGTTATTCCTTGTAACAGATTGAAAAGAAACAACGTCAGTACCACGAAATGAGAAAAATATGCATTTTTCGAAGAAAGTTATTTTTCTAACGGAATTTATTCAGTTTCAAACAGACAAACCACTTTATTTACGTCTACATTAACATCGAGTACAGAAATGTGAAGAATATTTGCGATTCTCATACAATCTATGTCACTAGTGTTTCTTCATACATTTTCTCACACACTACTTTCAAAACTTTTGTCTGAAGGAACTTCAGCCACATAATAACACTCCTGTAATCTTCAACAGGTTAAACAGGGGTGTGCCTTTAGTGTACCCACATTTCGCCAGTTATGATTAAGTCCTATGTAAAAGAGGACGAGACAATTTTCACTATCAAATCTTGAGCCTAAACTACTGATGAAAAAATCCCGGTGGAAAACACAATAACACCCGATCAGGAAAACCAATACATCTCATGCTCACCAGGAGTACTTGTGACCACTAAACCAGCGAGGCAGTTTGTAGAATCTTATGATATTAAAATTTGGTTAGAATTGTATTACTGTGTGGTATGAACGGTAAATGCATAGTTATAGTTGTACCCTTTGACGCCGGCACGCGACCCTCTCCCGCTTGGCATTTGTTTAGTAAAGGAATAAAAATAAAATGTAAAAAAAAATAACGCCAGCATTTTAGAGGGGACTTTTTCGAGTGTAGAGAAGTTACATCTAACTAAACCGTAAATTCGACCATGCCGTTTTTAACGCTCAATATTTAGGCTGTTTTTTTGTGAACCGAAAAACGTTGCATTTTATTACCATTTGTTTACTTTAAAAATTTAGTACAGCAGAGAAGCGGTGTTAAATAAAGTTTACATTCGTTTCATTAAAAATATTTAAGCAACAAACGACTTAAAATCTCAAATGTAAACAGCCACAAATCTCCCCATCCAAAATAATGTCATTTTAAAATTTGATCATTGAAAAATCAAATCCATCCTCGACGGATCGCTCCTCGAGCGTATTTACATTGGGGCTATAAAAGGCGAACGTCGCGCCGGTTCGTTTCAATTCATACGCGGGCGTGCGTGCCGATGTCATGAATAATGCACGCTCGCGCCGGGACCGAGTCAGGACCGAGCCGGGACCGAACCGAAGCCTTTTTAATTTTGTTTTTAGATACGTGTGGCAGGTGGGAACCCTGATTTTAAGGGCTCATGCCACTCGGTAATTGGCTTCTAAATGAGTCAGTTATTGAATGTAGACAGATGTCATCGCGTTTATCAGTAAGTAAGTTGATCTTCTTAGAAGTGGGTAATATAATCTTCTTTTTCTTCCTTCTTCATGTCGCTGGCAATGTCAGATTGATTGTCGGCTCTAAACGTGACCCATTACACGGGCTGCGCAGAGATCCCTTTCACTGTAAGTTTTGGGTCGCAGAAAACAGTGCCATAATAAGACAGCTTGTGTTATAGCAGGTTTAATTCAGTGTAATGTACACACATGCATTCTTAAAATCTCCTTCTGAACAACTACTAAATTCAGACTGTTACATTCAGCCATGTGACTTCTGATCTGGACCCAGGTTGACCGCAGCAAGGAAAACCTGACAGGGATTCATAAATAACTCTGCCTTGGAGTGTTAATGCGGTGCTGTTCCACAAGCAACGAGGTACTAAATATCGTGTCTTCCGTACCCTGTTGTTTGTTCACTACAGGAACTAATGGTCGCTACCGAAAGCCCTTAGCTTAAGACCTACCTAGTCGCTCAGTTCTGGGCCATCACGTCACGCTATGAAAGAAGAAATCATGTGACATAGCCCCGTTGTGGTGGTCTACAGGACTATCGGACTAATATTGTACGCTGACGAAATTATAAAGGTGCGTCCAGCAACTTCCGTCGTATAATATTTATGCCAGATGTTGATTACCCACCCAAAGTACCCACCCCGAGTTCTTCATCAAGTGAAAATGTAAACATGGATGGCTTGTTTGTTGTTTTATGGAAATTGATCATTGGGGCTTGGCCTTTTAATCCTGAACACGTTTCAAATATAATGATAATGTCTTGTTTTGAAAGAAAGTTTTATTTATTTAAACTTCATGCATACATAGGCGGACTTAATGCCACAAGGCATTCTCTACCAGTCAACCTTAGGTTTAAAAAAACATAACCATTTCCTTGCAGTCGGGTAAAAAGACAACATTGTGGTAGGGTACAAAAAAAAATATACTTATAACGTTACTAATACTCATTTTAATTTAAAAATAAAATAAACTGATTAATATTTTAACAAATACCAAAATAAAAAACGACAAACTTAACAATAGGACTTGAGAGCTATTTGGTCTGACTTAAATAGTGGCTATGTACTTTCCTTTTCAAAGTGAATTTCCGCTTTTTTAACGCCAAGGGGTAGCGCGTTCCAGAGTTTTATAGAAGAAACAGCGTAAGAATTTTTCAAAAACAGGTGCGGTGTGAAGGAATTTGGAGAATGAGATTATTGGAAGCTCGAAGACTACGACTGCCCAACACTTTGAAATACGTTTTTAAACAATCGGGAGCACGTGGATCGTTCATAATCTGAGGGACCTCCTGAGTCGAATAGGCAGCCTTTTAAGCTAAGAACGGAAGGAAGAAATATAATCATATTTACGAAGGCCAAAAACAAAACGAATACAATTATTGAGAAGTCGATCCAATTTATATTTAGAAGTTCTTGGGATATATCAGAATAACTAACATCAGCATAGTCAATAATGGGAAGCACAAGGGACTGAACCAATGTGAGTTAAAGTAGAATATTTATTTAATTAGGCCTGTTTTCATTGTCTGTAGCATACGCTTTAACTGTGGCTTGTAACCCAGGACCTAAACAACACCAAATCATATCTAAATATACACTTACATTTTCAACTCTTAGCGCCAAACCCATTCATTTAGATGTCACTTTTTGTTCGTGATAATTAATGATAACTTTCAGAAGACTTGTAAGAATAAGGGCTGTTTATCTAACTCTCAGCATCGTTAAACTACAAGCTATTCTAGTAGTTAAAGTGTAAGTAACGCACAATAAATAGCAGATAATCTCCCCGCCAGCTTTATTAGGGTAGCTAATGAAATGGTTCCTCCGCGCTTAAACCCATTACTAATGCATTAGCATTGGCGTTGAACAAGATGTTTCTCTCTAGTTCCTTAAGTTTTCATGTATCTGCTATAATATGTACGACAGAACAACCGCAGTGATACACACTGTTCTAGCGCTAAGTGTTTTAGTAGAAATGTTTATCAAAACATAATGTTAGGCTTGTACTTCGGGGCTGCGGGTTGTTCGCAAGAGATACCGCAGCGTCGACATGAAGGGCTAAGAAGGAACATGGGTGGTTTTTAGTCAGTAGAAGTCTGACACTCCCTTTCGCTCTGCCCAAGAGCGGGAGGGGTTATTAAAATTTGATGATTTTCCACCCGCCAAAAAAAAATGTCTTGTACTTTACCAAATATAGGCAAAATTGTTTAGTGAGTTACTTCTCGTCAGTACCATTAAAGTTTTATTACGGATAAAACCCGGTCCGGCCCGGTCTGGATTTGTGCCCGGTTGATGGCTATAGGCTCGCCCCCTATTACATGGGACTTAAACATAACTGGCGAAATGTGGGTGTACTATTAGGTACACCTCTGCCTAACCCTTCGGGGATTATAAGCGTGATGTTATGTTATTTTTATTTATGTTGATAATAGGAAGCGAGTCATTACACCGAACAAAATTCTGGAGCCGAGCTTCTATCCAGAAATTCGTCGTGAGAAAACCCAATAACCTCTCGGGAATCGAACCGAAGACTTGGTGTTCTTAAGAAGCGCTTTAATAGAACGTAGAATGATACAAGTACTTTCAAAACATAACCCGCCTCCAATGAGTGGCAGCGATGCACCAACTTTTCGCTATTTATAACTGATATTCTTTGCCATAGAGTGCAAGGCTTTTGCTGGAGCTTATTGGGTACAAACCGGTCACACACATTCAGACTCCTCGCTGTTAAATAAATAAAAAAATGACAAGTGTTCTTGCCTTGGCTTGGCAATTGAACCGAACCCCATACTCAAAAAAATAAAACCGACTTCAAAAACACAAAAAAGTGAAAAACACAAAAAAGTGAAAAATAAACTTCACAAGAAAAAGCAACTTCTGAAGTCGGTGACATTTTGTTTGTTTGATTTCGTTTTCTTTGCCACCGACTTCAGAAGCTGCTTTTTCTTGTGAAGTTTATTTTTCACTTTTTTGTGTTTTTCACTTTTTTGTGTTTTTGAAGTCGGTTTTATTTTTTGCAAAAAAGTTTTTTATTTTTCCATTTTTAGTTATTCCCAAACAAATAATAGGTTTTATTTATCCCCAATGAATGGAACATTACATAATATCTTACTGTCCAAATCTGGGTGTACACATCTGCGTACCCCCTCAGATCATACAGGCGTGATGTTACGTCATGATGTTGTATAAACAATAAACATCCAAGCGGTTGCAGCAATCACGACAGATTTGCCGTCTATTTTTGAAGAGTTCTATTGTATATCTCCGAAGATCAGGATCAGATCTTCACTAAATTTAAATGGGACTACCTCAGGAGTATACTCTTTCAAATAAATAAAGAATTTTGAGAATCGGTTCACAAATGGAGGAGAAATCAGGTAACATACATAAAAAAAAAAAAAAAAATACATACACACGAACATATACAAAAAAATACATCCTCCTTTTTTGAAGTCGGTTAAAAATCGCGTTTGTGACTAAACCAACGAGATATTCAACGAAGCAAAACAAGTGTAAATCATTTCATGCGTCTCATAGCGTTAAATCCGGAATAAAGTGTAGAGAAATAAAAAGAATATTAGTGTGTCCAGCTGCAATTAAGAGCTGGTGTAGGGAATTAGCCAAAATTGTTATGCATAAGGCGAAAGAAGTCGCCCCACTCGGCCGACTCGCCCCTTTGTGGCGCGTGGAACATTTGCATAGCCGTGTCACCGGCCAACCCCGCCAGTCCTCGCCCCACAGATCTGACCGCATTTTTGATGCAGGTCCAGTAAGGAAAGTCACTTTTTTGCAAAATTGCTCCTTTTTTCGGTCTACACTTTTAACTTTTTGTTAGTAATTTTACTCGCTATGTTTAAGTTGTTCTTCCGAGGTGTTTTATGATATGAGAATAATTTTATACAGGTGTAAATGTAGCTTTGTGAAACTGAATTTTAATAGTTTAATCTAGGGCATGGAACTGCTTAAAATGAGTTGAAAATAAAAATTAAATGCAACTATTCATTATCGCAGTCACTGCTAATCGTAGTTTATAAGAAATAAAAATATGAATATTTTTATCATGACTTGTGGAGATACGTTTTCTGTAATAATGTAACGATCTTAATAAAGAAGCTACTGAAATAATTTTGTTTTTTTCTGAAATGTCAACCCCAATCCCTCATAATGCAAAGAAGCTGCAAAATGTTCCATCGCAAAGTTAATATAAAATTCAATATAACAGATATGTCTATTTGCAATAGATGTCGAAAAAGGTACGCACAAACGGTCAATATGATCGAACGTCAAAAGGTAAGCCAAAGGGCAGCGTCTGATGCTAATCAGAAAACTGGTCTGCGGGCCAAGTTACAAGCGATACACTGAGCTATGTATATACCATTTCTCTTTGGTAACAGTTCTAGGCTATCGGCTAGAAAATGATGACGATGAAGAAATTTTTTAAACGGTATGGAACACGAGGTTATCAAACATGGCCGCTCTAGACCGTAGACTGACTAAAAGAGTTACCGACACAAAATTTTACAGTTACAGTCATTTACGATATGGAAGCTATAATAAAAAAAAACTAAAATTATAGACTCTGCATAACTAACTGTGGACTTATTACCAATGATAATAAAATTATCATCTTCGCTCAAAACAGCAAATTAATTATCACTTTTATAATAGGTGCCTACGGCCATTATTTTCATAAACAACACTAGATCCACCTCCAAATCAACCCAAATTCGAATCCTCCCCATTTGGAATTCTACCGAATTTGTCGGATTATACAAAAACATTCTCCTATGACGGACAGGAAGTAAAACGAAAACAATTCGTTTGCCCGAACAGCATCGCGTCCTCGTCGGAATTTACTTTTTGCGAAACAACTCCTGCAATACCACCATACGGGTTATTTGATGAGTCGATCCTGCAAGTTTTAATTTTGCACTGAATATTTCATTTACTGCGCATCCTGTAAAACGTTGCGATAACGAGGTGGTTTTATAAAAACAGATTCTCCCTATTCACGCTGAAGCGTAAAAGGTATCTATGGAATTATGTTAAGAGCATGCTTGGGTAACCGCACCAGATTCTATGGTGATATTACTGTCAGTCCTGTTATGTTGATCTTTTATAATTAGATACACCATTTAAACATTGTGTGCAGAATTGAGCGGTTTTTTTAAATGTTTTTTTTTAATGACAAGATCACAATAAAAGAACTGGAAATATTTACCCAAAATCTATGACCAATAAATACAAGCTGTAGAGCTATTATTTATACTGAAAACGGGATATTTACCATGTTTACTGTTTGTTTCGAGTTCCCGATATTTCGGCGCTGTTACAAGCACCATGATCACGGATAAACTGAAGTCGAACAGCGCCGAAATATCGGGAACTCGAAACAAGCAGTAAACATGGTAAATATCCCGTTTTCAGTATAAATAATAGTGCTAGTGACCATGTCAGTTTAAAATCTTAAGCTGTAGAGCATCTGTTACGAGCACATTCGACTCGGTGGCTGGAAGTCAGATACAGCAAGAACAATGCACCAGCTGTACTTAATCTCACTTGATCTGTATCTGCATACATTGTACGACGGAAGACATACATCGTGGAATAAAGGACATCACTATAAACACGGCAATTTAGGATGTCGATACCATAAATTAGTGCTGTGACTAGTAGGCTATGTCCGGTAGAGATATCTACATAATCAACTCCGTCATTATTAGCTATTGATGCGATTGTTATACAAATGAACACATGATCGCCTTATGTATGTATAATGGCTTGGATCATTGTCGCCACTTATGTTGCTAATCAGATTGTGTTCAGCTTTATGTTCATCACTAATTCATGTGGATTTCTTAAATATTTATTGGCTAACGTGATTTTGGTTTTGCTACTTTTTCAAATTTCATTCGAGTTTTCAACATTAGGCAGATTTTTTGCGAAGGATCAAAACCGCTGGTATCGGTCCTCTCTTGTCTTACGCCAATGTTTTTGTAGATTGAGGGTCCCGTGGTCACTCCGGGATAATATCATACGGTGTTCGCAGGGTCGATTCCCTGGGCCTTATTGTCGGAGCAAATTTAACGGAAGGTGCGCACAGTTCGGTGTCGTCACGCATCGCCGCGGTTCCGAAGGAGGTCCACACTATTAGGTTAGAGACAATTTTGTTTAGGCCTCTTTACATTTTTGGGTATTCCTGAATTTCAGTTTGAGACGTGTTTGCAGATTATTGTTGACATTTTCTTGGAAAGTTGGCGAAGTTATAGAGCAATTTAGAAATTATAGATACATTATCCGTCAATTTATAATTTAATCTTCTGCATATAAGTTTTTTTCATGCGGTTATCTCTACCAAAAATAGTTATTTCTGTGAAACCAGTCGCTGCGATTGTCTGTGAGTCTGTTTTAAAACTTAACCAAATGAACTCCATCCAAATGGGAAACACGTAGTTAGAGAAATATCACAACTTCAGCAGCTAGAAACAGCAGGGTTTTCTCTGTTTCTGACATGACCTGAATTTGAGGATAACACAGTCATTTGCACCTCCGCACAGGGATTGAATTCACAAAACCAAAATACGTCGTGCACAGAATACAAACACTGTCATACATACAAATATGTCGCAAATTCGGAAATTAAGCCCGCTCTGTGAGCCTTTGTTAGCAAAAAGTAGAGGACAATACTAGTAGTTTGTTTTACCTTCAACATCCTTTGTGGTGTGCGATATAACGTCAGTCCCACGTTTGCGGCATCTGTCTGTGTTTTATCTGTTTTCTTATCTAGTATGCAACATTCAAACTTATTGATTTCAGAATTTAAATCTACTTAATATAGTAGCAACTGTATGTCATTAACACGTAGGACCTAGTTTATTATGATGACTAAAAACGTAGTTTAGAGACTATATAAAGTGACAGAAATTAAATCCAAACATATTTTTCTAAAGAAACCTTAGGGAATAAATAATATTTGAATCGTGTCACAAAAAGTAGTACCGTTGCAGTGCTGCCGCGACATTGCACAGTTGCACACCGCGCGTCGCCTGTTGAGTTAGCAGTTTTGCAATTTGAATCAACTCACTTATTAAGTCTGCGTCATGAATGCGGGATTAAACTCGCTCCGAGCCACGCTAATTAATTGAGATATAAAATAAACATCCCATCGCTCTCTACTTTTCTCTGACTTTTTAACTTTAAGTATAAAAGAGTTCCCGTAAACTGTGCTCGCTCTGAAATACTCTTTTATAACTGTTTTGTTGTTCAGCAGTTAATGAATAAGGGGTGTTTTTGAACTTTTGTGACAGACGTTTTTTAATAAGTTTCCATTTAAATGAGTGTTTTAGTTGATTGCGAAATAGCTCGTGTTTGCTCCTTACTTTATAATTTAGACTTTATTATTCATATTTTGAGAGCAACTTTTGATATTTGCTGACGAAATTAAGCTAGTTTAGAGTTATGTCTCAGGTTTGTCTCCGAGGAATTAAGTAGAATATAAGATTTGATAAATATTTGCATAGTACAATCATCTAGATGCCAGTTTGTACTCGTCAAGTGAAAAGCTTATTTATAAGATGCTTAGTGAACTGAAGAGATTTATTAGGTACATGTTATTTTTTAGTTACACGTGTTTGAAATCTGAACGTTTTACGTCATTTTATTCCTTTAGTAAACAATACTCTAAACAGCCTCCGGGGTACAAAAAGGAAACTGATGTTTCCTTTACTGATAATGTCTAAACAAGGTTCAGATTAATAGCCCCAAGACACGTATACAATCCATTATAATTAAATTGTGTCTTTATGTACAAAGGCATTTTATCGAACTGACACACTTCCTACCTTACACCATTGACGTCAAACTCATCAGCGCTAAGTACCAAACACTCGTACATTACACTGTATAACATTAACTCCCGAAATAATTTCCTCAGCTGATATTAACAGGTCAGATAACGCCTTCTTTATGGAAAACCAATTTTCCCGAAAGATCAAATCGGCTTTTGGACTCAATTATTGTGTATACCGCGCCGTGTTCGTTGAACGAAGGGCAAATACTAACAAAGTTATTTGACTTTCAACCTTTTATGTACATTAGTTTTTGGATTTGTAAGTATATTTTGAACATGTATTTCGTTTAAATTAAGTTGCATAAACAATACCGCTGTTTTTTTATAACGTTGGAATTTCACTTAGGAATTTCTCCTGTATCGTGGGTGGTTTACAAACATTTAAAGAATCTGGAAGCCATGCAAATATTTGTTCCGTGCGGGGATCAAACCCACGACACGCAGCGCAGCAGTCAATTGCTTGAGCCACTGCGTCAACCATGCCGTCATCATTTTACCGTGTATCTAAACAGATAAAGAAATCCTCACTATCATAACTAATATTATGAATGAGAAAGTAACTTTGTTTGTTTGTTACCTTTTCACGCATAAACCACTAAACCGATCATCCGGAAATTTTGCAAATACATTGTCAGGTATACAAAAACGGACATGGAGTACGTTTTGTCCCGAAAACAGTACTGTTGCCGAGAAAAAAACAACAACGTTCTTATGATAATTGTTGAGAAGCACAGCCATCTTGCCGTCTTGGCATGATATAATTATGTATATATAGGTTAAGTAGACATAGAGAGATTTTTACCTATATGTTTATAATATACCATATGGGGTCTATATGTTACAAATTTATTATCAATCGAACGCCGCTTCGTCGGCCCTAAAATTTGTAAAGCCGCCATTGGACTTTTAGTGGAGGTACACCACGCGAGCCGCCGCTAATCGCGCCTTGTTCTTAAAGAATAAATAGCACCTAGTTTTGTAACTACAGGACAGTCGTTCATCACCGCTCCCGCGCTCAACATCTCCGCTGTTATTGTGTTCGTCTGTAAATTCGTGTAAATCATTATTTTGTTAAAAGTGATTGTGAATAAATAGTTTTAGTTAAAGTCTATCATATCTACGTTTTTCAATTCTATCCACCCTGCGCCTGCATTTCTTACAATAATAGATGGGGCTACGTGTCTTTCGAATCATGATTGAATTATCTTCTCTATATACATAAAAATCTCATGTCACTCGGAAACGGCTTGACCAATTTTTATTAAATTTTGTGGGTATATTCAGTAGGTACAAAAAAAGGTCGTAAAGTACCTTTCACCCTCCTAACCCCACCCAAAGGTAGGGTAGGTAGAAAAATGTGCAATGCAACGCATGCACGGCACAGCTAGTTTTATTATAGGAACATTTCCAATACTAAACTGTGGCAAAAGCTAGTAATAAATAAAGTAGTAAATTGTTTTTATTTAAAACTAGCTGACCCACGCAACTTCGTCTGCAACACACATAATATAGCTTATAACCTTTCTAGATAAATCGACTATCCAACTTATTAAATTGAGCTATATCGTACTCGTAACAAACAAAAAATCTTACCTTTCTTCTATAAAATACCTATTAGTTTAGATTGACTTAGATTATATTATTAAAGTAACAATTACTATGGGTACCTCTTACTGTTTAATATACAGTAACACCTTGTACTTGTAAACATTATGGTGCAGTAATTTTTTTGAATTTGATTTTCTCCGGAGCCCCCAGAGGCCAGAATCCCCACGTACATACCTACCGCACCGGACCGAATGACTGCCACGCGCTAATTATTTTGTCGCCCGTATATTTTTACATTGCGATATCTTCTAAGATATTTGTTTAAACTGTATAGCTGCTAGCAAACACATTTATTTAGATATAGATTAATACCATATGGGTTAAATAAGCTTCGCAAAATATAATTCTTTTTAACCTAACATTTTAATATAAATAAATGTTTACAGTGAGTCAATCGTAAAAGATAAACATATGCTGTCGCGGACTTTTTTTAAAACTTTTAAAAAGGAACAATTCCGTCCTACATGATATTTACGTAAACCGTTTTCGCAGCGCACGCAACGGAAGCTCTCAAAAGGGAATATCTTTTCCCGTTTTTGCAACATTTTTCATTTATGCTCCGATCCTATTAATTGTGGCGTGATGTTATATAGCCTAAAGCCTTCCTCGATAAATGGACTATCCAGCACTAAAATAATTTTTCAATTCCAACCAGTAGTTCCAGAGTTTACCCCGTTCAAACAAACAATCAAACAAACAAACAAACAAACTCTTCAGCTTTATAATATTAGTATAGATGGAAATGCATAACAAACACTCATGAGTAAATTGCGGAAGCCACAGGTGAAATATAATGTTACCAATAATAATATTGTAAGTCATTAATTGGAAATAGTTTCACGATAACATTATAAACAGCATGGTTAAATATTGCACTATAATTCATAGAATACCTAGATGATATTATAGGTACTTGTATCGTTGCTCATCATTTAAACTCCATCATATTTGTATACCTGCATTATTGCAAATAAATGATTCTGATTAATTATTTCCCCGAAATGTATAAGTTTCATGAAAATGTAATGGTAGTTCGACACATCATTAAATAAATGTAACGCTATGGCAGTTAGTTAAATTAAAATTACTATCAAAATATCCTACGGGAGAATTGATATGACAACGTGATGATGCCTCGCTCAGCACTGTTTGAAACAATGGCAGTCACTAATGATACCATGCACCGCGCTGATTTGGAAATTGATTTCACTGTGTTAAATACAAATGGACTGAATTGATGAAATATTTGTTTGACGGTTTCTGATATTAAAAGGGTGAACGAACTTCCTTTGTCATATCATCATCATTCATTTCAACCGAAAGACATCCACTGCTAGGCCCCCCCCCAACTGCCACCACAATGACCGGTTCCGTGCGTTTCGCATCCAGCGGATCCCCGCAACCTTCACCAGGACATCAGCGAAAGTTGCCATAATAATATATTTAGACAGAAATACGGTTCTACCGTTAAAGACCAGTATTCAAGAAAAAATCTAGAATAAAAGGAACCTCTTTGATAGCAATATCAGTCTCTCTTAAACCAAACTTTATGAAACAGACTTATAGAGTTGCTCCCATAGTAAAAGCTATTTATATTCATAGGTGCTTTCACTCCCTAAAGTATTATTTAATCTCCTTTACCTGGGCAAAGACGCGGTATTTTTTAGTTCGTTACTTATTAATGACATTGTTATGCTAACTTTAGTATGGATAATGGTTTCAGTATTTGTTAATCTTTTAAAATAGTGTTAATTATAACTAAAGGACTGACTGGATTACCGTGTCAGTACTATTGCACATTGCTACTGTTGCTACCGTGACTGACAAAGATTGACAGTTGTGATTTGAATATCCAAACAATTTAAATTGTAGTCAAAATAATAAGTAAAAGTAACTTAAGTTAGTTCTTATAACATCAACTGCCTGCCTGTAAAAGTTCATCAAAATTGATCCGGCCGTTTCGGAGATTAGCAGGAAAAGACAGACAGAAAACATAAAAAAACAAAACAAAATGTTAACAAACAGATACTTCAATTTATTTCATCATCTGCCTAGCCTTTTCAATTTATCTGTATGTAGATATTATTGTATCAAATTGTATAGATGTATGAATTAGTTTTTGTTGGGTAAATTGATACAAAATTAAATAAAAAATTCGATTGAAAAAAAAATCACAACATGTCAATTTGGCACTCGGACCACAGTTACCTGAACTGGCCAAAGTTCCAGTGAGAATCAAAGGTCAGAAGACCCACAGTTTATACCTACGCTCATAACATTATAATTTGGCTATTTTTCACTTGTGTATTAATTGCAGTCGTTACTTGAAGCTCGCGGTGCTCGATAAGGCGCGCGGCACATTACTCATCGCGCGTTTGTACGGCACACTTCAGATTGCCGCAATTTATGTGCGAACCACCCGTGTGGGCACACATTTTTGTATGTATGATATTGAGCCGGTTACGTCAGGTTTTGAACTAAAATAGGTGAGTTAAGGAATGTGGTGGGGTTTTACATTAAATCTATTATATACAGATAATGCCCACCTTCCATCTAGCGCTGCATGCCCTGACACCGGCACACTTGACGACCTTAAGACTGCATCAGCGAGTGGAGTCCGCATAGCTGAATTCTGGGCCAAAACGATAATTATAATAGAAAGCCATCGACACGCTAAGAAGAAATATGACGGCACGGTTGACGCAGTGGCTGAGCGATTGGACTGCAGCACTGCGTGTCGCGGGTTCGATCCCCGCATGGAACAAATATTTGTATGGCCTAAGGATAGTTTTTTCGGGGCTGGGTGTGTTTGTGAGTTATAAGGTTTGTAAATGCACCCACGATACAGGAGAAAAAAAAATATACAAATAAATTAAATTGAGGTGTTACAATAACCCGTGGCGAATACACATTCAATGTACGGAGTTTACAAAATGTGACGAATTTACTTTGTGGCGATTGTACAGTCGAACAAGCTAATAAGTATACAGATAGAGTTTTTTTATAATTCTAGTACACTGAAAATATTGATTGCAATTTTGTTTCATAAAGTGTTTCGCATTAAGCGACTGATGTCAAACGCTGTATCGTTTGGCATCAGTCTCTAAATGTATCTGTATAATCTTAAAAGTAAATGCAAGTTATCTGGCTGTATACTTATTAGCTTGTTCGACTGTACTAATATAATTTACCATTTGTTTGTAATTTCAAAATTATAGCTTATTACTGAATGCATACGAAAGTAAATACGGTAGTTATAATAAGAAACATTGACTTACCAGTTAGATTAACTACCAAAGAAAATCCTACTTGAAAAGAAAATATAATATATTCCTACAGGCAAATGGAATTTAAACGTTTGTAGAACTGAATGCACTGTCACGCACAGGTTGTTTTATAAATGTAGGTACAAACATAATTGAAATGTCATTTTGGCTCTCTTGTTGTGAATTTAAAATAATTTACTAATAGGGGATCGGACAAAAAAAAAACTAATTAGTCCGTCAGATAGATTTAAAAAAAATTCAGATGGATTTAATTTTTTTATTTTTAACATAAACAAAAAATGAAGACGATACAGTGCTTTGAAAACTCGTGAACTACTCGAAAACGTCACATGTTTGATGTTAGTACATTTTTTACCTACAAATGACGTCACAACCCCCCACTCATGATCTTTGACGCGTTTTATCTTCAATTTTTATTAATTTGATAAAACAGAAAACACGTATCCAATATTTTTCGAAAATCTAACTGACGGACTAATTAGAATCATATTTTTTTGACCCAGTCCGATCCTCTATTTGAAAGTGATTATGTTAAGCACATTTGGTGTGAAATCCCACACTTGGTTAACGCTTCATCCATGACTTCTAGTTTATTGATCCAGAAGTAATGCTCTAGTGGTTTTGTTCAGCGCTTCTCGCCATTTTCCACAAGGTCGGGCTGCGTTTTAGTGGGTTTTTCATAAAATTCTACCACGGATACATTTTCATTCCTTTATCACCAATAAAATTCCAAAAACTCCAGTTCCCAACTACAAAATGTAGCTAGTAGCCAATAGGCAGGTCACACACGGCGCCCACAAAAATCGCGTTACGTCCATAGCGCACTGATTTGCGGTGACAGTGTCCGTTAGGATCGCTGCACACGTATAAATGTATGTAATAGCGCTGCGGTCGGCGCGGTGTTTGCGCGCGACTCGTGACGCGGACGTCGCGTGTGGACATAGCTTTAAGTGGCCACAGATTATAGAGGCTGAGGGGGCAGAAGTGACGTCAAGTTTTTGAGCGTTCCGTCTTGTATAATCTTTTTTACAAACTGCGCGAGAGGTTAGGAAAACGAATCAGAGTTAGCATTTTAAGTAGTTATAGAGTAAATTAATTATTTGGCGTCCGCACCAAATAATTAATTTAAATAATAGCACCATCCCATATCTTCCCGTGGGTGTCGTAAGAGGCGACTGAAGGACATACCAGAGAATGGGCAGCCTTTGTAACAACCATACTCCGATCCGCCTGCCAAACGTGGCAATTATGGCAATTCCCCGCTTGTGGGGGAGGCCTATGTCCAGCAGAGGACGTCTTATGGCTGAAATGATGATGAATTACTTGGTTGGTAGAATGTTAAATAGCATTTTATACCATCAATAGAAGTATCAAATATTGAAAAGTTGCAGTTATAACCCCTTCAATATAACGATGACTTCATAAAAAGAAGTTACGTCATAAAAGTTAGATCAAGTAGCAAGTTACCAAAACTTTATTAATGTCAGTCCTGTTTGCAACCAGTCCTATTTTCACCTCAAACTAATTTGCATACATAGGCTATTTTATAGATGATAGACATTCAGCGATCTGCCACCACTTGAAGGATCTTTTCCTCTCAGAGGCCGCACAAAATTATCCTGAAACTCCACCCAAAAACGAGCACAGACTTAACCCATGTTATTTAGTAGTCGTTAAACAAACAATCACAAACTGTAACGGGTTATAGTTCGCACAAACAACGGACTATTATTAACTTTTAGCTTCACCCACCTGTCCTATATGTCCTGTGCGACGCAGTTAACTTGGATTTTGCCTGTTTTGCATGTGGGGGAAGGATGTTCAAAGAATTGCTAGGTAATTGTTTGTCTGTTTTGTTTTTTTTAAAAAAACGTTGACACACTAGGAATTTGTCCTGTTTCATGTGTGCGTTTACAAACATTGAACTCACATACACAAACCAAACACCCAGACCCGAAACAACTATCTGTAGGCCATACAATTAAAGGTACAGATTGTATGATAGAAGTAGTAAAGCGCATTACAGTAAAAACTCTTTAAATGTTCGGTCAAACCTTTACGGACAAATTGAGGACTCCACATAACTCCACTATTTTTACAGATAATTTATTGAGTGTTTGATCGAAACCACCTTCGGGCAATCCTTTAGCTTCCGTCATAATGGGCCGAATTTCTAGCCGAAGCCTTAAAAAGGCTCTTAAAAAGCACGGACAAATCTGGTAAGATTCCGACATAACCCTTCATTCCTCCCCGGTAGAGGGTACGAATACTTCACAGATAAAAAACCTATCAATGAATACTAACATTAATATTTCCATCTCTGTTCATAATTTGAATGCTTCGCATACTCGAACACAGCGAATACAGAAAACATTTCACGTATTCTGTACAACTTTTCTCAACAATGAACTTATGCAGGCTTCATACTAACAAGCAGCGGGCAGGCGGGCCAACCGCAGAAAAATATGAAAGCGCCGTAATGTTGGCAGTACTCACTTGCTGATGGGAATTATTCAATGGTATTCCGAAGTTAGGGATTGAGCACCGGTGTACGGGGAAGGTAGTTAGCGAACAATGTTCGTTGGATTTTATGTGCTGGCAAAAAACAGCTGTAAACTCACTACCTGTGAGTTTATAGTTGTTCTTTTTTGTGTACGACTAATTCGGGATTAGTAAACTGTTATTCGTAGGTTGATGAATGTCTTCATGAAAAAACTGTGAAATTTTTGAAAAATTTATAAGCAAGCACAATTCTCTCCTGACAAGACTGCGGTCAGTAAGAACAGCATGAAAAGCTGAAAACAGTTGAGAAGAATTTTGAAACATTTTGTGTGGGTAATGAATCTTTGAAATTAGTGGTTTGTAATACACGCACAATAAAATAAACTGAGAGATTTTAAATAAGTAAAATAGCTTACTAACTTTTATTTTATTAGTATCGAATCTTGGATTTATGTTGCCCGAAAAATAAATATAATTTGATGTGACAACGCCTCTTATCCCAGAAGAGCAAAGGTGTAATAATAACCAAAGTTTTATTCTTTTAAATGATATATTAACAATCTCGTTTAATCGTTTTTATTCATGGAACTTGGAAGATTTTCCAGTTCCCCGTGAGGAAATGCTCAGAGTTTAGTTGTTGAGCGCTCCTCCCACAAATTAACCCGAGGGTCGTTGAGCGGCTCGCATTCATACGAAGAGCTCCTATTCAATTATTTACCTCCTAAACGTTGGCTCTTCAAGGAATCGCGCATATGGTTTAAAATTAGCTGCGTGATCATTAAATATTTAAAGCTTACGATATATTATACAGGGTGTAAATCAACCCATCACACAGCCGTCAACTAAGCATTCTGTACATCTAACTAAGTACTCCTACACAAAATTTTTTGCAGGGAAACGACTTTTTTTTGGGACAAAAATCACATTTTACGGTAAAACTCAATGTAGCACTATTAAAACATTGTGCTAGTGGATGCTTTGAATAGTAAACGGGTCATGGAGGTAATTTAAGTAAAGTTATAACCTGAAAAACTAGTATTTACAAAAACAGCTGTGAAAAATTTGGAACTTTGACCCCCAGTATCTCCGTAACTAGGAGGTTCCCAGGTATGGTCTAGAACAAAAAAAATATGGCAGTGGTGGGGAGAAAAAGTGCCCTTTTTATGGTGGGTGGAAAATCGTCAAAGAACCCCTCCCGCTCTTGGGCACAGCGGAAGGGAGTGTCAGACTTCTACTGACTAAAAACCACCCATGTTCCTTCTTAGCCCTTCATGTCGAGCTCTTGGTTCCGGCTGACAGTTGCAGGTGTTTGACAATTTGTTACAGATAGTCAGTGGCCGAAAACTGGTAAGTTTCTCACCCAGTTCTAACTGGGTTGTGGAAGTCAGATTGGAAGTCGCTTCATCTGAAATATTTGTATTCAGCAGCAGTACGGACTGGATACCGACCCACACTTAGTTGGAAAAATACTAGACAGCTGTTGAGTCTATGGCAGTAGTTGGCTTCTCAACGAATTGATATATATTGTATTATAAGTAACAGCCTAAATATTATCTTTTTACGAGTATTGAAAGCCTTGTTGACATTAAAGTGACTCGATCTTGGAGGTTAATGAGACGTTTCCGATAAGTAGGCGAGCTCGCAGAACTTCCTTATTAGAAATCAATACTTCTCGCAGGTGAAAACATGGCGGAGTGCGGGGCTTCCTAGAAATGTTGTGCTGGTGTTCACATTACACTGTGTCGATGGTCGTATATCGCTTTGGCAGAGTCTTTGTAAAATGTCAATAACCTTTTATCCATATTATAAACAGAGTTAAATGACCGGCAGTTAATTTACTTTAATAAAACTCTAACTTGTAATCTTATCTTGTGGTCGCAAGTGCGACTGCTTTGCATGTGGTCCTGGATTCGGTTCCCAGATAAAGAGTGTTATTTGGTTTTTCTATCAGGAATTTCTCAGTTACATTGTGCCTGGTTGATGGCAATATGCTAACCCCCTATTAAGGCTGCTCTCTCGAAAAAGCTTAAAAACAGCGTGCAGATGAAGCAGTTTTTCACCGGCACTTACAGAGAAATTACATCTGAGAAAAATTGTTAGTAATCTACGTGATAATGACACGTAATTTGGTTTAGCCATAATTTTTCTATCGGTATCACATAATAAGAAAAAAAATCCACAAAATCACCTCCAAACTGTTGAATGAAACCATTTTACTCCTTCATTTTTTAACAAAAAAAAAAAAAAAATCTACTGCTTTGAAATACAAAGGAAAATAATTTGGTTTTGTTACTTTATAAAAATATGTATTATTTTAATTATAATAAATGAAAAATGCGTCCGTTTAAAGTCCGGGTCTACGACTGAGAGGGGTAGTTAGCTATGCACAAGGTCATTGGCGTGAATACAAGCCTTAAATGGGACTTAAACATTACTAGAAAAATGTGGGTGTACTAATAGGTGCACTTCTGCCTAACCCTTTTGGATAACAGGTGTGATGTTATGTAACTTATTTTGTACTACTCCTCCGCTATTCCTTTCTGAATAATTTCGTTGCGGGATCCAGGACAGTTAAATCGTTTCTCTGGGACTTCGTCGGGCTTCACTGTCTCGGCGCTTTTCTTGTGGTCGCCACTGTTGATTCTGGCTAACAGGAGTTACAGTGGTTTGATAATAGTGTGGCGGACTTGTCCCAATTAAAAAAAAAAAAATTTTATATTATTTCGTATCATTACACAAACTTCTGTGCCTTTTTTTTTGGCGGGTGGAAAATCATCAAATAACCCCTCCCGCTCTTGGGCAGAGCGAAAGGGAGTGTCAGACCGCGGTATCTCTTGCGAACAACCCGCAGCCCCGACGGGAAACTTCTGTGCCTCGATTATGAAATTTCGCTCAAGAGTTTCTTATGTATTATACATAGATTAATTTTAAACTAAATTCATCTCCGGAAGAGTTAAGGAAATTGCGGACAATATGTTCTAGTTTTAATTCATTTGACTATCTCGTGACTAAATGATCATCACGTGACTACCACCATCTAACTATTTACCCGAACCTGCTCCGCTTAGTCACCGTCAGAGCTTCGTTCACTGCTGATGCTATCAGCTCGTGTTATCTCTGCTCATTACTATAGAACTGCTGAGTGCATCCTGTGAGGTGGCGAGTGTTGGAAATAGTTGGTGATTTTTTGTGGAGGGTATCTTTTTAGTGGTCTGTTGTGTAATTATTTTTAAGGCAGTTTGTTTATAGTCCAAAATCTTTTTAGGTTTTATTACTAGTCATCTTATTTATCGTGTGGTTAGTGTTAAAGCTGGTGTCAGAGTATTGTATGCCCCCCATGGCCTCTGACTTGGCTTTCCAAGTCAGAGGCCATAACCGGATGGTAACCTGCATATTTATTTGGGGGTGGGAAATCATCAAATAACCCCTCCCGCTCTTGGTTAGAGTGAAAGGGAGTGTCAGACTTCTACTGGCTTAAAACCACCCATGTTCCTTCTTAGCCCTTGTGCCGAGGCCGCGGTATCTCTTTGCCTCTAGCCCCGACGGGCGTTGGCCCTTGCGGGCACCTTCCATGTTGCTGACATCTCTTTGAGGCGCGCGTGGTACATGAACGCCGGCCGACACGGCCTGTCGTCGTCATAAGCCGGACGCACGTCGAGCTAGCCCATTACTCACCGTCCAAGGCCCGTGTCAACGGTAGCCGGAAGCCGTCACGTGGTCCTCGACGCTCGGAGCGTCTCCCGCGGCGGCAGGGACGAGGGGTCCTCTCCCTCTCACGTTCCACCACCTCCTTCGCTAGCATCACTGCTTCATAGAAAGAGGCAACGGCGTCCCATTCCACCTCGCCCCGGACCATGGTTTGCACCAGAGCCGGACGCAAGAGGTCGCCGCCGCCGAACTATCATGACTTTTTTTTTTTTGTGTTTGGTAAATCATCAAATAACCCTTCCCACTCTTGGGCAGAGCGAAAGGGAGTGTCAGACTTCTACTGACTAAAAACCACCCATGTTCCTTCTTAGCCCTTTATGTCGAGGCCACGGTATCTCTTGCGAACAACCCGCAGCCCCAGAACATCAGAACTTGCATGGCTCAGAGATATTTTCCATCACCGAACCAAGTGAATTATACAATACGCACATAACTCCAAATCACAGGTTCGTGTACTACTAGTTACTGCGTGACATCTACACTGTAAGTGCTTTGCAATAATGTGATATTAATTATTGTAACGAAAAAACGGTTACTGTTTCTTCATCATCATGAGTAGAACCGTCTTGTTTAGCAACCTAAAGAGTTTTTCTCTTGCCTTATTGAATGATACGCTTTTATTTATTCCTTCACTGAGTGGACCTAAATTTATCATTTTCCACAGACTCTCACAACTCTCAGACAGATCTCTCCAAAAGTTATAAGTAAACCTTTTTACTCATTTTGTGATACCTACAGTGCATAAATACCGCTACAATTTTATCATTATAAATCCAGGTGACCTAGATACCGTAGAAGAAGACGGAATATTCCAAGTTGCAGCCAACAACACGAACGAACAAATTACGATTCCAGCAATACTTCTAAACGTTAAAAGACAGACCCAGGCTAAGTTAGACTAGCAACTGAACTACTTAGTGTGAGATAGTTATCTGTTGAACAATGGGCACCGAACACGCTACACTGGCGCTATCAAACGGAATCTCATCTTTGAACTATTAAACACGTTTCCCCTTTATTGCTAGGATTATGTTTTGCTGCAATTTCTGGGGACTTTAATGGGTTCGTTTTTGGCTCGTGGAATGGGTTTTTATATGTAGTTTAGTTTATAGATTATTTCGTTCTTAACTTAAAATAAACAAGTTGTTATACGCAAACTGACAAAAAAATTGCTGTTATTTCTAAATATTTTTAAATCTATTCGAAATGATTCTGAACTACAACAGAAGAAAAATCGATCTTGTGTCGAAAGATACCTATACTTTTAAATATTCGAAGGATGTTTTACTTATTCCCAATGAACGGTAAAGTATGTGAAGAAAATGTATTTCCAATAGGTTAATTACACGGAAATTCATAACATTGAATTACTTAAAACGAGCTCAAAACATATTAATGTACTCATTCCCTTAACAAAATGCGACAAACACATCCGGTGACATAACTTGGCCTCTAGAATAAGTACGACGTATTCCTGGCATGCGGTCAAATCACGGGTAATTTAGGAACTAAAAACAATCAAACATGGGTGCAGTAAAATTGCCTGTCGGCAGCAGGACGTTACATCGTTGTCTGCCGAGCAATTACGACAGGCGGTCACGCGATGACCGCACCACTTATGCCAATACTGCTCAGGTGGCACGCCGAGACCCCTGAGCAATATCAGGCTAGAGAGAACTGTGGAACCGATCATTTGACAACCAAGTTTCAATAGAACACCAATTAAGGATACTCCAATCATAATAGATCCAATCCATGTCGAAAATTAGAAAATAAATCTCCCACAGAATTATCCACACTCATTTTTTATTGAAATTGATCTCAAAGTGAAAGCAAAAAGATCTTTATAGAAACATCTCAGTCGGGAATTTAATAGCCAGCAATAATAACCGGATGAGGTCTAAAAATTATCATAAACCTAACACTGAAGTCGTCCTTAGGGAAAATATGAACCACGATAGCTATGCGCTTGCAAACCATAGCTTTCACCCTTAACATAAAGGCATACGATCTAGTATGAATGCAGACATAATATTGTCTTTGAAAATGTGAACTCGTGTATGCTGCATCTAAGATTTTCAATTTTCAACTCTAGTACAAAAGCATAAGGTTCCCATCAAGTGCAGCAGCTAAGTTGGCAGTTCTCAGGCTGCGTATATCGATAGGCAGTGAAAGGATCGACGGACCTCCTCTATGTATTATTCATGGCCCGAATTGGTGTTTGTTTAAATTTGATGTACAATATCTTACACGGATTGAAATTTTGTTGAAACTCTTGATATTTGACATGTAAATATTGAAGTATATTAAAAGTTTGTCGATTTATCTTTGGTTTTGATAGAACTTCGGCTTTATCAACATAAAGTTTGGAGCGATCAATGTTTCTGTACGAGTAGCTACTTTGTTGGTCAAGTATAAATAATAATAATAAAATAATAATAAATAATAAAAGTTTTTATTGATTTTCACAATTATTTTACAGCACAAAATTGAGGCAAGCCCCGGTAAGTTATAAATATACTTGTGATGGGACTACCTCGCAACTTCCCATGGATTAGTTTTTCTCTACATAGTTGAGATAATTATACTTAGTTTAAAAATAATAAGAAAAGTTTACATAATAGGATAATACAATATTATTTTTGCATGTTCAAGTATGTGTAGAGTTTGTGTGCAAGTGTGTGTTGGGGAGGTGGATGTGTGATATGTGTAGATGTGCGTATGTGTATATGTGTGTTAATGATTGCATGATTAATGATTATTGTGCGTTATAATTGGATACAGGTTCTTCTTTAACATATTCTAGTTAGTAAAAGTTCGATTCCATCATATGTTTGTGACTTTAACCATTCTGTTAGAGTATTTTTGCAGTTGTACCGCAACATAGGGTAAATATTCAGTATGAGGTTCAATTTATTATAAATATAAGTTGACTGTGTATTAAATTGACGCCTAGCAAAAACCGTACGGATCCGAGACGAGTGGGCCACGATATCTTTACGTCTTTTGTCGAGATTTGATGGATAGAATGTAAGGGACTTATGCAGATTTATGGTTATGTTCAATATATATAGTTTCCTAACAGTAAGCAGATTACTGACCCTGTAGAGGTTGTCTGTAGAATATCGAAAGGGTTTGAAATACATGACTTTAATGAGAGACCGTTGAGCCCTTTCTAGGTCTAGAAACTTAGTCTTAGTAGCCCCTCCCCAGATCGGTATACAGTATGTGATGACCGTTTGTGCCAGAGCAGTATAGATTTTGTTTAGTAACAATGACGGCATCACATGTCGCAGCGTTTTAAAAATCCATATAAGTTTTCTGACCCTGGCCATGGTATTTTCAATGTGGGTGTGCCAAGACAGTCTTTGGTCAACTGTTATACCAAGATACTTCGTAAATCTAACTTGCTGTATGCTTTGACAGTTACATGTATCATGAGAGTTTGCACACTCATGGATCACGATTCCAAACTCAGCACCAGGCTGTGTCCTCTGGTTTGGAGTAAAACAGATGAAGTTTGTTTTAGATACGTTAAGGGTTAACAGATTAGCGTTTAACCAGCTTGCTATTAGCGCTAATCCGCGTTCCGCTGAAGCATGTACAGTAGCCCAAGAGTCACCGGCGAAAACAACTGCTGTGTCATCTGCATATGAGTAAACTCGTCCGCCGCTGTTCCTGATATTACACAACTCATTTATGTAAATCAGGAACAGCGTCGGGGCGAGCACACTTCCCTGAGGTACTCCAAAACATACCGTTTTTTCATCACTTGTCATGTTTCCAACCCTAACCTGCTGTTTTCGATTAGATAAATAACTTCCAAAAAGGGAGAGAGCCGTACCCCTTATACCGATTGTTTCGAGTCTGTGCAGAAGAATGGGGACAGAAACGGTGTCGAATGCCTTTTTAAGGTCTAAAAATACTGTGAGGCATTTCAGACCTTTATCTACGTTGTTAACTATATCGCCAGTTAATGCCTTAACAGCGTCTTGTGTAGATAGACCCCTTCTGAACCCATACTGCGCTGAAGATAAAATGTTATTTTTATTAAGGTAACCAATCAGTCTGTTATTCAGTAATTTTTCAAAGATTTTTGAGATGCATGATATAACCGATATGGGGCGATAGTTATTGACATCGCTCCGGTCCCCTCCCTTGTGCACAGGTGTGACCATAGATCGCTTAAAAGCTTCAGGAAAAATCCCGGTTTTAAAGCTCAGGTTAACTAGTTGGCTAATTAAAGGGACGACAAAGTCTCTAGAAATTTTCAAAAATGTAGTAGGTATACCGTCCCAGCCCGGTGAGCTTTCAGAATCGAGACCCATGAGTATGCCATCCACTTCCTGCGGGTCAGTGTCAAGCAGTACGAATGATGTAGTATGCTGTTCACTTCTTAGGTATGATGAAGAGCCAGTAGTAAGGTTGGATTTTTTAATTATCTCTTCCGCCAATGTTTTACCGATTGTAACGAAGAACTGATTAATACGGTTTAAAGAATCGAGAGGGTGGGGTGTGATCTTAAGAAGATTAGAATTATCTGTTTTAGGAGTTTTAAATTGTGTAATTTCGTTTATTTTTTGCCAGAGCTGTTTTGGTTTGTTTATTGACTTAGTTATTTGTTCTCTTTGAGATTTTCTTTTTAGTTTCTTTATTAAATTTGTACAAAAGTTACGATAGCGTCGGAAAGTAATTTTTAGAATAATATTATAGGAATCTTTCTTGGTTTGCACTTGCATTTTATTACGGAGATTAATACATCGAAGTAGACCAGCAGTCATCCAAGGCTTGATTACCCGCATACTATTTGGGACTATCTTAGTTGTAGTATTAGATAGTAGTGAGGACTTTATTACATCTATGAATTTATAAGCTATGATCTCAGGGTCATTACACGTACCAAAAAATAAAATGTCAGTACTTATCAAATTAGTGTAGGCATTATCAAAATCAATTACTGTTTTGGTTTTAGCGGACTTTCTAATTTTCAGTGGTCGAGTAATGTTTGTTAATACCATTGCATGATCAGTGATTGAGGTATTAATAACTCCCACAAATGCCGAGCTAAATGTTTTGTCTATTTTTATAAGTGCGTGGTCTAAACAACTTTGTTCTCTGGTAGGTAGACAGTGTCCTGGTAATAGGCCATGCGCGGCTAACATATTTAAATAGTTTAATCTGTTACCGCGCTGTTGTGATGTTTCAGAATTCTTGATTATTAAATTAATGTTGATATCCCCCACAATTATAATATTTTTATGTGTCTTAATAGAGTCAAGATGAAGATTCAAAGAATTAATAAAATTATCAGCACAGTGGTTGGAGGGTGAACGGTAGATGCCTATGATGGTATAGTCAGAAATGGATACCTGGATAGCTGACGCATGCGATATATTGATTTCAGTTACCTCGGCTAGGTGCCCATCTCGAACGTATGCTACCACACCGTCATTTTGATTGAGCTGATTTTTTGTATAGTACGAAGTGTAGTTTTCGAGCACTGGTAGTTGTCTGTGATAATTAAGCCTGCACTCCGTTAACATCAACACGTCTATGTTATATTTTATTTGTGATAAGTTTAACTGTAAGTCTTCAAAGTTAGAATAGACACTCCTGATATTTTGGGTTAATACTGATAGGTTAAAGTTATCATGTTGTAAGTAATTATGCAACTCTTCAATGTTGACAATAGCTGCCTTCGAAATTTCAATGTCATCTAGTTCCCGTATAGAGTTGAGGTTGTTATCCATTAGCGCATCTATAACACAAGTGGTGCTTCGTACAATTTACGGTAGTGAAGAAACACTGAAAGGCTACTTGTAAATAATATTTAATTATAATCGAGAGTGTGTGTGAGCTGTGTAGATGTGAGTGAGTAATAAGAGTTAGATAAATTGTTAGTGTGAGTGTTGTGGAGTGTAATGTGTGTGTTGTTTGAAAATCACATTTTATTACATTTGCGTAGTATTGAACGTGCTTGAATGGGTACATTTTAGAGATTATCCTGGTGTTTGACACATTTAACGATATAAAAAGGTAAAAAGATAGGTTACTAGTAAAAAGGAAAAGAATGAACAGTGGCAAATTAGTATAGGCATTTACATCAATTAGTCACAGTTCTTGCATTAAGTGATGTACCTGAGTTTCGCTCTTGATAATGATGGCCCGAGAGCTTTCATCACGTTTCACGAAGACACGTCCGAATGAGGTCCAGCAGAATTTGTATTGCTTTGTTTTTGCTAGGTCCCGCGCCAAGAAGTATAAACGGTTTCCTTTAGCAGTAAGGTGTTCCGATATAAACACGGGGTTGTCCTCACTGTTAGTGAAACCAAGATGTTTAGCCTGGAGCTTTATTTTATTCTTTATATTGTGAGTTTTAGCTTTCTGTAGAAAATCGGTTTTTATTATTGATGAACCAAGCTCGACAATAATGGGGGTGTTTTTAACCCCGACATTCTTGCTCTGGATTCTATGAATGTCCTTTACATCTTTCACGTCCAAGTTTCCGTTAATACTCTTAGAGAGGGATAAAACCATATAATAAGTATGTTTCAATTTAATAATACCGAAGAGTTGGAACTTCTTCGATTTATTTGAAGTACCATTTTGATAAATAAAAAGATTGCAAGTCATCCTAATAAACTACTGGTTTATGAAAATAATTTAAAAATAATTTTTACAACCTATAAAAATAAATGGAACATTCATTTTGATTTTTTATAGTCGATTTATTTAACAAAACGTTTTTCAATAAAATAAACATAATATTCTGGAATATTCATCGTCCTGTTATAAACCACACTAGTAAATTACCTCCGTACTAGTTTTTTTTTCAGTGGACCTCGTCGCTAAATACTAACATCCGGCTAGGTCGATTTTCAGGTTAAACCGTACTTGCCTAGGTTGGATCGTGTATGGGTGACCACCCATTGCAACCAAGTTAAACTGTAGGTCCCGCCTGTCCTTCGAAAATTTTTGTAAGTCGTTATAAGTAGCCCTGGTTATAAGTAGTCTGAGAACCAGTCTTACCAAAGGGTATCGTATTACCCAGTACAAACAGGGTTGTGAAGGTCATCCGGTTAGGCTGGAAGCCAACCTCAACATAGGAAAAGGTTAGGCAGATGAAAATACCTCGTACTTTATTTCAAGAAAATATAACTCAGTATAAAAACAAAAACGAAATAATAAACTACGAATAAACAAACAACATAAAGTTCCCTATCATAAGTCTTATTTCATTACTCTGATGAATTATTTAAAAAGTTTCCACAACTTTCATTGTTAAGAATAAATTTTAAATCTTTTGATCTCTCAAACAACTCCAACTTTATCACATTGTTTGCATTAGTCTGCGAACAAATATCGTTTACAAACTCTAGTACAACAATAGCTTACTCAGGAGCCCATAGATACTGCTTCAAAACCCTCGAAGCCGTCCCATCTAAAAAATCTCCAACACAACTGACAATAGCTGCAAGAAAACATACTTCCTCGTTCCACTGCTGATTTTCTTCAACGTTGCTTTTGTAATTGAGTGTGTTACCAGCAATGGTGTGGGTACAGTGTGTAGTATCGATCCTGGGGTCTTGGTAAAGATCTCCCTGATCAGATTGACGGGCATTTATTTTATTTATCACAGGCTCAGCGCGCGTCAGTTCCCGCTCCACGAGTTTTATTGCGCCTCCCCGCGAGCAAAGTGAATTTTGATGTGGGCCTTTATGTATTTCAATGAAACGTTTACAGTTTTTTGTTGCTTTCTTTTTCTTCCCCTTGTTTCGTGCTTCTTCCTTAGCCTGTTAATTTAGAGATCTATTCACTGGTGGTAATGTTGTGAGGGTTCCAGCCAGGGGATTGGCGTTGTCCCATGATGGGAATCTTGGAGGGGTGTTTTAGTATGATTGGCTTGTCCTTGTCATTTTTGGGAGAATGCCATTTTTAGGGGATTTTAAATTCAACTGTTGAATTTTGAATGTTTTGTGGAAACTTTGGCACAGCCGCCTGTAATCCCCAAAGGGCACAGGTACCTATACCGAGTACATCTAACACATTTACTATTTAACTTGTTACAAAAATTATGTATAATCTTAAAACGAAGGCTACACGGTACGCTTTCCAAGACTAAAATTAAATGTCAAACCAAAAAAACTACAAAATTCTTTCTCATAATAATTTCCGCATACACTATTCAGTTTCAGTTTAAAATCCAATAGCCTATATTCACTAGTGAAACCGGAATGACAAAAACTTTTCCTACTGACTGACATATTTTATATGCCATACCTTTCGGTTGGAATTTAATTTCAATATGTTTTTGCACTGAATTCACACTATCAGATGAATTTGGGTCACGTTAGTGAAACTGAAAAGGCAAGGGTGTCGCGTGGGATAAAACGTTCATGAAAATAATTATACATTTTCAATTTAAATCAATACAGTCTCGGAAATTTCAATCTGGTGGCTAAATACAAGGTGCGAACGGCCCCTTCACGAAACCGTTAAACTTCGCATACTCGCGCGTTGGTCTCTCAGATTAAAGTTAGAATGACAAATATTATGATATTTTTACAAAGGCTGTATCAGGAGACTGTTTCTACCAAATTTAGTTATAGTTCTGATAATGTTTTATGTATTTAGGGTTCCGTACCTCAAAAGGTAAAAACGGAACCCTTATAGGATCACTTTGTTGTCCGTCTGTCTGTCTGTCTGTCTGTCTGTCTGTCTGTCTGTCTGTCTGTCAAGACCTTTTTTCTCAGGAACGCGTGGAGGTATCAAGCTGAAATTCATATCAAATACTCAAGTCTATGGTCTCTTGGAGCTGTGAAAAAATCAAACTTCTAAGTCAACGCGATCAAAAGATACTCCCGTTTATGCCGCAAATTTTCGACACTCGCAAGGGAATCAAAACCTACAGGGTACTTCCCGTGAACTCAGAATCTTGAAATTTGGTATGAAGCAACGTCTTATAGCAGAGATATAGGAAAAATTGCGAAAAGTATACATTTTTAGTTATATCATATAAAAATACCAAAATACCATAACTTTTACTTATATACCTACAGGTTTGTACGGAACCCTCGGTGCGCGAGTCTGACTCGCACTTGGCCGGTTTTTTTTATTTAATAATACTCTCTTCTGTATAATAAATACCAATATTGTTTAAAAAAGCATATATTATATAGATTAATATAGACGAGAACAAATCGTGGTCTGAATGACCGTGCGCGAGTATACGTGTAATGCCGATGGGCATTACACGTATACTCGTACTTCGTACACGAAGGTTAACCAAGCTTTCTGTACATCAAACAAAGTAACTCTGGACATTTTTTTTTGCTGAGAAACGATGAATAATCACTTCTTACTGTAGGACTTTAACGCACTTAGAACTTTGTGCATTAGATAGTACATATTTTAAGTGAGGCTATAACATTAAAATGTTGAAACTTTGTCCTCCAATATCTCCGTAACTAGAAGGTTTCCAGGCCCGGAATAAAACACATATCGCAATGACTGGGAGCAAATGTGCTTTTTTGCTATTACTAACTGGGTTGTAGACATCAGATAGGCAGACGCTCCATGTAAAATCCCAATATTCAGCTGCGTCTGGTTAGACTCGAAAAACTTGTCGGGAAAAGACTATACAGAAAATGATAATCTGGCTTCGTATAATGATAAAAAATGATTACATAATATTATCTTAGTTGTTCCCTTTCTGAATATATTACAGTAGTGTGGTCTCACTGCAGGCTGTACGTGTCCCTTGTTTCCAATCATATTCATGTTATGCTAGTGCAGACTAACGATATCAGAGGAATCAGTAAAGCATTCTCTGCTATTATTGACAGGATTAGCCAAAATGCTACTCAGTAGATCCTAATTCAATTGGAGTCGGCGCAGCATGTCTTCTTCTTCCCTACTTCTGTTTCTCGTCATCTTATGAGACACCTCCTTTCTTGCCAAAACATTCATAACACAGTCCATCCATCGGTTATTTGGTATTCTTCGACTCTTAAACCCATACTAGATGTTTTCTAAAAAAGTAGCTTTTACAAAAGTTAGAGTTGAAACAGTTCGTGTATTTAAAAATTATGTACGCTTTGAGTTGAAAACATCCTCCTTATTTTTCGTCGGTCAAAAAAGCAGAAAGGGTTAAAATAATAGAGGACCATTTACAGTTCGAAGTAACTTCGTACCGGCGAGTTCTCAACCAATTTCCTATCTACACGAGCAGAAACATTTCCCTCAGTCAAACGTTACGACTTTACGAGGATAAAAGCTGATAATAATATATTCTGTTTTTCTTTTATTTCCAAATCTGCCTGGAATGTAACCCTTACGCCTTTTCCTCACGGAGTTCGCTAACCATAACAGGAGAAGCTTTCAAAAGCACATGTTCAGATTAATTTCGTATTATTTTTGCTGATGATCCAGGATTATACGGATCTGTTGTTGTATGTGTACTTTGGTAAGTGTTTCGTGGATAACTCCTCTCGTTTTGGGATCAAGTGAAATCTTTGTATTATGGTTGAACTTAGGCAGGTATGAATATTTTGAAGGGTTATAAAAAATGTTTATTAGACTCTGGGCCGGTTTTTCAATCGCCAGCTATCTTTTATTTACCTGAGGAATAAATTTGATGTTTTGACAGATTGTCTATACAAAAACTGTTAAAATGACAAACTTATTCGTCTGATGAAAGTTAACTAGCGATTGAAAATCCCTTAACCACTAAAATGATTCAAATACTCCATCAGTTATGTACTCTAGTATTATGTAGACGCTTAGACGAGTCTAGTCATTCTTCTGAAGTTGGTACCTATAAGTATATAGCTGCAAGATCAACAAGCTTGAAATATATCACTTTTCACTGACATATTTTTTAGATTTTTCCTTTTTATTCAAACAATCCCGTCACACTATTTCCAAACCATTGCAACTTTTGAAAGCCAAAATAAACAGTGGCGATCACCGAAAAGCTCCGAGACAATGAAGCTCGACGAAGTCCCAGAAAAACCATTTAGCTGTTTTGGTCCAGCAACGAAATTAATCAGAAAACAATAGTGGAAGAGTAGTAACCTGTGTTGCTTTTGTCCCAAAAAGTTGACAGAATGGGCACTGGGCTGCCCTAAGTATCGGTCGTGTGGTCGGTCGCTGCCCTGCATCACCCCACTACCAAGGATATTTGTCTTCGTCACGACAAAGCTACCAAACAGGAGCCCATTTTTGCAATAAACACATTTATGTTTTATATGTATATCAATGCGATGGAAACAGGTCAGACGTGCGAATTTATTTCAAGGATTTATGATAATACTGAATGTATGTTGGGTAGGTATACAAGTTTCTACAATATTGTAAGTTCTGGCAGATTTCTCATACAATACGTAATAATATTTGTCCTTGACATGACGAGAAGTCTGTGTTTACAGGTATTTTAAAGGAGTTCACTTATACGGTTGGGTCATGTTGAGAGAGTAACTGAAAAGTAACAAACATTATGGTAACAAAAAAGAGGATAATTATACCGTTTTGTTTGCTTATAAACATCTCGTGATTTTTTTTTTTTGGTGCTTGAGAAATCATCAAATGACTCCTCCCACTCTGGGCAGAGCGGTAGGGAGTGTCAGACTTCTACTGACTAAAAATCTCCAATGTTCCTTCTTAACCCTTTGTGTCGAGGCCGCGGTATCTCTTTCGAACAACTCGCAGAACATCTCGTGATCATGGTGCTTGTAGCAGCGCAGAAATATCGTAAACTCGAAACAAAACAGTGAACATGATAAATATCTCGTTTTCAACGTTGACGACAACATAAAGTAAGTAGAAAGCACGTGTGGACTCCCTAGGAGTACAACATGCTTATTAGTAAAGTTCTTCAGGAAGGTCAGGTGGGTATCAGTATAGTAAAGTAATTATATTATTATTTGTTTTATCCAAACTGATGGATCCAGATTCATGGACGTGCAAGAAAAAGGAGGCATTCTACAGCTTACCCTCACTGAATAATTTATATGTATCAGTGTCTGTATTTGATTAGTGAACAGATTTAGCATGAGTGAAGTTTACAAAAAGTGCTAGTTTTATGCAAAAATCAACAAATTTTTACCATAACCAAATTTGTCTTTTAACCCAAATGCTTGTCGCGTGGCGTTTGGTTCACTTTTATTGCTAAAAGTGAACCAAACGCCATTAAAACAGCACATTGGCAAGATAAATGCTCAGCATAACAAAGACGTTGTTGCTCGTCTCTGGCCTGGCCTGAGCATTGAGCACTCGATCTAAAGGCCCTCTATACCAGGAACATTAGTCTTCATTGCACAGAGCCCCACGTTATTGAGGTTCACTTTCTCACTGAGATACCTACGTGGACAATGCTGGTTTATTTTCATGATAATAATATCTAGAAGTTAGAAAAGTTCAGCCACCGTAAAATATAATTTTGAAGTCAAAAATTAACAACAAATTAATTTGTTATCACAAAATAAGTACACAAAGCCTGCCGATAGACGATTTATTTATTTGAGTTCGGGGGACTTTACCTTGTTATCGATATGATAAATTAACACATTTAGCTTTAAAAAGATATTTACCAGTTTCTTTATTTTTTTTTATAGATCATGTAGTTTCATCCGTACAAGCATGCATGGTCGTACGTAGAAGAAAACTGTACGATTAAACTTGTGAACATGTGACTTTTAGATTATCGATATTTTCATGTGTACGACTTAGTTGGTAAGACAATGATGACGACTCCGCAGGCATAGCCACTCGAAACTCGCAGTGATCACTGTATCGCATATTTTTTCTAATTGATTAATTCAAGCTATTTTAAACCACAACAAAAAAGGGACTTTCGAATTTTGAATGTAATGCTTGTTTTATTTATACCAAAATAAGCTAAACAAAAGCGAAACCAATAAATAAAGTATTAAATTGGCTCAACAACGGCGACATTTTGAACCAATATTTAATAGTGAACATATTTATACCAGTATTGTATTGCTATTACTATTAAACTAAATTCAAACAGCTCAATTCTCAAAGCTAGAGTAATTTAACTTGCTCCCAATAATAACTAACAGTTTATAATATGAACATAACATAATACCCAATGGTTCATATGAATTGGTCAACAAATGAGGAATGATTTAAATTGCGATGGCCCATGAATGCCCGTGATTCGTAGAAACGCTAAACCTATTACCGAGTGAATGAGTGAATGACAGGAAACTGTCGAGCGATACGATCGTGTCGACTTTTCATTAAACTTTATTTACTTTGTTGGAATTTGAAACGTTCGCGTGTGTTAGTAGTGTGTTATTAACATAATATATTATTAGTTTCCAGAATTGTTGAGGATTATTTAATGTTGTGTTTACTGAACATTTGACTTTTTGAGCTGTGTATAATGTTAACTGTTATTAATTATATTTGTCAGTTATGACTAAATCCATACTGATTTATTAGTCAATATTTTGTGCAAATTATCAATTATAAGCATTCGAATTAACTATTGTGGGGATTTGACGCAATAATGACTTCCCTAACAGTTTTGAATGACTTTTTCAATAGTCGTGCGTATAAAGACGACAATGAGACCATAGCAACTACGAGCGGACGACGTGTAAGATGATTTAGCTAGAAAGGAGATGACTATTGAGATTACCAATACCTAAATGGAGAAGCAGAAAAAGACAGACTTCAAACAAATTTGGATAAGGGGTGAAACATGACACTTTCGTCACAAAGTTTGCGCTAGGGAGTAATCTCCTAGACTAATTACAATAAAGAACATAAAAAATGTATTCCTCCTTAAAATTGCAATACCTAACAAAATATACTGTCAATAGTTTGAACAACAGGCGACACCATTCCGTACCGTTAGTATTTTCCAAATCTACCTTCACAAATAAGCTAGATCTTACCTTTACAAACCGCCATATGTTTCAGCTACAGTAAAACGCGACGGTCGTGGATTATTCTCAGTATTTTTGCATACAACTAACGAGTGACGTGCAGAAGTGGTACGGAACGAACGGACCGGAACGGACACTGTTTGAACGAACCGTTGGGGCAGCCCGGGAGCTGGGATGAAGCATGACTATTTTATTTATTTTGGTTAGAGGTTTTAAGTAGAATGTACATATAAGGAAAATAATAATTTATTTGTCACACATGCGTTTACATAATCTGATTTATCAGATATGCAAGGTATTGAATAAATAAGATGTTGTGAGCGTCCAACATATTTTTAGTAGTAGTTCAGGTCGCGAGATCGGATGATGATGATGGACTCCCTAAACATGGGGGTCGATTCCATTCAGGGCTGTGCGTATAGTATCTTGTACGCTATCGACTATTAGCAGTGGCATTTTATTCGGTTGGTGTTCAACATAACACCCCATTTTGCCGACCGAAAAGTATCAAAGACGATGACCTCTTTCAAAATATGTATAAGTGAAAATACGTCTTTTATAGTCTGTAATAAGCATAAATTCTCTTTGTAATCATCATTTGAAACAAATGCTTTGAGTTGAAGTTTTGAAGTTTTAAAAGTCTGACTGGAATAGATTGACATTTCACTGGTTTTACGTGTTTAAGAACACCCACACGTACTTTTATCCTGATTTAACGGTGTAATTGAAATAGGGTTATCGGGGTATGTAATCATGTCATGTAAGTAGTAAAAGTTAATTGATGGAACAGGGGTTTTATGGCGTGCGTAGGGATGACCCTTTATAGACATCACTGGGGTCGTTAAACACAGCACATTAAGACGGTAAGTGGCTTTAAATGACGCTGTCACTACCTTTGAAGTTTTAATCAAATTGGAGTAGAAAGTTCTAGATTAAGATTTTACTATATTACGTACCTAAGTAAAGATGAATTGTCTAGTAATTGATTTTTCCTTAAATAAACTACGGAAAACTACTTTCGGGAAATTTCCGCTCTAAATAAACATTGACGGATAACATAAAAGAGTATTTGTTTTGAACTTCCACTTCTAAGTTTATACCATTTACAAAACAGGATTTTTTTTCGTAACAAAAGACTTCCTCTACAAAATACAGGTCACTACAAAAACAATAGTTCCAACAAATTAAAAATGAAATCGATTTCCGTTCACCTCCGGGCTCCCGGTCTATCCAAGACAAGATATACACGACGAGGGCACAAAGAATCAATCGGACAGCGGCGAAGCTGTTTTCTTTTTCAATCAGTGGACGTCCTTTGAGAATTCGTGCGTACATTTGTAATGCAAGCCGCATCCCCGACCAAAGCCTAAAAAAATACAGCACGGAAAATTCTCCGACTGACTTTTTCACAGCGAAGCTAAAAGAAGTTTTCTACTCTGTGGTGTTAGGTCCACGTACACTGAACGTATACTCAGTGTAGTTGTTAGAAAATAAATTGAATATTGGAGAGTGCCTGAGATCCCTTCGTATTTCGCTCCCAGATTGAGTGTGGCTTTATTTTAACTCGGCACATCGTAAATGTTAAAGTAAGGTGAAATTATGGGCAGCAAGCAATAAATACGTACGGGATAATGGAAGGCTGGCAACACTGATGTGGTTTACGACTGCCCCTGAGTATATTGTGCAAACGGCCTATTAATGGCCTATTATAGCTGGCAGGTTTGAGCTGTAACTGAAATTTAGTAAATAATGTGATTTAAAAAAATCACACTAATTAACTAAAGGCAAAAGTTTGTTCGTGTGTATGTTTGTTACTCTTTCACGCAAAAACTACTGAACGGATTTGGATAAAATTTGTTACACAGATAGTTTATAATCTGGATTAACACATAGGATAGTTTTTATCCCGATTTTATCTTTCCATGGGATAATTTTCGAGTTGTAGCGCGCAAAATCGCTGGCAACACCTAGTGAATAATATAACGTATTTTTTTAAGGTGTGAACCGTGCAATATGCGGGACCATTTCGTGTTATAAAAAATATTTAGTTTATTCTCTTCCAGTATAACCAAATCCAGCCGAATAAAACAATTTCAAAACATTGGCCCTTTTAAAAAGAGCATCAGTTAGCAAATTCAATGACCCACTTTTTACTACAGACAAATAATAAAAACATAACACCGTCTATATTTACCGACACAGACTCTCGAACATCTAGACATGACTATCATCAATAATCTGTTTCAATAAAGACCCGCACATATTGGCAAAGGAAACTTGAAATAGCTTAAGCGACATTCAGCATGGCGTTCGGTTTTTAACTTTCATTTGTAAAATTAGGGTTGTAATTCCAATAGCATCTTCAATGTCGCTTAAGACATTTAAAATTTTGTCAGTTAATATTTTATTCATGTCTATCCGTTCCTAGTCGATACAGATTTTGTTTGCCAAGTACTAGTGTTTGTCCAAGATTTGCTCACGTTTTCCACTATTTATTTAAAGAGTAAGCTTTGCATAGGGAGCGGTGTGAAATATATAGGACTGTAAAAGGTACGGGTTTAGTTCGGCTTAGCGGAGTGTTTTTACGATAATATTATTTGTATAGGTGTTGTTGGTAAATAATGTGGACCGTACAGTTTAGGTTTTTGAACTGATACTTGGAAGTGTACGTATTTTGTTACATTATCAATAGTTAGCCTTTTATGTTAGTTTAATTTCTTTAGTAAGTATAGTGGTAACAAAACTGCCTCGTTGGTCAAGTGGTTGAAAGCGCGACTACTGAGCAATGAGCATGAGGTCCTGAGTTCGATTGCCGGGTCGGGCAAAGTGTTATTGAATTTTTTTCATTAGAAATTTCTCAGTAGCAGCCACGGAGCCTGGATTTGTGCCCGGTTGATGACAATAAGTTCACCTCCTATTACATGGGACATAATCGCCGAAATGTGAGTGTACTATTAGGTACACCTCTGTCTAACCCTTCGGGGATTTACGCGCGTAATGTTATTTTATGTTAAATACAAGAAGTTACGTGTTTGTGTTTAATAGTCATAGCATATTAATTCACATTGAATGCCAAATAAGTCTTTGACATTGATTCGTTTTGTGATTAGGAGATAGTTTTGGTTCAACGTTTTCTTTTCATCTTACGAAACTACCTACTAATAAACTTCAGCCACTACCCACAAAGAGTGCGTTTATTAATATTAGCTAGTGATAACAATTCCCGTAGGATATATTATTCCCCTCTGAGCACGTGATCAGAATGGCGGCCACTCTTCTTTGTAACAAATAGTTGTGAGCGGTTTAGATCGCATACTCTATTATTTGCTGCTTTGAATTTTATTTGAATACTAGCTGTGCCCGCGACTTCGTTCGCGTGCTTATCGGAAACTAAAATGCGTCGCTCAGATAAAAGTACATTTAATCATTGCCCTGCGTTAACTTACTGACGCTGTAGAAAATAAGAAGAGAGTAATGCAAAGTACTGACTATGTCTCATACTAAAGTTTAGATAGATGGGTGTTTGCTAATCAACCACGTCAGAACGGCCGAACGGATCTTGAAGAAATTTGAAACAGGTACATTATAGTCGACAGGCAGACAGACAGATTGTCGTTGGCGCGTTCGTGTTCCACGCGCGCCTCAAAGATATGTCAGCAACAATTAAGGGGCCCCAAAGGGACGTCTGCCGGGGCTGAGGGTTGTCCGCAAGAGATACCACGGCCCCGAAACACAAAGGGCTAATAAGGAACGTGGGTGGTTTTTAGTCAGTAGAAGTCTGACACTTCTTTCCGCTCCGCCCAGAGCGGGATGAGTCATTTGATAATTTACGAACCACAAAAAAAAGGGGGGATTAGAGGGTGTTTCGAGAGGGTACCTTTACCGAATCTGGGACATCGAATCTGAAATGGCCGCCACCTCCTTCTACGAAGCAGTAATGCTAGCGAAAGAGGTGGCGGAACGTGAGAGGGAGACAACCTCTCGTCCCAGCCGCCGCGGGAGACGCTCCGGGCATCGGGAGCCACGTGATGGCTTCCGGCCACCGTAGGCGCAGGCCTGTGAACGGTGAGTAACGGGCTAGTTAATCGTTCGTCCCTCCTATGACGATGGAGGTGCGTTCGTGTTCCACGCGCGTCTCAAAGAGATGTCAGCAACATTAAAGGGGCCCCCAAGGACCGACGCCCGTTGGGGCTGCGGGCTGTTCGAAAGAGATACCGCGGCCTCGACACATAGGGCTAACAACACACCACATCTATATGACGACATGGTTGGCGCAATGGCTGGACGATTAACAGTAGCACTGCGTGTCGCAGGTTCGATTCCCACACGGTCCATAAAAAAATATGTCGTGGGTTTTATCTAATTTTAATTTAGTTTAAAAAAAAATAGTATTTTAATACTGTGTAATTGGTAAATTTTTATTTGTGTGTATGTTTACTATCATCGCGGTTCAGAAAATGACATCAAATGAATAACGCCATCTGTCAAGACGAAGATAAACTGCTAAAAAAGAGCGATCAAACACTATAAGGTTTAGGCTATGTAGATTTTGAAAGCAGCGTCATTTAGACTTATATCTACTTACCTTTTGCTATCATAACTTTTTTAAAGTTATCTTGTGAAGGCATTTAGTAATAAGTACCATATTCGTTCAATAGATGTCGTTGCTTGTTTCATTCTTGACCATAACGATAAGTTCTTCTTGAAAACTATAAATTCATATATCTTTTGATAGAGAGCACCGATTACGATGAAACAAAGACTAAGTAATAGCCCAAGTTACGCACAATATTTATGTATAAAAGTTATCTACATTCGTTGCGTAAATTTGACGTGATGCTTAGTCATCGAAACAGACAAACAGATAAACAGACAAACAGACAAAAATTCCAAAAATGCTGGAAATGTGTTCTGTTGGTTATACTTTAATACCCTGACAATTTTTTTTTTAAATATTTTCGATGTACAAAAAAGATTTTTCTACAGATTTATTATATGTATAGATATAGAATATATAGATATATAGATATAGATAGATTATTGCGCATACAATGTTTTGAAAGATTCGCTTCGTTGTTTCACTGGGAAGATATACTTTTACTTTATCGTTCTTTATTAATATTCAACGCATTTATTTTGATCACTGCCTTTTTATGTTCAGGAGTAAGATAAATCATTCAGTTCAGTGATAAAATAAATACATTCGTTCTTACATGTTACGTCATGACTAGCTGTTTATCTACGTTAAACCCCTGAGAAACTCCAACTTCACTTCAGTAACCGCGAGGTATAGGAGCTGTTTACCGCACTAAATTATTAGAGTAAATAAACAACATTTAAAACGTACATTCAGCTGAAACGTTGGTAACACAGTAATCTAGCAATGTATCCCGCAAACTTGCGCAAACATTATCAAACGAAACTGTTTACAGCGCGCGCTTCCGCTACAATTAAAAATGTAATAAATCTTTCAAACTGTAACAGAGACGAGCGGCCCAAAGTCGAAATAAAGCGCCCCATACACGACACATAATAAACACGGCTATAAAACCGCGACCGTGGCCCCGACAAAAGTAAACAGGACATCCGTTTAAAAAACAATGCAAAGTGCTGTATACAGAGCACGGCGAAAAAAATGAATATTTGTTCAGCAAACGAATTTCGCACAGTCCAAACAAACTTTTTGAACAGAAACCGCGCGGAAACGTGGCCGGAGCGCAACGTGAACGGATGGGTTTTCGAACGGAATTTTTTACGAAACGGTTTAGACAAACTTTTTTGAGAGATAATTCGGTTTAAAATTCGACGCGTACGCGCTAACTGCTTCCCTCGATACGAGTACTGGTGGTGAAAAATTGTTTTTTATAATTTGTGCGACGCCGCCCGCCATTGGCACATGCTGACCATACGCGCGTGCGTTCAAATAATTTTATAGTTTTATGTGGTAACACCAAAATATTTTTGTAATTGAAAAACTGTATTTTTGTTTGTGGATTTAGAGCGGGGCTTAGCGTGAAATAACCATGAAAGGATTAAGTATCTAGATGCGCTTGTAAATAATGGAAATGCATTTAATGGAAATTGTATAAACTACAACAATGCATTTTATGTAGGCCGTTTTCATGACTCACTGTATAAACTTGCAATCTTTCTCTGAAAAGAAATCACATTACATATAGTCTATTAACTGATCGGTCTACTACTACCTATAAAATACACAGTATTATCTTCTCCGAAAATTCTAGAAATTTTCCACGTATTCGAAAGTCAAGTCTAAGTCAAAAAAAGTACGTAGTGGCAAGTGGGAAAGACGTGGCTCTGGCGTGTTAGATGCGACTTCAAACAGCTCAAACGTAGCGATAGCGTGACGGTGGCGTGACGGTGGCGTGACGGTGGCGTGACGGCTGGGGCTCCTAATGCAACTTAACATCGCGCGCCGCCTGGATGCTAGCCAGCCGACAGCGGGCGTAGTGCGGGAGTCAGACCAGAAATGTAGCCACATGATTTCTTAATATTTTTTTTTGTAAATTGGAAGCAGTGTGCCAATTAGTAAATCCAGGTTTAATTCAGTATCAGTGGTATTGACGATGATGATTGAGATCTAATTCAAAGTCTTAAGAACGGCAGATTATTAGTAATAGTCTTTATTATCAAGTGAAACTCTGCAAATACAATATTTAATTTGAGAAAAAAAAAATACATATCAAAATAAAACATGAACCACTTATAACAGTCGTCACCAAATAAGCAAGCAAGGGGTAAGGTGAAACGACAGTCCTGTGTACAGTATCTAGTGCCTCTCGAAATAAAGTTATACCCCTGATACTCTTAAAGCAGTCACAAACAATTTATGTTTGTTTCAATGATTGAAAAATATTTACTTGATTTGACTATCGTCAAAATATTAACCATCATTGTCATCCACGCTCCCGGTCTATATTCTCTACTACGCAGACAGGAGCGTTCCGTCAACGTCGCAGCGTCTCGAATTTAATAACATTTCCGTGGCGCAAACTTTATTAGCCGCCCATAAAACTGAATGCAGACCGCCACTCGCTCGCCACATCACCCTCAACAGAGAACCCGAGGGAACTGCTGCGAGAGACACTTCTATCATATATGTATTTCAACTCTTTGAGTTTTCCGTTTGTTTTATTGACTAGTTTGATTAAGTACACGTATCATGGAGTATTGCCAGTTTCATAGTGGGTACCTATTGTTATATTATGTATTTAATAGGAATGCGTAAAGCTCATAACTTACTAACGTAATTTTTTGATTATTCATATTGTTTTAGGTTTTGTACTAGCACAAATACTTTAAGTCATTTATTCATTTGTTTGTTTTTATTTATTTATTCATTTGTTTAAGGGTGCGTATAAAGACAAAAATATCCTGTTCTGAAATAAACATGGTGTTGTTCTACTGAAGCTTTCATTAAAACACCCCAAAATCTAGTGACATTGTAGATATTTCAACCTACACAATTGGAACGTCAATCACTAAGTGCTGGAAACGTAAAACACAAACTAAGTTCAGTTTTAAACTGTGCTAAAAACTCCACATTTTTTGCTATGTTTCGCATACATTGTTGCCATAGTGTATAGGAAAATAGCAATAACGAGTTTAGAACAGCTCGTCTATGAATGCTAACACCCCGTTTACGACCTCATTCAATGCGACTTGGGACGGCGACTGGTGTCAAGCGACAGGCACGTGACACTTGCTTCCTTCGCGTACCGTAGTGTTGCCGCCGTCGTCGTCCCGCTAATCGTGGCTCGCTGACTTGCGACAAGCTTTACACATCTTATTTTTACTGGTTTCTCTGCGTCACTAGAAGGCTGTTCTATGGCAATACTTTCATAAAAGCCAAAAACTTAGCTTGCCTTTGCCCTCATAACCTACTCTTCAAGATGTCAGGGTTTCTGAACCAACCAAAGTCTTCTTGCCCAGGGGCTTTCGGCCACTAGGCACGCCATTTAGCTTGTGGGCAAGAGGTAAGTATGTTGTAGTCAACCAGGGGAAGTGATGGGTGCGGGGGTGTACTGACGACTAGTTAATAATGGCGTGAGAATTTTTTAACCCCTTTGTTATATGTAGGAAATCTTCTCAATGTCTATAAGGAACTATACATTTATATTTCTTTATTATTATTTTTTTTTTCTTGTTTTGATTATCAAATTATTCGGTTCCAATATTTTAAATTTTAGCATGTAAAAATTAATTTTGCTGTGCCCTGACAGGGTCTACAATGGCTCTTAACTCTAAGCCTTTTTTGTTAACACCATGCTTTACCTTGTGGATTGCAAATAAATGAATATGAATATGACTATGTTACCTGATATTAAGGCATCGAGTTTAATGCCAGATAACCACATTTTCACCAACCACCTAATTGGTTTGATATTTGAAAGTGCGGTGTCTTTTGTGTCTCTAAGTGGGCATCCTGGGTTAACTGTAACATTTTATGTACATTTTGAGTCGATACTCAAAATGCCAGTCCTCCCCATGGTGGACTTCAGGTTTTGAACCACGACAAACCGCGTACGTTACCTGTCGCGATGGTGACATTCGACCTGATAACCTGTGGGTTTCTTTAAATGCTTTCTTTTCCCAAGGAACAGAGCAGAGGTGACAAAATTAAATACACTAACTGCCTGGATTCGAACCCACGGCCTGACCGCCACATGCAACACACCTTGCTCAATTACGACAAATTGCCTATTTTAACTTCTGCTAAATCCTTTAAAACTACAGTCATGAATATAACGAAGAGTTAAGTTAAACTTTCTTTACTTACTTTTGAAGTTTAAAAGTAAATAAACATGAAACAGTTTTTTGCTCTGACTCAACAGTTTACTGGATGGTGAGTAAAACTTTAAGTAGAAGTACTTTGAAAACAGTCAAGAAATAAACTTTCAGTTAAAGAGCTCGTATTGGATCTTATAAAGTACCTAGTTGAGAAGTAACTGTATATAGTATGTTAGTTTGAACGAGGGTCATATTGAAATAAGTAATATGGTATGCTTACATGATACTAATAAAAATATGACATGAACAAAAAAACAATGATAAATAACAGACAGAACCATACCCTAATAATCGGAAAAGTCTCGCAATCGACGTCGAATCGCATCGTTGATGGCACGGTTGGCGCAATGGCTAAGCAATAGAACTGCTGCGCTGCGTGTCGCGGGTTCGATCCCCGCACGGAACAAATATTTGTATGTCCTGCAGATAGTTGTTTCGGGTCTGGGTATTTGTGTATGTGACTTTATACGTTTGAGAACGCACCCACGATACAGGAGAAATTCCTAGTGTGGGGCAACGTTTTTTAAAAAAAAAAATTCTTGCGCTTTTCACAAAAAATGTGCGCGGGTAAATGACTTTTAGGTATAATTCAATTTCCTTTCATATTTTAAAACTTTCGTAGGACTATGGCGAAAAAGAAAAGTCTAATAAAGTGAGATCTGGAGACCGTGCGGGCCGTGATACAATTACGTCACAAATTAAGTCATAAGTCATTTAATATTTTTTTTACATATTTGGGACGAGAATTGAATTCTGAATATCCTCCTTCAATATATCCCTCGTTTAACCTATCACACTGTATATTGTTCTGTTATAGTTTTGATTCTGGCTCAAAAACATATCATTGTAATTATCATAGCTCGAGATAACCTAAGGTTTCTTCAAGCGTTATTTCATTATTTACCTTTTCACCCACACGAACCGCAAATATCTAAAATCATAATTTTCCAAATACTATTTTAGTCTTCCAGAACTCGTTAGACGGAGTTTGTTAACTTTTGCAGGTTAAAGGTTAATTAGTTATTTTAAACTATATTTGGCCGTTTACATACTGCTGATTATAGTCGGGTCGATGCTCCTTTTTATTATTTTAGTCAAATTAGCTTCGATCAGATCTTTGCAACAGTTGTGAGAATAAAGTCAATGTATATCCTTCTAGGACCAACTGTGTTTTCGGGTATTCCAATCACATAAACATAGCATAATATCACGCGTGTAATCCCCGAAGGGTTAGGCAGATGTGTACCTAATAGTACACCCACATTTCACTAGTTATGTTTAAGTCCCATGTTACAGGAGGCAAGCCTATTGCCATCAACCGGGCACAAATCCAGACTCCGTATCGGCTACTGAGAAATTCCGGACAGGAAAAACCTAATAACACTTTGCCCATCCTAGGAATCGAACCTAGGACCTCATGCAAACATTATAACCTTTTATCCATCATCTTAGCAGGACTAAAATGTTCTTTTCCTCGACCACACACAACTTGATCAAATCTCAAAAGTATTCAAAGAAAAACGTTCCGTGTCTGTCATAAACGGTACATCGAGAATGCAAGTAAATTGTATTAGCGTACAATTTACGAGCAATCATTTTGTTGACAAAGTTATACAGTCATTCAAGTGTATGTCCTGGCTCTGCCAAGATATTTGAATAACAACATGTCGTAAAAACAAGTAAATAGGAACTGTTGCGAACGAGGGAGAAGTTCTAAACTCATTTCTCAATGTTTATCAAATGATAACTAGTTTAACTGTTGAGGCAATACAATTGTAGGTATATAAGAGAAAAATTGTGTTAGCAGTTCACTTTTGAAATTACTGATAATTCGCATTGAACTTTTGGTTACTCACTTTCCAGAAACTAGACGGTATAATAAAATTATGTTTCATTTGTATATTGTGTTATTGCTACAGCAGCTACGCGAATGCTACGACGTAGCAGAGTGCTACGCCAGCTACGGGGTCGTAGCAAGTCGTCTGTTCTAGTCGATTTGTATTTCAAAAACTTACTTTTTGTATAATTGTATTGTTGTGTGTGCACTATTTTACATAATGAAGTGAACAGAAAACCTAAATATTACGTAAAAACACATACATTTACCGTTTTAATAAATAAAGTGTTTGAGAGAAAGTTGTTGATTCGCTTAGGTTCCTAAATTAGTTAGTTAATGGTACCTCCGGGCAGGTACCGGTCTTAGGCATTATTAAGTACCAGCCACTAGCCCAACATACGTAGGGACATGAATTAGTGCGGTACGCGGAGGCGATTAGTTTGCAAGTTCACGCTATTTATTGGCTATTTTGTGTGGAGTTGATTAATAACTTAGATTACGAAGGAAGCTGTTATTATCTTTTGTAAAGCGTAGCTAGCGGATTGGATGATACTTTTTTTGTCAATTCTCGAGAAATACACTCAAATTTGACGCCACAGTTGGCGCAGTGGTTGAGCTGATTAACTGCTGTGCTTAGTGTCGCGGGCTCGAATCCCGCACGGAGTAAATATTTGTATGACCTACACATAGTTGTTCTGGGTCTGGATGTTTGTGTATGTGAGTTTCAATGTTTGTAAACGTACCCACGACACAGTAAAAAATCCTAGTGTGGAGCAAGGATTTATTATTTTTTTATTAAAAACAAAAATTGTTAGTCTAATAACATGATCAAGTTTAATTAAATAGTGGGTGAACCTTTTACTAGCAATCGAGAACACATTTTGACTCTGGGCTTTGTTCTGAGATATTCTCGATGGTAAAACCCCAATAATATTTTGTCAGACCTGGGAATTGAACCTAGGAACATTTCTTGAGGTACACAGCTTTCACCAGACCAGTGAGGCTAGAACATGACGAGTTACTGGACTCGTCTGTCAGTTTTTTTTCAACAGTTTGAGTGAAGACAACAACAATCACATTATCACACTAAAATTATAAACGCGAAAGTTTGTGAGTATGTGTGCTCTTTCACGTAAAAACTACTGAACGTATTTGGATAAAATTTGGTACACAGATATTTTATAACCTGGAGGAGCTCGTGGCTTAATAAAAACTGCCACTCGGGCCGATCTTTAGGTAAAGCTGTGCTTGCCTAAGTCGGTCTGTGAATGGGTGACCGCCCAACATACTGAGTTTCCTCCGTGCCTCGGAAAGCACGTTAAGCTGTTGGTCCCGGCTGCCATATATAGATCTTTGGCAGTCCTTACAGGTAGTCAGTGACCTGAAATTCTGACATCCAGTCTTACCAAAGAGTATCGTATTACCTAGTAGGTATTAACTGGGTTGTGGAGGTCAGATAAGCAGTCGCTCCATGTAAAATACTGGTATTCAGCTGCATCCGGTTAGACTGGAAGCCGACCCCAACATAGTTGGGAAAAGGCTAGGCAGATGATGATATTTTATAACCTGGATTAACAAATGAGATTTTTTTATTCCGATTTTATCTTCCCGTGGGATAATTTTCGAGTTGTAGCGGGCGAAACCGCTGGCAACAGCTAGTTCCTAACAGTTCTAAATATAGTTGGCGTAACATGTTATTGACATAAATAAACACATGACTCATCAACATCTGCCTTCCAGTCTAACCGGACATAGCTGAATATTACCACTTGACATGGAGCGACTAACAATCTGACAACTTAATTAGTAGGTTGTAAGTCAACACATGAGAATCAGTGACAATATGACGTATTCTGGTTCTGGGTAGTACCGACAGTTTCCTTAAACAAACCCCAAAAGTCTTTTGAGCAATACAGCTGGCTAAAAACTGACTACAATATCACATCTTTCACTTGTCCAGTTTTCTAGACATCAAGCCCAGACCTCAAGCCACATAAAGTGATTCTCACAGCACTTCGCTCCTCCAGGGACTCATAACACCTCCTTAAGCCCACCTCTCCTCATTTTTACGATCCAAGACGGACAGTTTTATTCCTTCTTACCCCAATTATGAGCCTGCACTGCCTTACAGAAGCTTTACTACAATGATTTTGATTTGATTGAAATGCTTACATTGCGAAAAGATTACTGAAAGTCGGCAGTAAACGATTTTATGGACGACAGAAGATTTGTTCGCTTAAAGATAGACGAGTCTCGGGACTTTCTTAGGTTTTGGACAAAAATTGAAATACGAATGAAATCGGTTTGTTGGATTGGCTTTTATTGTAAAGGGAGTGGTGAATGATGACGTATTTGTGGGTGTGTTAACATAATTTTAGAAGTTAGTTTAACTATGTAAGGGAATGAACGAATCACATCTAGATCTATTGTGAAACATCATATCGGATTGTGTCTATATTATAGAATTCATACAGTTCTAAGTAACCAGGAAAAGATAAAGTGCAATAAGAGCCAAGAAAGTTTAAAACATACCAACCAACGATACAAATGCTACCAACTAATAAATTTGTTGCAAGAAAGCCACACTTTCAGAGCCAAGACTATTTATTTCCGTCTCATAAAGTTATTTCATTTTTCAACGTCTAGTAACGCATAATTTTATAGAAGCAAGAAAACCGAGACCCTTTAGAATACCTTAACATCTCCACGAACATAAATCGCGATTTAAAAAATAAAACAGCAAGCAGAACTCTGCCAAGAAAGCTTTCACCGCTAGCATTTCTGAACATGGTTTAAATCGCTCCTTTGAGATATACAACGCTTCATTACCTAAATTGTACTTTATGACATCAAAAATAGAGTCTAATTTCGTTTAACGAGTGCTCTAGTACTTCATATGATATACGCAAAGAAATCCCAACTTTATACAAAACGCAGAATGTGTATTTTCGTGAGCCTCGCGCTCCGCCCGAGCGCGCCTGTCATCTCCCAGAGGGAGTCGGCTGGCAGAACATGTCTCATAGTCAACTTGTTTATTGTCAAGAATTGGTTAAAGTAGTGACGTTTCCCGCATTCCTTTGATTTCCTTATATTTTGTATGGAACTTTGTAAATTGAGTTTTTGAAGTGGAGTTGTTTTGGAAAATGTTCGCATTAGAGAGGCTTGGCTCCGTCTGTTTGTTTTACTTGCCTTCTACATTAAATTTAATAAAACTAGTGCTTCGTGTAGTACCGAGGTTACGTTTTGTTTTTAGAACAGATGTTTTGTGAATGTTATTTTTAGTTGCGAGGTACTTATATTGTCCATTTGATAGTTGTTGTTAATTAGAATAAGTTCGTCTGTACTTTCGTGTCAAATGTTAAATTACGTTTTTATTTATACACTACAAAAGGGTTATTTTAACAGTTTATTTTAGTATATCTCACTGTTAGGTAAAGGATTCTCCCACCACTAAAGATTATTTCAACTTATTGATCAGTGGGTTGTCTTTAGTTTGCGACTAGCCTAACATAACATTACTCTGTTAATTCAAAGAGATTTAGATCTAGTTATGTGTAAGTCCCATGTAAAAAGATTAAACTTTTGCCACCAAACTGGAAAACATTCAGACTTAGTTAATCTATCGAAAAACTTCTGTGGGTAAAATCCAATAACCAAGGTTTTAAATTCAAGACCTCGATATTAGGCAGGCAGACATTATATTGGTATTTATTCAAATATATTTATGTCATACTATTCCCATAACACCTACTATATTTATCTATTCATGCTTCATTGACTCCCTACAAAGTTCGCCACTAAAGTCCAGAAAATGCACACACGATCAAGTCAAATGTACATTTTATTAAGCACTCAAAGCTAACGTCATAGTTAAATTTTATCCGCCGGGTATCGCCTCCTCGATACGAAAGGTGTGCAGGTTTTAATAGGCCATTCTCCACTTAGAACGGCCACTGCCGCGGGGCAAACGGCAAGCGAGCTCTAGCAGCATATGTGCGCCTGGTAAGTGCTGTAAGTTTTGATAATTTTATACTTTGTTTGTTGTAGTGCAGTTTTCCCGCGGATGAAGGAAAAAGGCTGTAAAAATAATTATTTTTGCTCGAGAAAGTCTTCGTTAAAACACTGATGAGGATAATGTTTTGTGGTCTAATATTATACAGGACCTAGGTTTCTTGCTCTCTATTTGTTTACCGATAAGACATCCATATTCCGGTGCGGTAGGTAAATGGTAACCTGATTAGGAAAGCCATGATAAGTTTCTCCATCATTCACTGATTTATAAATACTATGAATTTCTGTTTCCTTTTAGCACATAAACGGCTGAATGGATTTGGCTGAAATCATGACGTGGTTTAAGACATCGAAAACCTTTTATCCAACCTCCTTCCTATCTCCACCAATTGCAAGCCACCTGCAAAAGCTAGTAATAATTACATTACTTTTATTTTTTTATTTTCTCATATTTTCCACTACTACTAATTACCCCTATCAACCAATAAAAACATAGATACCTAACACAGAGAATAAGACTTCAACGTCCACTGCCCCGTATCACCGGACCATTAGTGAGGCGCTCCTTTTGAGCGAGTGATGTATGGCGCGCCTGATTTATGTGCCTCTGGACATGAGAGCGTTTTGTTGTATGGCTCTCAACGATTGCTGCTGTCCTGGTACTTACCGGACGTAGTTGAACGTGTCGACTGTCGTTTCAGATGTTTTTATACAAAGAAAGAGAGAAGTAGAGCACGTATTTTTAACATGGTCCTAAGTTAGATGTAATAGTATTGGGAATAATGTATCTAGACAGACCTTTGTCTATGCCCAACCCAATGTACAGATGCCAACACATTAAGCTATTATAATTTGTCAAATTAATTTAATAGATTTTCAACTTTATTGCTAAAGTGTTAGGTTCAAGGTAACTTGGGAAATTTTGACCGTTTTGGGTAGTTTAATGTGCTGGCATCTGTACAATAATGACACTAGTGCGTCTCGAATGCTATATAAAACCTTTAAACATCTTGTACTAGCACCATCGTATGCAAAACATTGTATACTTGTTAAAATCTAGCAAGTGAAGCGAACAATGTTCTCCTAATTAAAACGCAAAGGTTGATTACCATGACGATTAAATAAGTAAATAAACAAGATGTTCACTGCGTACACTGAAACTAATAACGTATCACCAGAGCAGTAACTCATTTAGTGATACTTAGTGATCATAATCGTTGCCAATGCCTTGTGCGATGCTCTCCTAGTGGTTTGTGGCGCGAAGCAGGTAGGTCAGCGATTCGAAGATATTATTTTATGCGTTTAATTTAGTGTACTTTGTTAATGTCGATATATTTTAATTGAAATCAAACAATGGAGTAGCTTAGATTTTATCTACATAATGGTGCACGGTGTGTATGAAACAAATAAATAAATACTTTAAAGAATCCCTAGAACCGACCACTGTTGAAATGTTTAATGTATTATCACTATAGTGTATAAGTGTAGCTGTTATTTTAATAGCCTATATTGTCCGACTACTGGGCAAAGGCTTCCCCCATAGCCTTCCACTGTCCTCTCCGTACACTTTTCTCCGGCCAATCTCGCAAAAACCTTAGTATGAAATAACAATATTTATTGCAAAATATCTGAACACTCCTTTTGTTTCTTCTTCTCAAATCTTGTCTGAAATCCACCGCGGGTGACATTCTCTACTAGCTTGCACCACATTGCCTCTCAGTATGGCGGAGGGGCAGTAATGATTACAGCATTAATCTGCGCCATGCTGTTAATACGTCGCTCGATATTAAGCTCATTTGAGACTTGCCTTAATTAAATTATTGTTCGCGGAGCTATTAGCGTATTTAGGGTAATTGTAATGTTATAGTAATTGGGTAATTATCTAAGGGTAAGACAAAGGAATCTTCTACGTTATTCTTCTTCTCTCTTCATCATTCTCTTGCCCTTATTCCTCCTCTTCATTTGGGGTCAGTGTGTCTTCTTCTTCCATACTTTTCTGTTTCTCTTCATCTTATGAGACACCTCCATCCATCACACAGTCCATCCATCGTTTCTTTGGTCTTCCTCTACTCTTATACCTATCCACATATTTTATACTCAAAATCTTTCTCACGACATTTTCCCCATTCTACTGCATCACATGGCCATAAATAGTAAAGAGGACAATTATTCTCAAATTTGTAAAATCTATCGGTAATTATTCCTAGACTACTTGTTTTTAGTCCACTAAAGCAACAGTATGCATTAAGCCTCGACTAGATAAGGGACGAGCCTATCGTCGTTAATCAGGAACGTTCTAATCTCAGGCTTCAGCCGGAATTGTGCCGTGCTGGGTTACAGCTATAATGTTTGGATAACGGATACACGGTGATATTCTAGGAAATAGTAAGTATACTTACATCTGTTGTAAAGTCTTATCGAAGTACGTTCAGGGAAATGGTGCATCTACACAATTGAATTCGGTTTTTGTGTCTGAATGTGACCTCGTGGTTCTCCTAAACTTCTCGACAGATTTCGATGCATGTTTAACCATCATATTGTAGAAAAACATTCTGGAACGATTCATTCGTACAGTCAGCATCAGAAGTAGAAAGCAGGTTTTTCAATAAAAACTATTCAGATATTACTCTTTACTAACAAGTTATTGTAGAGTAAGGAATATTTTTAAGAATAGTCTTCTGAAACATTAAAAATAATAGAGTGAGTCCTGTACATCAAATAATTGAAATTTCGAAATTTGAAGCTACTTCTGATGCTGACCGTACATTAGATTGATATTCTACTGACATTATTAAAAAAATCTCGATGTTTTATCACGCCATTAAAACCACTCCAAGCAGAAGCCGATCGTTGGTAAATAAATACAAACCACACTTTGATATCATCAAGATATTGGTCACGAGAATACAGACGTACATTGTTCTTACATTCATCATCTCACATCAACACCCCACAATACCCAAGAAAAGAAAATATCGCGCCCCCTCACAAGCAAAGAGTCCTCGCGCCAACATTTCCGTAAGAATATTTAAAAGTAATGTCGATACGTTCACGGAAACGCTCTCGCATATTACACGACAGTGCCACAGTGCCAGAAACTGGGACTGGCGCGCCAGAGCACACTAGCGCCACCTAGTGCCAATAAAACTACATCCTTTTAAGGTTCTGTATCTAAAATCAAGTTGTCTGTCTGTCTGACACTGTGCTATATAGATTGTGGGACTGAACTATTATTATAATGGCCCAAAGTCGTGGCTTTCAGAGAATATTCGAAGGTGTGACTGCAAACGTATTGCACTCGTAGTTTAGTTTTATGAATTGTTTTTCTGACATTCAATAGTACCTGTAATGGTTTAATTGAAATAAATGCTTTGAGTTTGAGTTTGAATTCTCAGGTTAGGATTTTTTGTATTAAAGTTCTACTCCGTCTTACGAACGGTCTTATTTTCAATTATAGTACTATGTGTGTTTGTATAGTACAAATTCTATTTGACAAGAAAATTACCAAGAACAATTGTTAATTGTTTTGGTTCCACGCATCCCTGACTGCGCGACTCCGACTCGCTCTGAGCCATTTTTACGACAACCGTTCGTTACGTCATCAAGACTTCGTTGATGTTCTGTAATTTCATATACAAGACTTAGTGTATCGCCGCCCGTAAAATATTTATGACTTCAGGACAATTTGGCTTTATAGTCAACGCGCTCAAGCTGCTCCATAAATGTGTATTCAATTGTAGCCGTTATTAGCGTCAGGTAAGGACGTTAATCGCTTTTGAATGTTGTATCGATTAGATTGATGCTGATTGTGCTGTCAGAATCTGTCCGTCAGTATGTGAATGTGTTGATGAACTGCATAATTATAAAGCCAGTAGCTATAAAGTAGACAGTTACAAATATGCGATAACAAACATACAAAAAAAAAAAAACATTCAGATGAATTGAGAACCTCCTCCTTTTTGGAAGTCGGTTAAAAATGTTGAATCCATATAATGCGCAAACACGTACTCACATGTAACCAAGATTTGCGTGCAGTGAGTGTAAGTGATCTTGTGACTGACGTATGAGCGTACATCTGCTTGTCAGACATTTTGGGTATACCGTAACAAATGATAAAATATGATGATGAAGTCCTAAGTTCGATTTCCGATTTCCAGGGGGGAAAAGTGTTATTCGCAGCAGCCACGAAGTACAGATTTGTGCCCAGTTGAAAACTAGCAGTGGGTGCCAGAAGACGGGCGTCGTCGCCGAGGGAGGCCAGAAATCGCTGGCGTGACGGCCTAGAAGCGTTTATGACGAATTGGACGGAAAAAAACCACACAGAGGGAAGAGTGGAAGGCTATGGGGGAGGCTTTTGCCCAGCAGTGGGACAATACAGGCTAAGAAAAAAAAAACATGACATGCGAAATGTAAGTATTCTATTAGGTACACCTCAGACTAATCCTTCGGAGATAAGTCAGAAGAGCTCTTCTTTTGTTATTACCCTTAATAACTTTAGAATTCGCTAGCAAAGTCGATTTGATCCTTTAAATGTGTACCTATCCTTGTTCTCACCAGTATCACAATATAAATATGGACAGTACGGAAACTACCTACAAACGCTCGAAACCGCACACTCACACAAACATGCGCATCGACGGGGCACTTGGCAAGTCTTCGCAGTGCGCTCAGTTGTGCGTGCCGCGCCGAGACGAGTGGTCAGTTGGTCACGTATAAGTTCATATCTCCCGATATTTTTTTTAAATGCAACGAATGTATTGCGCGGTATACGGCTGTGTCAACTCGGCTTCATCAGCAGAAGAAAGTATTTTTAATCGACTTCCAAAAAGAGGGAGGTTCTGAATTCGTCGGTTTGGTTTTGTTTTTGTATCATATTTGTTTCCGCATAACTCCCTCATTTATGAACCGATTTGAAAAAAAAAAATTTTAATCGAAAAAGTATACTCCCGAGATGGTCCCACTGTTACCATGTCTGGATCTGATGATGGAATCTTAACGAAATCGAGGGCAACCCTCAAATTTTATAGGCACGTATTACGTGTTTCGTATTTTTTCTAATGCTATTTAAGTATTTACATCTGGCAGTCATTACGTCATGTTGATGAGCTGATGATGGAAGGAATAACTCCTTAACGGTTAGGAGTTGGAGGATAATTCTTAAATAAAATTTTATGGGGTTGTATTCTTTCAGGTTATCTTATGGCGTCGGTTAATCTCAACAAAAGACATTTATGTAGTTTAAACACGGAAAACAGTTTAGTACACAACAACTTGTAGAACTATAGATCTTTAACTTTGTCATAACGGCGCACGCGGCTTAACCTGTTACAAGTCTTGGCGGGAGCGAGTCGCGGTATTTAGATTGTATTTGTAAGCTAGCTTTTTTTAATTCGATTGATTGATCACAACAGAATAAAAATGTTATGTTGAGAAGTTATCTAGGGACTTCAGCAACCGTGCATAAAAGGGACAACCCTATGGCTTCAATGGAGCGTAGGTAGTTATCGCATCAACTAGGCTTAGTTTCGCTACTGTCCATATTTATACTGTGCCAGTATGAAGCTAGCCTTCTGTAGGTACCCACTTAGTTAGTATCGTGCATCATAGATTTCGCTCAAGGATTAGAGATGAGTCATGTATATTGTATTGTTATTTTCACGTAATGAGCTTAGCTTCGATTGTGATAGGTAATCGGCTTACTATGCACTAAGGAGAAATACGTTAGCGTATGTTACAAGTCAAATTTGTTTTGTAGGTGATATTGTTACTAACTGGTGTAATTCCCTTTGTTGTCTATGTTGTTACAGGATCAAATGCATGCCATTTAACTAGACAATAATATATCGTTACAAGGCCATCTTTTTAGCTTTTTCCCGACTATAAGTATTGACCGGCTAAGGGTCGGCTTTCAGTCTAACCGGATGCAACTGAACATCAGTATTTTACATGAACCAGCTACTTGGTAACACAATGCCCCGATGCCCCCTGGCAATAGGAACTAGTTGTCAAACTTTCTGGCTTCAGAATTATACCCGTAACGACTGTCAAACATCTATGAAGTTGCCTTGTCGACGGGCTTTCCAAGGCACGGAAGGTATGAATGCGCACCCATTCTCGGAACAATTTCAGCAAGTATCCTTTGTCTTTGATGATCGCTTAAATCCTTACGGTTATTATTATTTAGACACAAGCTTCCCAAAAATCGATAACAGGTGTATTTTGCTTGTAGAGAAAACTGACACTTTTCAATGTCTTTTATAATAGATCACAAAATACCAGGGGAGGTCGTAGCTAGATAATAACAGCCACTCGTATCAATCTACGCTTGCCTAGGTTGGTCTGTGGATGGGTGGCCACCCATTTCATACCGCGTTACCTCCATGTCTCGTAAAGCACGTTAATGTGTTGGCCCCGATCAGGTCACGGTTGACCTGCAAGTGCAACTCTATGATATGCATACTCTGCTGATACGGAGGGAAGTGGAAATTATGTTTTTCCTACTCCTCCGCTATTCTTTTCTTATTAAATTCGTTGCGGGATCCAAGACAGTTTAATCGTTTCCCTGGGACTTCGTCGGGCTTCATTGTCTCGGCGCTTTTCACGTGGTTGCCACTGTTGATTCTGGCTAACAGGAGTTACAGTGGTTTGGGAATAGTGTGGCGGGCCTGTCCTATTTAAAAAAAAAAAAGTACAACTCTACCAAATAAATGTTCCATTTCACTTGTTATTTATGGATCTTTGACAGTCGTAACATGTATTAATATTTAAACCAGTCTTACCAACAGTAATCATATTACCCAGTACTAACTGGATTGTGGAGGTCAGATAGGCAGTCGCTCCATGTAAAATATTTGTATTCAGGTGCATTTGGTCAGACTAATAGCCGACCCTAGTTGGGAAAAAGTTAGGCAGACCTAACCTTTTCCCAACTATGCACACTACACTATGCTGTATATGTATACTAAATGAGTACTATGCGTACTCTGCGATCCATCATCTATGATAGATCGCAAAGTACCAAACAGAACGGTGCAGAAAACAACAACGTATGATATTGCAAGTTTAATATTACCCTCTCCTCAGATTATAACAAGGAAAAGATTGCCAAAAATCCCCAAAATATTATGAATTGTTTCATAAAAGATTAATCATTGAACTTTTCGATATGAAATTAGAAGGGCGGTCTGTCAAAGAGCGACAGCGAAGTCTGAGATGCGATGTTATCGCGGAAAGTTAAATTGATACATTTTTAACAAGTTCTCTCGCCATGTCCCACGGGGACGGTTTAAGTCACGGATTTGTATGCCGGAACTTTCCAGTTATTGTGGCCTTGAATCTTTTTTATTAACAGGTTTTTTTTTTTAAGTTGCCTTACACTAGGAATTTCTCCTGTATCGTGGGTACGTTTACAAACAGACCCAGACCCGAAACAACTATCTGTAGGCCATACAAATATTTGTTCCGTGCGGGGATCAACCCGCGACACGCAGCGCAGCAGTCCAATCTCTCAGCTTCTGCGCCAACCGTGCCGTCAAAGTCCGTTTTTGGTTTGCGAAAGTAAGAAATGAACTTAGTACAAGCACAAACTGATTATAGTTTTATATAATTACCTGAACGGACTTTTTCAGAAGATGTGCTGGGAGTAACCTGTTTGCAAGAAATAGTTCAACTAAATAATAAACTAAACAACATTTTTATTGTCCACATTCTGACACCATAAAACCGAAATTCCCTGAATAGTTCACCCAATTTTAAGCCAAAAGTTGACCCACTTCCACAGACTGAAACCCTCATACTCTATAAACAGCTCCATCCAATTACAATAATCGCACGTCCGGCTCCCAACGAGTGTAACCCTTCAATAACTTTGATAATATTTTCATATCCTATCCCCCCCTCCCCCCTAGTGCCCGCTACCCGTCCCCGCTGTCGCCCGTCTCTTGGGCCAGGCGCCCAAAGAGTTTTTTCATAAGTTTTAATCAAAATATTCGTCCCGTCATTCACCCCGTGACGAGGTGCCTGTTTATATTAACATAATACTGCCTTATTTCCCTTCTTTCTATTGTTTATACATTATTCCTGCTCTGTATTGCGGAGTTTTTTTTCATTTATTAGACATGGAATTTTGCTCGATGCTTATTAATTTTCTATTTGATGGTTTACGTATTTTAAGACTTTCGTGAAACAATTATATATCTCTGTATTAGCTATAGGATTACTATGTACTGCATACATTACCTACTTAACCCAGATACTGCGACGGGATTTTTAAAAGGCCCAAAAAAATAACTTAATCTACCTGCATTTTTCATTATTTTTTAATTACTTGACATACATATTCATATTGTTAACTTATTTAGTACCTGTCAACCTTTTATTTGATGCAGTTACGTTCCCAACTGGACACACATTTTCATGTATATCGAGTGTTTTTGAAGATCTTGGAGTTTTTTTTTACAATGGCTGCACAAAGGTAAGCGTGTATGTTATTTATATGCAGAATCTGATGGAATTCGTTATGATATATAAATGTTAGCTATTTCATCAAAATATAACTTCATGTGTTTGGTTCGAAACGCAAAATAAATGTTTTTTTTTTTCGTTTGAAATTGATGGCCTTTTAAAAGTCCAGTCGTAATATAGGGGTTTATTCTATGATAATTTCTATTTTAGCACAAGATTAGTAAAAGCGCTCAATCTCATCGAAATTGTTGATGAGTTAAAGCGAGAACGAAGACCCTTTGTGGCCGAACCAAGTAACCATTTTTCCACCTGAGAATGCCTACGCGGATGTTACTGACGAAGACTCAGGAGATGAAGAGTTCGTAACATCACAAAATCTTTCAGGTAGGTAAAGTTATTATGAATTTATTTCATTTATATGTCAGTGAACGCACGAGTAGGTGTGCTACGTGCTTTGTATTATAACAATATGTATATTATTTTCTTGCAGGCTCTCAGCTAAGAGCTCCTGCTGAGTGAGGTAACGTTCTCTGAGAGTTCTGACGAGGAAGAAAACGTGCCTTGGTCGAACTTGCGTAAGAGAAGACGCACAATTGGCACGATCGGTGAAGATAGCAAAGTGTCTGTGCCTTCTACGTCTGTTTCTTCTACTCCAGGCGCGTTAACTCTTCTGGGTTTGTTCAGCCGACCGTACGTAAATCTAGTTAACCAGAGCACATTCTAGTTTGCAAGTGGAATAACAACAGTGTTGTTACTGTTGGATCAAATGCTGAGACTGTAGAACTTTTCCATAAAGTCAAGAGATTTTCACAAGAACATGAGAAATATCTGCATATTGATCAAGCCTTTGTTATAAAAAAATATAATGAAAATGTGGGAGGGATAGATCGATCGGATCAGAACATAGGTTTGTATCGAACTTCTATTTGTTGCAAGAAATGGGAAAAGTACCATTTCTTGCAATCTTTTCTATCATAGCCTAGATATGGCTGTACATAATGCATGGCAACTATATAAGCGGGATGGCGGAGAATATGATTACCTTACTTTTCGCAGATCACTGGCAAAGGGTTTGCTCGAAACCTACAAAAAGAGCGATAAGAGAGGACCCTGTCCTACACCTAGGTCTCATCGAGAATCATCTAGATATGGATGGGGTTATGATGGGGTTGACCACTTAGTTCAATATAGTGCTCCTCAACTAAAACGCAAAGTTTGCAAATCAAAAAGCTTATTTATTTGTCAAAAGTATAAAATTCATTTACACTCAAAGAACTGTGTTATGGTATATCTCAGTCAAACCCAGTAACGAGGGCATTTGCATGTGTGTGTATTTTTATTGTTATAATATAACGGTAATTTTGTGTTTTTTACTATCTAAATTGATTAAATACTGATTCCATAATATTTTGTTTCATTACTAGACCGCCATACATGTATACGACCCCCATATTACGACGGGCCTTTTAAAAGGCCACCTTTTCCTGGCTTTTCCGGATAAGTTGAATTTTTTTCATTATTTTTCCTAGTTATAATGAGTCACTTAAAGAAACATATCCAAAAATCACGATTATCGGAGGGTTAAAATAGTTTCAGTAACATCTGGGTTAAACAAACTGACGCGTTTCTTCGGACGTGAATTGACGGCAACTATGGAGTGGCACCAGATACGATCCTTTGCTCCGTCAACGTTCATACATCTTCACGTTTTTGAAGAACATCACCAATCCCAGGTGCAGGTATCTAAACCTCGGTGGTTCAGTGGTCGCAAGCGCTACAGCTAAACATGATGTCCTTGTTTCAAGATAGGTCAGGAAAAGTACAATTGGGTTGGTGCATGGGGATTTCCTCAGTAGCAGCCTCGGAGCCTGGATTCGTGATAATTTGAGCCGGTTTGATGACAATTAGCCCTTGCTCGCTAATCGATATAATTACGTACAATTGTGTCTAACGCTTCGAGAATTACAAACGTAATGTATTAAACAGTAATGTGATAAATAACAGGAAACAATCGAAGTTATGGAGAAAAGGCGGAAAATCTTGCAAAAACCAGAGCTAAGTGGTTTACATCGACGCCATACAGAAACCCAGCTTCAAAGCACATTGGCAGTACAGAAAAATAACTAATAAGTACTCCTCTTACTTGAAAGAAAAAATCATTTAAAAATGGCGTCCATTAGACGGCAGGCAAAAAGCCAGCCGTTAGCACAAAGCAACCTGAATCAAAGGATAAAAGGTGCTTTCTATCTGTGATTGCTATTTGATGTGAGATAAAAACCTGTTATCTCTCGATGGCTCTATTGTTGATCTTTACATTTTCCTAATGAGGTTCTACGTCAGTGTGGAAGGGAGCTTTTGAATCGTGTGATGTTGTTAGGAGGAATTAGGGGAACGTGTCACCTTAACCCTAGAAAGATAACCTACGTCGCAGAGGCGCCTGCGCGGGAAACATATTACTGTAGTTTTTTATCCGACGCGTGTATTTGTTTGTCCTTCTGAGCCAACTCAGTCGTCGGTTAGCCCTTTCATGGGATAGCTGTTTCCATGCTGTAAGTTCTATAGTTTTGTTTATATGACGAGTCTCACGAGGCGTATGGTTATCTTTTGTGAAACATTTAAGAATTAATTAATTTGAAATATTTTTTTTTGATGACAGATTTTTCTTTTATACTTAATATATTGTAGTCATAATAACTTGTAAGAAATAACTCAATTTTTTTAGATGATTATAAGTGTTTTTGTTCCTGAAGCATAAGGCTGTTGATTTATGTTAGAGGTCTACTCATTTGGTTTAAAATTATTTTAAACAAACAAATTAAAAAAAAAATTATTTAAAATTGATAGTTTATATTATACCTTTTAACACAATACCATAAATCATAAATATTTTTTATTAAATCATTTAAAAAACACGTATTATAAAAGGGTGCGCCTCTGAAGCGTATGGTTATCTTTAACGTATGCCGTGGTATGGTTATCTTTCTAGGGTTAATAATGGAGTTATTTCAACGACTCGTTATGGTACCAACATTTCTCTAGCCAACACCTGAATAAAAAACTAATTTAAAAAAACAAGAACTTCTACTCCTGTCGGCACCGAGTTGAGAATCAGCAGTATAACAACGGACTTTTGTTGAGGCATTAATGACAAATGTTTCTTTGTGTTAGTGAAACAGGTTAACTTACCCGGACAAATCCTAAAACATTGAATGAATAAATGATACATTTATTTGCAAGAATATAGGTAGTTAACATAGGTTCATAAGATATAATACGATAATGGGTTTCACTATATTCGTATTTCATTCATACAAATATTTTGATTATGTTTGTAGCATGTAGAACATTTATTCGTGAAAACAAACTCAGTACCTATATAAATCGATAACTTTTATATATGTTATTACTTTTCTCAAAGTCAAATCAAAACAATAAACTAACATTTCTAACATTAAACTCGAACCAAAAACAAAACAACACATCCCAAACTTTACATTGTCAATCAAAAGTTGTTCCAGGTAGGTAATTATCGGTACCTTTCCCGAATAACAACGTATTCGCAAAGTGGTAGCAATACTGTGTTTATAACAAGCGAGAAAGTTTCCGATACATCTCGCGTTTATCGGGACCAGAGACAAACAGAGCTGAGTGAGTGAAATCGAAAGATAACTTCGTATTGTCGACGAGAGACAAAAATTGTTGGTGAGCTACTGAAACTGCGAGTTGAGTGAAGTGGGGAGGTTGGGACATGTGGGGAACAGAGTGGGGTTGCATGATAATATGTACGTATTGTTTGGTTCTGATAACTTCCATGACATTAGTGCGTTTTGAACAATAAAAGTACTATTATTTATACTGAAAACGGATCGTGATCATGGTGCTTGTAACAGCGCCGAAATATCGGGAACTCGAAACAATCAGTAAACATGGTAAATATCCCGTTTTCAGTATAAATAATAATAAAAGTAGTATTAATCAAAGGCAAAGCTGACTGACTGAGGATCATCACACAGGCCAAACCCTTAGGGTTACAAATTTAAAATTTGGCACACGTATTTCTCTTATGAATATTTTTCAAAATTCAACCCCCAAGAGGGTGAGTAGGGGGGCAAAGTTTGTATGGAAAATAGACATTTTCACGCGGGCGAAGCCGCGAGCAAAAGCTAATCAAGGATAAAAACCTTGCTGCCATCGAGGAAAAAACTAGAATGAGGCTGACACGGGAACATAATTATAGATTCGCACCAGAAAAGGGCCTATCTGTGGGTGGATTTGGGCTGTGAACAACGACCTGGCTGTATGGTCGTCTGCATTTTTCAGGATTTCAATGAAACCAGTAATAAAGGTATCGTAGTGGCTACAGTCTGGTCGAACAAAATGAGAAGAAGCCTGCTTTTAAATTTTCTGTTGTCAAAACAATTTTTAACATAAACATAACATTTTTATTTACTTTATGTTACTCAAAATTTCAAACTCAAATAACTTAGAGTTTATTTTAGCTTTTGAGATAATAAGCTCCGTTTGAACTATTATATTTTCATCGTTAAGTCAGCATTCAAAAGAAAACTCGTGCAACCAAAGAAAAGTTATAAATTATTCTTTAAACCTATCTAATACGTAAAGACACATAATTTTGATCGAAAGATAAACGCGTGTCGCTCAAATATTCTTGATACTTATTCACGTACTTACAGGATAATCCAAGAAAATATGATTCTTTTTATGTTCTAAAAATGTAATTTTAGATAAGCAGCACCGTAACTTCTAATGTAAGAATTTTCGGCCACATTTTTATGCTTTAGAAAATGTGAAAATATCTGCACTTAAGACTATTGCATATATTATGCAAAGGTTTTAAGGTAAATCACAGTTTACTGCTGAATTGAATTGTATTTTCTTTTCTTTCTTTTGCAGTTTTAACTCCCTTTCTATACGAAAGGATATGGGCTGAACTGTAATCCTTTGTATGAACCTAGTTGGTAGTTTAAAATAGAAACAAGTCAAGATACAAAAATAATATGTACCACCAGTCCAAAGTTCCCCTAGTTCCTCTTTAGATAGCCCTATAAACCTCCCGGCTGCCAATAAAAAGTTCCCATGACGTCACTCCGCCATCATACTAGTGATACGTCATCTCTATGTGTTAGTCAAGCGCTTTTGTTTATCTCTCAGCCGCTGCCTACTTATTTGATGGCCAGCGACAGAGCTGTAAAATAAACGCTGTCAAGCGCTTTTTCATCATAGTGGGAATGATGGGTACTTAGAATAGTAGATTTTCTTTTTATTTCTTCTGACACGTTTGTAGGCGAGAGACAAATAAAGTTGTTTGATTCGTCAGCTAAGTTTTGGACTGTTAATCAGTTAATAGTTTTAGTAGTTCTTTTGATGGTTTTCAACCATTACTGCCAATCTCAGTGGATACTAGTTATTGAGGCAGAACGTATTATATTGAGCATTGAGTGTAGCATACACATAAACATGGGTATCTCTCTCTTCCGTCAGTCGCATCATCATCATCAGCCTAGCCTTTTTCCAACTATGTTGGGTTTGGCTTCCAGTCAAATCGGATTCAGCGAATGACTATAATCTGACCTCCACAACCCAGTTAGTACTAGGTATTACGATACCCTTTGGTAAGACTGGTTGTCAGAGTTTCGGGCCATTGACTACCTGTTCCTGCAAATGACAGCCGGGACTAAAAGTAGTGGTTTCACCATTTTAAAACTAACGTTAAATGACTCCTCAATAAACTCAGATTCTTTCTTTGCTTCCCTTGAAAATTTACCATAGAACATAGGCTGAGAATGGGGTCCCGTGCTTCACCTAGGTTCTCCACCTGGGTGAAGCTCGAGGACTTAAGTTTAGACTTCGGGTCCCGTGCCCCACCTGACGTTATTGTACAGTGATACAGTATTTTCTTCTTGTATGAACAAAAATACCTAAACAATAATTAAATAGAAGTGATGTATGAAGATTTTCGTGTTGCTAAAAATGTGTCTTAGACTTCAATTTTCAGGCAAAACTTGGTTTTTTGCTGGCCATAGTATCTAACAAACAAATTCTCTCACCGTTAAAGTCTAGATATTGGTCATACATCACCGCGGCTATTCGTAGAACAATCTCCGCCTCGCGGTAAATCTTACCGCGCCGGTGCCGCGCCGCGCACCCCGCACCTGCCAAGCGGTACATTACCGACATTCTATACCGTGACGTGAGTGCAGGTTGGTTACGTGTTTACTTTTACCTGGCACAGGTGTAGATTCAACAACAACGAGGTGTCATTTTAATAGAACCAATAATTTTCGCAACTTTTATAGTAACCGGCCTGTGTAGAACCAAAATATTGAAGTAATTGATATGCTTTCTGTGTGCTGATGCTCTGTGGAAAATTTAAAAAAAAAACAGTTCCGTTTCCAGTCGCGAGTTACTTAATCTATTCTAAATGCAATAGGAGAAAAGGGTGCATAACTTTATTTAACGTCACATAAAATGATGCAAAGCCTTACACCATTAAAAATCTCCAACATTAACAAAGCTAAGCACACACAGTATCAAAGTAAACCGTCACAAATAACAAGCGGATAATACCTCCATAATCATACCAGTGAGTTCATGACACATCTACAATGTACACATAAGTGAGAACACGCGACAATGGACATCAGGGACACGTTATAGTGGACGTGGAAGTGTTACAGTAGTAGTATAGTAGTGCTAAGGAAAACAGACGGAAGTTACGTGGCAAATACGGAGAATATAATTCGCTGATTTTAATACCTGCATGAAACATCTCATGCATAATATAATATTGCTATTTTTTGTGTCTTATTGTATACTCGTCTGAAGGAGCTCGTGGCTTAATAATAACTGCCATTCGGGCCGATCTTTAGGTTAAGCCACACTTGCCTAGGTTCGTCCATGGATGGGCGACCACATTGACCACCTATTACATACCGAGTTTTCTCCGTGCCTCGAAAAGCACGTTAAGCTGTTGGTCCCGGCTGCTATTATATATCTTTGGCAGTCCTATAGGTAGTCAGTGACCTGAAATTCTGACATCCAGTCTTACTAAAGAGTATCGTATTACCAAGACAAGACGTTGTTAGGCTCATGGGCTTAATCTGTAGAATAATTGTAACAACTGTAACAGTTCAACGACTGGTAGCCGGGGTCAACAGGCCTCTTATTACATAGCTATATTAGGACAGCTTAAGGTCAAACCACTTTTATATCTATACACCATAACATTAATAAAGTACTGCTTACTATCAGAACTTCATGTTTCTCAAAAGGTCAACTCAATTGAATTACAGAAAATGGGCAATATATTGATCACGAGATTCGACTGATAGAGATAAATGATAACGTAATTATGTTATTTTTCTTCCCTCCGGTGACCTTGGCAATGACCGAGGAAACTTTCTCTTAAGGAAGGAAGAATAAAAACTGTGAGAAACAGTTGTTTACCAACACAACTACTTGCATAAAATATATTTGGTAATTTCCTGTAAAACTACCTAGTCAGCACCCCCTGTATAGTTATAAATCACTTGTAACATCATTCTGTAAAGAAACACTACATAAATATTTAACACCATCACTTGTTATTCAGATCGACCGATAAAGAAATTATGATTGGTGCATTACATTTGATATGCCATAATCATCTTTATGTTCTACACCTTTAAGGGCGCTTATGTGATTTAGTGTTATTGCCTTGGTTGTGATTATGTGTTCGGCGGTGTACGCGATGGTTTTTATTGGTTTTTAAAGGCATCGCGTGGTGTTTATGACGAATCAATTTTTGTTTATAAAAGATGATTTTATGTTCGAAGGGTAGTAATGTGAATGGGGTGTTAAATTAAGCTGTCAAAAGATTATTTTGATTGCTTTTTATGGCGTATTTTCATGGCGAAACGCATAATTTAGTATTCTGTTGTTCCGAGTAAAGAATGGGACACCCATTAACCATTTTTGAATATGATACGGGGGCGATCAATTGGGTAAATAGCTAGCAAAATAAATGTAATATTGCGTTAGTGTAACTGTATCATCGTAGCACACAGCATACATCCCACCGCCCGCCGCTCATGTCTGTTCACGTCTCCGCTTGACTAAACAATTATTATTGTAAGACATCTCCACTAAACCGTTTCCACGAAAGTTTAACGGAGAAGAGAAATTATAAATAAAAAAATTCTATTGGAGGAGTAAAACACATCGCCTCTCTTTTAGTCTCGTTTCCCCACCCATTATCTATTTTAACTTATTTATTTAAACTTCATGCACAAACGTGGTACATAGGCGTGGTATCATTCCAAATCACTAATTAGCAAAGTTTTAACAAGCTAATGAACTAGACACACGATACAAAATCAACCAACATAGGATAATAAACCAAGCTTCAAGCAATGTTATCATAAACCACCAAATTAATGTCCTACATCCGAAATTCTTCGTGATCTGGTCCCTGTCTACTTACATTCACGGTTTGTTATCCACTTCGAAATTCTACCTACCTTTTCCATTGTATAATAACTAAAATGATTAAATTGAAAATAAATTATTGTATTTTTTCTTGTTTATACAAGATAAAAAAAACAAACAAAATTGGTCCTGTACAATGTCAAAATCTATATATCTTACCTCAGTATGATGCTCTAACATTTACAAATACGAGAGCATTTGTATGTGTATCTTACCTACATTCCTGCAAATACTAAGTAGGTACTGTAGTCCCAAATAATCGTAAGTGGTGGTGTCAGAAACACTAGTCGTCAGCCGTCGGTTATAATTAGGCAGCAGAACAATGGCTGGACGAGATGGCCGGATCGCGTGACTCAGGAGCCGGCAAATGCGATCGCAGGTTAAGGCGCTTCAGACGAACCGAGACGTGCGTAGGAACTAGTACGATATTTTGACGAAATAAATTAGAACTTAGTTAAACAGCCCCTTAAATTTAAAATATATTCTTTCAACAAAATATATTCGACCCAACTAAATAATTACAAAGAAACTATGACAAACTATTTATTTTTACTGATAACAGCTGTATGTCACCTTCTGACTGACTAGAAGATAAAACTCGTCCCACTTAAAATTGGGCTAGTTTAAAATTAGCATTCTAACTTACATTTACTCATCATCAACTGCTAAATTGTTTCCCAATATAGTAAGAGTCAACTTCTAGTCTAACCGGATGCAATATCAATATTTACTATGACGGTTTTTGAAACTTCGTTGCCCAGATTCTGCAATTATTGTCACAAAATGCATTTATTCGCTAATTTTAAGTTGCAATATTGTGTTGTACATTTGTATCAACATCTAAATAAAAAAATATGACATGCGATGTTCCGTTGAAGCAAAAAGCATCCACCCACTTACCGCTGTCCTTGGCTCTGATCTTGGCTAAGTGACCTTTTTGTCCTCACCCGGCTCCGCCCATGGTCAGCTTGATTACATTTCCGTAACGGACTCTCCGATACGGGTCTGTACTATGTAGGGTAATCGAATATCTTTGGGAATTAGGAAGGAAGACGCTTTCATGTGTTATCGAAATGATCATGAGGAAGGTTTTTTTTTGCTGTTGTATAATTTTATCAGTCATATGAACGTAACATTTTATTGTTTTTTTAGGATAGTATTCCAATTAGAGAAGGTATTCGCCAGCGCGTATAACGTCGTCTGTCCTGTCTCAGGTCATGATCTACTGAAGGCATGACAAACAAATAAACGAAATCACGTTCACAATCAGTATATCACCTAAGATGTTAAATTCAGCCTATTGAAAGATTCTCCGACTCTTTTAGTCTCTCTTTCTTTCAAAGCGTTCCTGAATAAAGACTTTTATTTCACGCCCCATCCCTTACGTAGCCTGCAATCGTTTCGATTTGTTTTGAAGCAAGTCGATCAAAGCAGTTACATTGACACGTTATCGATGCGATCGGAAACCGGACGCAGCGTCGGACAGCCCGGACACTAATCCATCAAGCGTCCACGTTGAAAAACTTCTGACAATATATCCCAAACAAACTGCAAAAATGCCTACCGTTTGACATTAATCCTGTAACGGGTATATTTTTAACGTGGCGCTCAGGATTTTTTGTTTACAATTTGCAGTGCTTACAAATACAACTACAAAAACAGCACTTTTTATGATATAATGGTATAAAATATGAATGTGTTATTTTTAAACTGTAATGACAGGTATAAAGTCTTTACTTAATAATAACTATTACTTTATAATTAAAAGAAGAGACGCTAAATAGACACAAACACAGACTATTAAGTTCATTTGTTTGGTAATGGTTTAGCTTCATTCAGTTGCAGCGTATCGCTACTGCCGTGTGTAGAGCCCCTAACGTTAGTGTCGGTTCTATAATAACGGGTATTTTGTGTAATTCTCGAAATTACTACATGAAGTATAAGGGTAATGTGAATGAACCTACTGTTCTGTGATTTTCAGTGTTAATGGCGACCTCAGTTTTTTATCCAACCTAATACTCCTTATTTACGGACCAACCACTGTAATATTACTTTATTTATTTTTTTATAAGAACAAGGCCTGTGCGTGTTAGTGAGAGCTCTTTATTTCTTAGTTTAACCTTTTGGTTTAGCAAAGAAAAAGAAATAGGTGTGTAGTGAGCTTATTATTTTTTGGAAAATAATTGGCTTTCCACTTTTTGTTCGTGGTCATTACATGCGGAGGACCAAATTACTTTTAGCTGTAGTAAAAAAGTATGATGCTAGCAATAGCCAGGAATATACTTAAAAAATCTTATTTCTCGAACTAGAATATTTGGTTGGTTTCCACTGTTTAGCTTTAGCTGCTATTGTTACATAATTAGCACATGGTGGTACTCGATGCGACTTTTAACCCCATTTTTGCTGTTCATAATTTAAACAATTTCCACAACACAATGTTTTCCGTGTCGCTGTCAGTAAGTGGCGACACATTTGCCATCAAAAACGATTTCCACACTGGCAACACCGCCAACATAAAAAATTCGCCGCCGCAACCACACGCAGATTTATTAAAATTTAACCCGTTAAGTAGAAAATTAAATCGCCCTTTTTCGAAATGATTACATTTGTGTGTGGAATGTTGAAAAAAGGCAAAACTTTTTCGTTTTGGCATTCTGCTGAGTCCGGTAGTGTAACGGGCACAATTTAGAGAGTTGGCCATTCGGGCACAGTCGCGGGCAGAAAGCCGCGGCATCCGGGGTGCTTTTGTGCTTTTTGTTTGTTCCGCCTCGTATGCTCCCTCTTGCACCCTCATGGGGTGTACGTAAAGCCTTCATCGAATTATGGATGTATATCTTAATTATATTGAGCTCGTTTAAACGTAGATAAGTCTGTGTAAAGTTTTAAAAATGGGTGGTTTATTTAACGTGAGCATTGTAACGTTACATTTAACAGGGGGAGCCTGATAAATGTAAGGCCACAATAAACACTTTCCTACCTAGGAGGAGAGCACAGTTTAAGAGAAAAAGGGAAAAGGTAAACAGTTATTTAATATAAGAAAATAAAAACAATTAAACCTAAAATATCTATCAGGCCCTACCTACCGGATGCTGGAGAATTCTAATTGAAAATACTATACAAAATAATCAGGGAAACCGGGGTGAAGGTCCAGAGATAAGAAGAATCCAGGGGGTTTCTTAGATGGAAAGCCTCAAGTCAGGCCTTCCAGTCATTGAGCTCGCAAAGGGGCCGGTTGTAGCCTGCAGTCAATCTTCCGCTTCCATCAGACGCAGAAGAGGCGCGAGGATCCAGGTAACGTCCCTCCGGCTGTAGCAGTAGCCGGCGGACGTCAGGAGTGCCGAAGAGGAGACCCGAAGCGGAGGATCGAGGAGGAGGGCCGAGGAACGTCGTCACTCGGGCACTTTTCTTTACGACGCAGACCACCGTAATGAAGATTATATTATATTGCTCAAGAAACTAGTAAGCTTCGTAGCTGAGATGTTTTTCGTACCGAGCCCTGGCGTAGACTGATTCTGACGACCCGGTTCCCAGTCATGCGAACATTTTGAAATTAGAAGCATTTGTTCTAGAACATTAAAAATAAAATCAATTTATAACGATGTACAATGAGGTATTAATTACTTATACAACCTACTCCTAACTCCAGCAGCGAATTAAAAATAAAAACCCATACAGAAAAACACAAACATTACAGCATGTATTCCTGTAACTTTAACTTCAGCTACAGAGCTTTGTTGTTAAACTCCTCGTCCTCTGGAGTAGTCAGGAGTACCTTACCTCATTACTACATGATATAGATTATGTTGGTTTCAGTCTACTAAGACTGACCTACTTCGGCCACGAAACTATTAAAGATAAACAGTAAAATAAATCGATTCATCCAATATCGTATCAAATTTGGATAGAAAAAAAGCCGCTACTTGTATTTACTTAATAAAGAAAAAGGTTACCTACTTCAATGTCTAGAAATCAGATTGTCTTCGATCTGAGTCGTCCCGAAGTGGCCTAAAGCGCTAACATTGGCGAAATCCTCGCAAATTCGTATATTTGTTGGAAAAATTCTCGAAACCTCGTTAGGGACGTCTGTAAAAGGAAATGGAAACTCTGAGGAGTTGATTGATGACGTTTATTTTAAGTTGTTCAATCGATCAGCTGACGGGAACTTAACGCTTTCGACGGATTTTTTTAAACACTTCTGCAAAGTCGACTTTTGAATGTTTGACTTTGAGAAACTAACAGAAGTTATCTCATTAAATAAATATAATGCTCTAATATCTTGTACATAAATACACATGCCAGACTGGAAGGTATGTAACCTATGTTCCTTTGGTTGCCCACCTAGTTACTTATAAAACTACTACTAATCAATACCAGAGACCCAGGCACGATCAGATCTGTCACCATCAGCTGGTCCGACACATGACCATAATGGTTACGTTACTCTGCGCGTGTTCTATGGGAACATTGGGCCCATTGTTTAGTGCATGTTAGATCTTCTTAGACCCTTTGAAGTGCATCCAATCGACTGTGAACAACCCAACAGTAGCACAGCGTACCTCCCATCCCAGTGTGTCCACTGAGTCTATATGTTAATAGTGAGTGTTTATGTCCGCTAATCTGTTTGTTCGGCCGACTCCTTGTAGTCTGTGGTCAATAGAACCCGGCTTTATTAGTGGTCGACGAAATAAACATTGGCATTTAGGTTCTCGTGTCGATTTGTTGAAGGGATTTTGTGGTTAAAATGATAGGGAATCATTTTTTGACGTTGGAAGTTTAGATTTCTTATTTCAACGTTTAGATTTTCTGATTGAATGATTGTTAATTATTATTATTGAACGTACATTCACATCACAACGACAGGCGTACATCCCAATACATCTCTACGTCATCAGCTACGCATTCCGCGGCTTGTGTACCTATATCGCGACAGGTAAACACTTGGCGAATTTCTGTAAGGCCAGGACAGATAGACAGAAGAGACAATATGTTGATTTAAAAGAGAGTCCATGGAGTGTCTTCCCCGTTCTTCTCCATAGAGATCTACGCTAGGGAATGGGCAACTACAGTACTTTCACAAGTTATTATGCCTTGTGACTGTGACTTTAGCTTCGTTTTCCTTGTTTGTCTGATATTCAAAAGTGCCTGTAATGGTCTAATTGAAATAAATGTTTGAGTTTGAGACTACTGGCCGTGGAGGTAAAATATCGCCGAAAGTTAAATTGTAAAATGTAATAATTGTTAGAGCGGTGCAACTAATGGTTACTGATATTTTGATTAACTTCTAAATGGAATTTACTTCAAAAATGTTTAATGTCAGTAACTTAATGATTATCGTAGAGCCTAGAGGTTAAAACCAACACACCGCAGAAGTTACACCTTTGCCTATGGTGTTATTAATTATTATACAAGAACTTACGTGAAAACCAATTGTAAGTATAATAAGCTTAACAACAAATCACACGCATCACGCACACGTTTTAACACTGACTACAGTAGCTCGTCTGGGCAGCGCTTTATGGATTGTAATATTGTATTACGTGGTTATATTTCGGTTTGTTCGCGCTTATATTTTCCTGTTTGTTCGCCGATCATACTTAAGAGAAATAATCGGAGATTGTGACGTATTTCTGTTCCTCTGAAATTACTAAACAGTAATCCTGTTCCCGGAGGAAATCTTTTAGGACCTTTAGGCGATTTTCCTGAATGGATGGTCACATATTCTTGCGATTAAATGTCTAGACAGGCATTTACTGAATAACTCGGTAAAATTGTTGTTTATGTTAGCAATTGAATAAGAGTAAAAAAAAACCTTTCGTTGCGTATCTACGAGTATACTGACAAATCTAGTTTTTAAGGTATTTTTTTTTTCAAATTACTCGTCAATTTCAGGAGATGCACTACAAATTAGATGAAATGCGCATGATGTGATTAGCGCGTCTTTCCATGTTTCTCTTTTCGTGAGATTCTCGCATTTATTTATTTTACAGCTGTTCTTCTTTTTGAATCGATAGACTTACCGGCCGAATGAGCGTAAATACACACATCAACACTGTCTAGGGATATTTTGGATTTACTCAATTTACTCAAAATGTATTAAAAATAGCATACAATATGTTTATATTTTTATAAAGCCCATTTATCAGACTACACTCCAGAATAAAAGAAAACAATGTTTTTTTGCGTAAACAAATTTTTATTCAAATAAAGAAAAAACATGAAATAATGGTAAAACTAACAACGAATGTGTTTCTCAAAAAAATTTACAAATAAGGAAAAATAATTTGTTTTTAACAGTTCTGTGAAAAATCAGTATTCAGTAAAACCACCCATGACGTTAATAACGGTCCTGCAACGGTTTTTCATGCTTTGGATTAAGTTATCCAAGTCTTGCTGCGGTATATTGTCCCAGGTCCGGCTAAGATGCAAAAAAAGTTGCTCTTCCGCCGCAACGTTTGCAGGGAAATTTCTCAAAGCCCTTCTTTGGAGCATGTCCCACGCGTGTTCTATGGGCTTTAGGTCAGGCGATTGAGCGGGCCAGCCTAAGACCGATACGTCGTGCTCCTGCAACCAGCTCGTCACCACTCTCGCTGTGTGCGGACGGGCGTTATCGTGCATGAGCGTGAATTCTTGGCCCATTTGTAGTCGATGGGGGTAGATTATTGGTACTAGCACCTCGTTACGGTATTTTTCAGCCGTCATGGTGTTTCTGATCCAAACGAGGTCTGTTCTTCCACCAACACGAATTCCCGCCCAAACCATAATTGTCCCGCCGTGGTATGAATGGACTTCCTGAGGATGTTGCAGACGGCTCTCACGACCAGGAACTCGCCAAACACGCACTCTACGTGTATCGGGATGGAAACCGAACCGGGACTCATCGGTAAACAGCACTACAGACCACTGGTTTTCTTCCCAGAGCAAATGTTCACGAGCCCACTCTAGTCGTCGTCCACGATTTCCTCGGCGTAGTGCTGGAGTACGAAGCGGTCTGCGAGCATGAAGGTTAGCTTCATGCAGCCTTCTCCTCACAGTTTGGTCACGCACAAGCAACTGGTGCTCTGACTGGAGCCTCTGAACCAACTGCATGGCCGTAACATTTGTTTGTCATCTCGCGGCAACTTGCAAAAACCGGTCTTGTCGTTGAGTGGTTATGCGCTTCCCGCCTGGGTGTCTTTCAGCCACTTCACCAGTAGCACGATAACGTGACCATAACCTTGATATCACGTTTTGTCTTGTTCCAAACTCCTCAGCAATACTCCGTTGAGTAGCCCCAGCTTGGAGCATGCCTACTGCCTTTAACATTTCTTCTCTAGTTAAATGGCGCCGCTGCATGATGCACACAATAACATTAGTTCGGAATTAACCGATAACTTGTTATAAAACTTAAATTGGACACAACAAAATAGCCACAAACTACTGTAGGTAAATGAAACCTTCGGACTTCGCTACCATTATGCCGCGTAAATCTTTTGTTTTTTATGTACTTTTTCAAATTCAAATTTAGAATCGTTCAAAAAGGCTTACAAAATAAACTTTCTTCAAAAGAATTTAAAAGTGGCCAGTATTTTTTGAGTTTAAGAACTTTATACAAAATATCCCTAGACGGTGTTGATGTGTGTAGTATAAGGTCATGATAGTGACTGACTGGGTAGAAAACTTGTTACCCGGTTAGACCAGGTCAGGTTGTATATCATGATAGGCAAGAAAATTGAGCAATGTCCTGGGTTAGTAAGATTCTGCAATTTAAAATCCAGAAAACGACTCGAGAATTAAAACGTCCTCACGTGTATCTCTGGAAATTATTTCCCGTAGCCTTAAACAATTTTACTCAAGAAGCTATGCTTAAGAACAGCGATAAAAGTAAAATAAGCCAGGTTTTACTTAGAAATGGTAAATGTTATAACATAGCCGTGGGCGGTAAAGTTATGATATTGTAACGGCAAGTTTAGCAAGCGCTGCACTAAACCGCACAGTTTGCAACTAAAGTTAGGATCAGGTTGCGCCGCTATTTTTCACTGTAAAATATCTGCTGAAATGTATCAACTTCAGTTATGTAGCGTCGAAATATGATGTTGTGATAACCGTGATTATTTTAGTTATATATGAAGAGAGTATTACTGATTGCGATTTTTATGTTGAAGAGTATAACGTCACTGTAGAATGATAACCTCGTATGTCCAGAATCCAAACTTTACAGGAAACAAAAAAAATGTTTCATTTCCTCAATGTTTTTGTAGTATATATATTTTTTTTTTGGCATTAGTAGTCATTTATTGGTTTCACGGTTTCACCGTGTTATAAAATATGTGGCTTTCATTCGATTTTCACAAAAAAAGAAGAGAGAAGTTCGTTTTTGACATACGTGGTTTTCATTCTACAGCAACGATAACTGATTTAATCCTTTTCTTGTTGACATAGTTTTTATGCCACCTTGGCCGCCCGACTTGGCTTACTTACTGCTTCAATATTATTATATAATCAATGCAGTGCAATTATAGTAATTTGTAGTAAGTGATTATTTAGCTGACAGACATTATATGTATACGAGTGTCAACATAACTATCAACATTAGCGAGCGCCTCGAACAAAAAAACATACCATTTCTTCTTTTTTTTTCAGTAAGTTTGAATAAATGCGGTTTCAAGGAAATTGTGTTAATTCTTATAATTTTAGCAACAGGAACTTTGACTGAAACATAATAATCGGACTTGTCGGTGTTGTTGGAGGTTTTAATAAGAGAGTCTTAACATTCTCGAAACTACAACGTACCTACTCGTACGTTGTAGTTTCGAGTGCCGTATGTACCGTCTAATATAATACCGGCTCAAGTTGTACTTGTGGGCTACAAAGTATGGAACTACTAAATACCTGCTGAACACAATCGTCGAACGTTTCATATCGCAGCGTCCGCACTTGTGCAGTTCCGAACTTGCAGTTCTACACTCAGAGTATAAATACTCGCTGTAGACCTCTAAAAATCTATTGGTATTATTGGTGACATAACCAAGAAACATACCGTCTATACTTCACAAAGGTATAGCCAGAAATGTACCTGATATTACACCCACATTTCAACAGTTATGTCTAAGTCCCATGTAACAGGGGGCGAGCCTATGGCGCGGCTGCTACTGAAACAGTGCTGATGGAAAAACCAATAACAATTTTCCCCACCTGGGGATTGAACCCAAGAGCTCATGCTTAGCATTCACTTGCGACTACTAGACCAATGGGCAGTTGAAGTGAGGCTATCAGTATTATTGGTGACATTAAGTGCAAAAATAACATTCTTAATTTTATTGTCTTTTCAGTCTCATTCTTAAGAGATTTTTTATTTGTATCTTCCAATCCATAATAACATTTACGTTCACTCAGTTTTCTATTTGCTGGCTAAATCATTTTATTTCTACGTGCAGCTTGTCTCGTTCATACTGCGTTGTCCAGTCTTTGTGTGGCAGGCGGAGTCTTGTGCAATCTTGTGCGAACAAGCCATGTTTATTCGGTCGGACATTCCGATAGCGGCCGGAATTATTTGTACGTTTGTCTATTGCTGCCCACTCGGGGAGATAAATCAATGTGGAGTTTACCGCTCCCGATACAAGGGTGGTATAGAAAGTATTCAACTGGGTTAGGGAAAATGTGTCGTTATTGTAAACAGGTGCCGTCTTTAGATTAAGTCATCATTTTCCTACCAAATCCCATTCTATTTGGGGTCGGCGCAACACGTTCTCTTCTTCCATTCTTCTCTGTTAGACGTCACGGTGGCATTTACTCCTTTCTCTTTCATATCACTCCTCACACAATCCATCAATCTTTTCTTCGGCCTTCCTCTGCCTCTCCATCCATCAACATTTATTTGTATCCATCACTTTTTTAGTCACAAAGGTTCATCCCTCCTCAAGATTAAGTAATCGTTGGATTTGTTGTATCAAAGATGTATAATCATACCAAGTATATATATCAACAGACCAAGTTTAATCATAACCTTATGCCTGTAGTCCCTGAAGAGTTAAGCAGAGAAATACCTATATAGTCCCTACATTTACTCTGTCGGTTATGTTGAAGGCCCATGCAACAGGGTATGAGTTTATCTCACAGATATTCAGGCATCAATAGCTTAAAAAATTAAAGTGACTAATATAAGAAGAAAAGTTACTATTACTAGTACTAGGTACTATTCATCTGCATATAAATTATTAGGTACAATATATGGCGCTCAATAACAGCTTTGCATAACAGAACACCATAAATCGTCAATCTAAATCCCGATACAAAAATCCCGTGCGCCGAGATTACGAGACTCCTATAAAAATTTCAACAAAGTAAAATAAAGCATGGTGCAGACTCGCGGGTAATCCGCCGACCTAAATATACGCGCGCGTGTGTCATCACATCGGGAGGACGGCTTAAAGAGGTACCAACCAGTTGATACTCCCCACGATTTTATTCCTCCCAAAGAAAATATTGTACTTAGCAAGATTATGAAAGGAAAAAAAATATAAGTTCCGAGATTGGCACTCCACTTCAAAAGAGTAAAGATATATTTTTGCTTATTCTCGTACTAAATCGCTTTTCCTGAGATGGTTTTAATGCGATTTTATTATGAGAAGGCAAATACGATGTTCACGTGAGTGCTTCATATCGCGGCGTATTTGATTTCGTTTTGCGTTTACATCTTTAGACATTTTCGTTAGAATGCAAAAATAAAAATAACAAAATATGGTTTCAACCTGATATAATGAAACCGATATGGCAACCCACATTTCATTATTTTGCATTTTGAAACATCAATTTGTATCATCATCCACATTTGTTCACAGATGCTTGTATATCGTCCGGATTGATATCCCATTACTAATGGCTTCGTGAGTTGATGAAATAAAATACGGATTTTTTTAATAATATTTATTAATACTCCCTTTTTCTTATTACAATTTATGTACAAGATACAAAAGAAACGAAATCAACCCCTTCAGTAATCAGTTGCCGGGTATCCACATGGATACCCACTATTAAAAACGACCCTTCCTTTCAACCGTACAAATAAGTCGTCGAATTACATTTAATAACATCATACTACGCTTTATTTAAAGGAACATAGCTAGGTATATTTCTGCTACCGTACTATCGCAATATTTCAGTATTAAACTACTTTACAAGTATACAAGAAGATGGGAAAAGTCAACGGTTGGTGTTGTCGAGTGTAGCGCGTGGTACGGAACCCAATGTACGCGCGTAAGTAACGAGCTGCGCGGGAATCAATTAGACACTCCGCTTCAAATAACCCCAAATTTACTCCGCGCCGTAAACCTAATAAGTCTCGCGTTACGCAGCGTAAATTGACTCTGTACGGATCTAGATTAACATGGAAATTAAATTCTAGTACCTGCGATGAAAATTCAGTTTATACATAAAAGTTTTAGTGGAAAACAGTCAATAGATTCTTAATAATTATTTGTCGTTATTTCCTAGTAATTACAGTTTGAAGCCTCTTGCCGTCGGAAATATGGAGTCCGGTGTATTTCGATTACAAAGGGAAAGTTTGATACAAAGGTGAGTCTGTGTATAGCTTGCGTAGGCGTGCGAAGGCGAAGTTTCGCCGTAGGCTTGTTGGCCAACTTACCTGCTTGGAATTCTCAACACAAACTTATTTGACACTGCAACACCCACAGGTGAATCACGTATTAGTAGGGTGGGGGCGAAGTTTGCGCGGTTTTGTTTACGTCAAGCAGTCTTTACTTTACGGAACATATTGCGTAATTTGAACAATCAGTGTACACTCTGCTTGAGAATAAACACTTCAATAATTTACGTTCGTGTTTTCTGAATTTTAATTATTTCTGATGTTAACAGTTCGAACTAAAAAGTATTTTTAATTGTAATGTGTATTGATAATATTATTATGTTGTGCTGGAAAACAGGACGATTATTTGAATGAGCATCAATTATAATAATTATTATAATGTGCAAATATTGACCTACCTCACTCTACTCTTTCTTTTTATATTTTTTATTGTCTGTTGTGTGCACTTGTGGAATGTGCTAAATAAATATGTTTTCTTTCTTTCTTTCTTTCTTACTCATTACTTTTTGTTAAACACGCTTTAAAATGATTGATGAAATGGTATAATCAAATTAAGGAAGCAGGAAATAAATTGTTTTCAAAAGATTTTTTTTCAGAACACAGAAATTCTCGGAAACAAAGAGTAATGAACACTTTCATCTACCTAAACACTTCCTATTTCCGACGGAAAGAGACTTAAGTTAATTTTAAATAGGTTGTTCTAAGAACAAAATAAGGAAAAACAGTTTTTCACCACTCGAATGGTAGAACGACTAGGTACTATAATATCCAATCTTATGTATTAAACTCGTTTATTTTGTATTTACAACAATACGAAATATTTACAATGCGATCTGATATAAACTTTATTTATTCTACATTATTACGTATAGTTTACTTTATGTACAAAAAATGTTTTACATTCACTTGTTTCTTAAATAAGAATTCGTCAACAAAAATACCTATTATTTTTCGAAAATAATAATATTTGAAAATGAGCACTATTAAACGAGTTTAACGAAATCATATTTCATTTATTTTAAATAAATTATATAATAATACTGCCGCGTAACATTACAATCACAAATCGAAATTTTGCAAAAATGACAATTATTTTTATAACAATTCCTAAATTATGACTATTATTAAATTTAATATTACCTCTACACGTTAGGGGGTGGAGCTTTGTTGTTATTTTTAATATAAATGTAAACATTAAAACGACTTTATCACAATTAATTCCACTGTATCAACGTCCAAAAAAGTATTTGGACTTGTAAGGTAATGAAGTAACTCAATTTGTCCGACTACATGAACTGATATTTGTTCTAACAGTAAAAGAGAAGTGAGAGAAACATCCCAGTCCTGTTTCAATATTGAACCTGTATTACATGCCAAAAGGATTTGTACGTTTAATTATACTAATCAAATAACTTCAGTTAGAAAATTAGATTTACGACTTTACAAACATTTCAAAAATAACGAAGAAGGAATAAATATTACATTTATATGGAATGTCGTATTTCAATAAAATTAAATGACTAAAGTGCGCTTATACGGGCAACTCAATAACAAAACTCGTGGCAATAATAACGTCACAGCAACACCAATCAATATACAGCAACGCCAACTTTGTGCAGTAGTTGCCAAGAGTTGTGCAAGTTCAGTTGCCCGTGTGTAAATAAAGATCGCTCCGACCCCGCGACCGACTGCGGTTAAGCCGATCATCTGCAGACGGCCGACGACAACAGGTAGGTGACGATGGCACAGCTCAGCTGTGATGTGAGGTAGGACGACGCTCGGTTGCTCGTCTGCATCGCTGCTGGGTGCTCACCTGGACGAAAGGGTTTGAGTTTCAGTCTAGAAACATGTGTGGTACGTATATTGTTTCACGCGTTTGGTTTATTGTTTGAAAATAAACAGGGCTTTAGCGTTAACTGACATTTATCACCAACATCATTAAACCTAAAGGCTTTCTATTCATTTGGTCATAGGCTTCCTAACATTACCACAATAACCGATTCCGACGACTTCGTTCGTGAATCAGTTTAACATACGTTAAGAAGTTTAATCACGAACACTGTTATAGTCACAAGTGGGATCAATATCCATTATACTGTTGCCCGTTTACACTTACACTTAATGAAATGTCTAAACATTAATGCACTGTTGGAATGAATTGCAAAACTCGGTGCCGAGTCGAATATTAATACATTTTATATTGGCATTCTATCATGTTATGTGTCGATTTGTTTTTGTGGCAGTATGTGTAGCTTCTGACTCACCATTAAGCACGTGCACAGACACAGACGCAGGATGAGCATTGTTGGGCACACACGTGTAGTTCCCGGAGTCGGTGAGGGCAGCCTTGGTCACCAGTAGTTTGCTGGTGGTGCCACCTTCCGTTTTCTCCGTCTCCAGACTGATCCCCCCGCGAGGGCTGTCGAAGTCTACCACTGAGTTGCCGTGATACCTTGGGGAGAAAAGATAATCTTAAATAAGGAATTCAGTGTTGTGCGACAATCAATGACCCACAAAGAATTGGCGTTTGTGAAGGTACAGTATCTGTTTGAAGTTATTATTGTTTTTCAACGAAGATATCATTAGAATTCATCAATAACTCTGTAGGGATGCTCCGATTGTTTATTCTTGGAAATAAAAAATCGGAGCAACTGAACACTGTTTCAGGTACTCGTCAGCTACTCAAGATAAGTACCCAATAGGCTTTTCAAATGCTGGAACTAAAATTCAGCCAAACAGAAACATAGATGTTTGCCGAGTCCACGTAAATATTACGAACAATAAGATTTACCATAAAATGGAGGCTGTGGAAGGCGGCGACGAGTGCACATTCACTGAACACGTCAGCGATATTGTGCTTCCTTTCTTCACATACACATCCTGGGAGCCCCATATGGTCGCAGCAGCCGCTGCAACAAACCAAACAGAACCTTCACTACATAACGTGAAAGTACACAATCCGATGACGGTGACGGTACAAGCACAAGAAAATGCTTGCATATTTACAAATCGTATGCAAATGGGAATTCAGGGCTGACAGGTAAGCTTCTCAAATCTCGGGTAATGAAACTAGTAACATTTAGGAGCTACACGGGTTTGGGAGGATAACCACGGTGGTATCCAGGTTGTTAAAGGTCATAAAAAGTCGATCAATGAGTTTTGATAGCCAATGTCACGTGCAATCACTTGAACATAATCTTTTAAGATCACTGACGTAAAGTGCTCTTAGTTTTCTGGAATTTTCCAGCCAGTTACTCTCGTATGAAGATAAATTGAAGTTTGAACGTAAATAAATCACTGGTACCCAAGCTCAGCTAAAACCCTTTATAACTCTTTTAAGAGCCTACTCGAACAAGACAATAATGATGATGCAACTTTAAAAGCCAAGCCGAGCCAATCCCACTTCGACTAAACCTAATTTGACTTTAAAAAGTGTTTAACTTAGCATTATGGCTTTCTCTAACTTACTCAATTCCAAACACTGGTTGACGTAACGACTAAAACGTTTATTTTTATTATGGCAACCCACCGATTTGGATGTTGGCAATAAAATTTTATTCTACTTTCTGCGGCACTGTTTTTGACAATAATAGCTCGTCGGCCAAGTTTCACGTTAATTTTGTTACGGCAATATTTCTTTTCTGCTTCGTTTAACTAAAAGTTACGCTTTTGTAACTTTGTGTCTTCAGTGACAACCATGCATTTGTTTATATGTTACGCTACCCGATAGAGGTCAACCAACATGAACTACACAAACTGTATCTACTGCATGGACATCTCGCGTCGAGTTCATGCAAATTCAAAAAGCGCTACGCCGCACGCGAACCAAACTCCATCTAATAATATCCAACAAAACATCTCGTGCTGTCAACGAAAACACGAAAATTAAGCCGCTACGAACAGATGAAAGTATAATGAAGTACTAATGAATAAACAAATGAAAAATGTAATTAAAAATGAAGAGAAGGATACGAAACCGGTACCTGAGGAGCGGGGCGGGGCCGAGGTCGCGGGGATGAGGGACTCATCTGGAATTCACAAGACAACAGCTTAGGAGAGGGCGAGGAATACAAAACAGCATGTGACCCTACCAGAGATGCATCGAAAGAGTTGAACATAGTATTAGATTTGGTAGAATTAGCGATAGAGATGGCAATGGAATGGGAATTAGTGACCTAGCGACGGACTGGCACGCTGATGTGGCAGACGACCTTGATACAGAGTTTATTATTCAAATCACAGTCTGTACAGAAGTCTGGGGACTAGAAAATGGGAGATGACGTGATAGAATTAAAACTGTGTCCCAGATGAGTTAAACTTGGGAGTTTTGTGAGAGCTTATCAATTAGAGTAGTTCAGACCCCGCCGTGAATAATAATATTGTGGAGGATTTATACAGTGATGTTACTACGTGTGCACTTACCGGTGTCTCTGTGTTACAAGATTGCAGAAACAATATCATCTGGCATTCTTACATTAAAAAAAAACCTTAAAACCATAAATTATCAAATGACATGAGTTGATCTAGTGATTTCTACTGTATATTATTGTTATCTTCACAAAGACCTACAAATTTAGGACAAAAAACAAAAAAAAATGTCTGGACTACTTAATTAGAAACAAACTCGATTGGAACCATGGCAACGTCAGCGTAGGCGTCTTATCTTTCGGTTTCCCTATTGCTCCTTCAAGTAAACACGTTATTATGCTAAAACGAGACCGTTAATTGGAAGACAGTTGGCCAAAATTCTTACTTTATAAATTCAACTAAAATGCCGTTCCGAAATAAATTATAATATGCAACAAAATGACCGCGGTCTTAAAATGAAGAGAAAAATAAAATTGCATTCGAAAACTGTAATTTAAAAGCACAATCTCAAAGCTAGCTTTGCTATCTGAGAACTCTTATCCAATTTTAAACTCTGGACAATCAACTACATATAAAACTATACGAAACAATCTCAGTGAGGCATGGTCGGACATTTTTCAACAATAACAAGCGGTGTAATTGGCTGTGAGGTGAATTTGAGAGGCTCGCATGATGTATCTACCGACGGAGCGTGCACTAACAAATTGGCAACTATGAAAACGAGTCGGGTAAAAAATTGTGCTCATTTAGGCAACAGCGGTTTCGGTAACGAAACGGATTTGTTCCGGCACATCACTCACGTAATCGATAATGGACTTGGACTCCTAGGACTGTCTGGATTTTCTAGAATAGATGGAGGGAATTTTTCTCTTCTACAAATGCTGCTGGTGTAAGTATGTCGTCTAGATTAAACCGTGACAGTAGACGCTTTGGTTTCGTTCAGTTTCTTCTTTATAATGTTTGAATTAAATTTATTTATTTTTGTCAGTCATCTTTAGTATTTATCTGAGCTGTCGTCGGGAATTCCTTGGAAGCGGTAATAGGGTAGTTGACTGACAAAAAAAAATATGATTCTGTTTAGTCCGTCTGTTAGATTTTTGAAAAATATTGCATACGTGTTACCAAGTTAATCAAACGAATACAAAACGTTTTTTTTTTTACGTCACTTTCTGGTAAAAAATGTACCTACCAAACTCTGACGTCACACGACCTTTCGAAGCACAGTATTGTCTTCATTTTTTGTTTACGTGAAAAAAGAAAAAAAATTTGCTCAATATTTTTTGGAAATCTATCTGACGGACATATTTTTTGTCAACTACCGTATTGTGATCCAGACTATCTCGCAATCTTGTGACTTAAACACGGATAAATTTTCATTAGATTTCTTGAATCATTTTATTGAGTTTTCCAGATTTAGAAAGATTCGCCGTTTCATAAAATATTTCAAATAATTTATTTTAATAATGCTAACAATGATGATTTTAATTATTTGTGAACCTCTTGTTTTCTAACGCAAAAAGGTCCTTGCTCCTTCGTCCTAGCAGATTTTCGAAACAGAAATTCATAAAATAACAAAATCCGTGAAGGTATGACACAAAGATGAATCTAGTTGGTAAAGACAAACTAAAAATAGAACAGCCACTGGCTGTATAGATTTTCGTTCTCCGTAAGAGTTAGAACGGTTTAGTTACATCATGTTGTCATAAACACGTAGATAAGCTTACTGACAGCATATACTTATTTCGAGATGTTGTACATAAATTCTTAAAGGAAAATTTCAAAGAGTAAAGCCAATTTAAAATTAAAATCATAGTTACTTATTCAAATAAGGCTGAGACTCGGCATTTCTTGCATTTTTTCGAAAATCAAAATACTGAACACTAGCTGATGCCCGCGGCTTCCCACACGAAGAAAATATACACTTAAACCTTCCTGGAGGACACTATATATATCCATTGGTGGAAACAGCATGAAAATCGGTGCAGTAGTTTTAAAGTCTCTCGCGAACAGACAAACAGACGCGGAGGAGGTCTTTGTTTTATAATTTGTAGTGAAAACTGTCCCAAAAACACTTTTAGCCCTTCTTAGTGTAAACCAGGGAGACGTAGTGAAACAAAACCCAGCGTTTTAAATAAAAAAAATGTAGAACTGATAGAAAGCTACATCATTCCTGAGTGACATTTTAATTTCAATAGGCACCCATTTAATTCTTCGTCGAGGTGAAGCCATGATGTATTTAAACACCATCAGGCCTGCACATAAACAAATCCATCCAAAACAAATGCAGTCATAATCCACGTTTTATAATTAAAAACACAAGGTGCGGAGCGTCGAGCGATGCAGACACTCAGAAATAGAGTTATTTTATAGAGATGAGTTGGTAGGGGCGAGTTTGTAAGGGCGAGTTTTTAATGTTTCATAACGAAGGAATAAAATTTAAGTGACAACAACATGCTCTAAACTTTCCGGGTTGCGGTTAACTTAAAAGGGTTATGCTTTTTTATTTTATAATCCGGGTGAGTGACGCTTTGTTGTGACGGTTAACTATCTAACCGGATTATAAAACGTATGGAGTGAGGTGGTATTTTATCTGCTTTCAAAAGAGCTTATACGTATATAATATGTTATTTGCTCCGCTGTCAAATTAATTTGGTTTTTATAATATCATAGCTGTTGTACTTAAACGATTTTATAAACTGTTTGCTCTACACTGTGGTTATCATAATATTTTAATACCAGCCTATAGCTGTCTCACTGCAAAACAATAATCTCTCCTCATCCAGAGAAGGACCCAACATTGCTACAGGCGGATTGACGTTTACCGACATACCGTATGTAGTATGATTGTATAATTATATTTATTTATTTGAAACTATATTTCGAGCCATTTGGGGTTACAACTCTGGGGTACGAGTGCTCATAGCCTATTCAAGGAAATTTCTGACACTTTTCGTGACCCAAGGGCTGGCTTTTACCTTGGCCAGAGGCTAAGTGTTAATGCTGCCAGTCGAGCAGTCTTTTGGGCACATTACCGGCTGACAACGTTGAGGAGCAGTTTTAAGGCCTTTTAAGTTCCTTGTTAGATTATTGAATAGTTTTTTAATAATGTGTTTTGTTAGTTTACTCTAGTAAATAAGAATGTTTTAATACTGTAATTTAAATATAAACAGATATGGACTTTATTTGTTGTGGTATGTTTTCCTTTACTTATTTCGGAGATATCAAAAACACACAAAATTATGAACGGGTTTCCTCACTGCTAATAACGTATTTATGTCAACATGAATTTTTAATATAGTATATTTTAACCCGCAAACCTTTGCTAAATGGGAAAAAGTTAACTGTCAGTACTAATTCCGACGATATAATAAGATTTATTTTGTTTAACCCTACCGCACTCAAGTCACTTTAATCTTTATTACAGCAATCATCTGACGTGGCTTAGGGTTGATTACAGTGATGTAATTATCGTTCACCGTATATGTGCCACTTTTGTAAGTACATGTTTAAATAAGAAAAGAAATAAATTAAGTTACTCGTTTCGGGTAAAATTATGATAAAGAACTCTATAAAGACGTTCATAATATCTACAAATTACAGCAAATTCCATAGTGGACGAAACCAAAACAAAAATGATAATACAGAAAATTCCTCTGCCATCAGTTTGTAGGACATAATAAATATCGCACATATTTGCAAGATAAAAGCATTTTCCTGCTACATGAACAAGGACAGAAGAATTTCTCAGTCCATTGAAACAAAACAGTAATAGAATTTTTCCGTACATATTTTTTCGTGAATAATCTGTGCGAGTCCCACTAGGTGGTACTTCGAGCCCGATGTTCCGTGCGATTGATTTGAACGGATTTGTGAGTTTTACTTTGACAAGTCACCTGAGTTGAGTATGTATTTAATGGTTATTTAAATGGCTTCCTGCATGGTCTTTTAAAAGACCATTTTGTTTTTGTACTTTGATGTGTGAAAAGGGTGCGATTACTTAAGTATAACTAAGTACATCTTTATCGGAATCGAATCCACGACCACCGGGTCACAAGGCAAATGCCTAAACCACTCGACCACGGAGGCAGTTGCAAATGAGGTGACATCTCCGAAGGCTCATTATAGAGTACTAGATTGTGCCAGCGGCTTCGCCTGCGTGGAGTTCGATAATTGTCCCACGGGATCATACTACCGGGATAAGAAGTATCCTATGTGTTAATCCAGATTATAAACTATCTGTGTTCTAAATTTCATCCACATCCGTTCAGTAGTTTTTGCGTGAAAGAGTAACAAACATCCATTCATCCATCCATACATCTTCACAAACTTTCGCGTTAGTAGGATAGGATTTTGTTCCTGACAGGCATTTCTGAGAGGAACTATGTTTAACTACCTAAACCTAACTATATTAAAGCGTTCGATTTGGTTCTAGACTATCTATTAGGAATGATGTAATTAGTTTCTTTTACAACGTGAAAAACGGCAACAATAACTTTTGTTCCGTAAAGATAACATTTTATACACGCCCTTCGTGATTTTCATAAGAATTAATGCTCCGCAATTAATAAATCCTGACACATTTTTTTTAAACAACCTTGACCTGTTGTGCAAAATTAAATTTTGTGAAAACAACAAAAAATAACACACTTTTTTGAACGTCACAATTTGTTTAATTAACCCACTCAATTGTTTGGCCCTGACCCGCTCGGTCACAAAGTTTTTGTAAAGAACCCACTGGCTGGTTTAATTCTAAAGATTCATAATCGGATGAAAAAATACCAGCGTTTTTGTCTCTAATGGTTTTGCTGAGATATTTCGGTGAGTGTTAGTAATTACCATGCTTTTAATTTTAATTAAATATTCAGCGTTTTGTACGATTTTAATTGAAATTATGGATCTAGGTGTTGGGAGTAAATCTGGCTACTTATTATTGATGAAGAATTAAATTATCAAATAATTTCTTAGTGCCCCCCACTACTAGGGAAAAGTAGAGATCCCTAACATCTTCCACCAGTGATAGTTTTGCACCACTTCTCGTTATTCATAAGGAAAAAATACTAAATTATGTTTGAACTACGGGAAGTCAGTTTAAGTGTTTTTACATTTCCAAGTACCTATATATTTACTAAACATGTTTAAACCTAAATTCGTGTATAAAGTCTATTTCACGAAAGAAGTCCCGCAGACGCAGCGCTGTATAAAATAAAAAAATAAAATAAAAATAAAAATGTTTATTTGACACTTAAAAATACAAGTTACAAGCACAATAAGAGAGCATACAAGTATTTTGTCACAAATGAGATCCTAACCCCCAAACTAGGCCTGAACCTGTATTTTAGGGGTCAGCGTTAAGCCATGGGTGCTATATACGTAAAGAATTTACAGCATTTGAGTGTCAAGTTGACAGCGAAGATTATTGCCGTTTGGTAACATGGTAAGGTATGGGTTAACATTTAATATAGGAACTTTAATAAAGTAAAAAATAAAAATGTAGTAAAAAAAAAATTATAAAAAACAAAGAAAAAAAATTATAATGCTAAAGGGTTATGTGTATTGCTGTGTGTGAAAGTGTGTGAGTTGATGAGTGCTCGTGTGTACGTGTGCATGTGGTGTAAGTGTGTTGTGTGTGTGCGTTGGGATGTCTGGTTTATTTCGCACCTTAAAATGTGTAGAAGGACGAGAAAAAGTAAGAATTGAAAACAGTGTGTATAGATTTTAGATAACAATATACTATACTATGAATGTGAATAAGCTTTCAGTCTCCTGATAGTCCATCTTTCGGAGCCAGTCAGCTACTCTCTTTTTCATTTCTTGCCGACACATTTTACCAATGTTTAGCTTTTTATTTGCGAGATTGTATAGTTTGCTACTTAAGCTATTAAATTGATGTTTGGCAAATGAAGTTCGGCAGGGTATAGTAGGGCATATCGAAAATTTGCTACGTTTATCTGGGTTGGGTAAGGGAACACTTCCTTGTCTTCTTTGGGTGATTTTGAGCACATAGAGCTGGCGGACAGTAAGGACTTGGAGCTCAGAGAATAATTGTGAGGTGGGGAACCTGTACGGTTTCTTGATCATAACCTTGAGCACAGCTCTCTGTGCTCGCTCCAACCCGAGCAGATAGGTCTTGGCTGCACCTCCCCACACGGTAATGCAGTATTGTATAATCGACTGACATAGGGCTAGGTAGACAAGTTTTAGATGCTCTAATGTTGCAGACTCTCTAAGGGTCCTGAATACATTTATGAGTCGCCTCACTCTGGCAATGATCGAGCCAATCTGTCTGTCCCACCTCAGTCCATCATCCATCACCACACCTAGATATTTGGCCGATTCTACCCGAGAGATTGCCTGACAGGTACATTTGTGTCGGTTCTCACAAGTATGTGCTATTATGGAATAGTCAGGCAAGGGCTTAGTGTTGGGTCTCAAGGAAAAGGGTAGAAAATGAGTTTTGTTCAAGTTTAGTGTAAGGAGATTTAGTCTTAGCCAGGTCACTATTTTGGAGAGGGAATGTTCGGCTCTTTCCTTGACCAACTGCCAATTCTGTCCCCAGACGAAGACTGCAGTATCATCTGCATAAGTGAAAATTTTGGTGTGTTGAAGTGACATTGTACAGAGGTCATTTATATATACCAGAAACAGCAGGGGCCCTAAAATACTGCCCTGCGGGACACCAAAAAGGATTGTGCGCTCCTCACTAAGACAATCGCCTATTCTGACACATTGCTTACGCCGGGATAGATAGTCTTTAAACATATTCAGAATAGAGCCTCGTACTCCTATTCGTTCTAACTTTGATAAGAGGATAGGGACAGAAACTGTATCAAACGCCTTGGAGAGATCTAGATATATACATAGGCATCTATTTCTTTTGTCTAGGTTTTCCACTACTTGCTCAGTTAAATCCAATACTGCATCCTCTGTAGAGACACCTGATCTGAATCCGTACTGGTTGTCAGCAAAGATTTTAAATCGATTCATAAAATTTTTGAGGGATTTGTACAGAATTTTTTCGAGAATCTTCGATAAGGCTGACAACACCGATATGGGCCTATAATTATTGATGCAGTCTCTGTCCCCACCCTTATATATTGGATAAACAATAGCTTTTTTCAAAGCATCAGGGAAAACTCCAGTACTAATAGAACGATTACAAATGTGTGTTATAGGTGGAATCAGTACACGTCGGCAGTCCCTGAGGAGAGAGGACGGAATTCCATCCCAACCAGTTGCAGAATCCGGCCGCAGCTGTAGGATAGTGGATTCAATATCCGCTTCATCCACTTCGAGAATAACGCGCGAGTTGACATTGTTTTCAGGACAGGCTGATGCAGGGGTCCGAAAGGAAAGAGAGTCATTTGCAGATGAGGTCTGAGACAGAAGAATGTTGTTTGCTAGATTTTTGCCGACATCAGTGAAAAAGTTACAGACAACGTCAGCAGATGATTTTGGACTATCTGAAATTTGGAGTAGTTCCATAGGATTGTTTCTGACCTTCCGAGTATTAGTTATCTCTTTGATAGCTTTCCATAAGGCTTTAGGGTCGTTGCCTGCTTTGTCCAGTTGACTTTTCTCATAAGCGATTTTTATTTTCCGTAGGATCTGATTTGTAAAGTTCCTGTATCGTGTATATGTTACTTTAAGTGTCATGTTATCCGGAGATTTTTTTGCTTTGGTATGTAACCTATCCCGATTTTTAATACAGCGCAGGAGCCCTGGTGTGATCCACGGCTTTAGAATTTTTTGCTTATTAGGCACCGGAACCGTTTGCGTGTGTTTTTTAACAATTGATGAGATTGTTGAAATGAAGTAGTTGGTTGCCTTGTTCGCGTCATCCATTTCAAAGAGAGGGTTAAAGTTTATGGTTTCTATTTCCAGTTTTATTGACGGATGATCAATACGAGACTTAGTGTTATTGTACAGCCGTTTAGGACACACGTTTTCTAGGAACAATACTACAGGCATGTGATCGGTTATATTTGATTCTAGGACTAGTGTTGTAGAAGGCAGTTTAGATTTTAATAGAATGTGGTCAAGACATGTTTTGATCCTAGTAGGAAGTGTGTGCGTAGGGAAAAAACCGTGGGAAGCATTAAATGTAAGGTATTCCTCTGAAATAGGGTCTTTATTCATGTTACAAATGTCAATGTTGATATCACCAACAAGGACGTGCGTACTAGTTTTTAGTCCAGTATAAACGGTGTTTAAACTGTCTAAGAAATTATCGTGATTAGTTCTAGTCTTAAGTGAAGGGGGGCGATAAATGGCAACTATTTCTAAGTTTTTTCCTATTTGACAAACCATACAATTTGCATCTTTGAAAACTGGTTCATAAACGAGACAGGTTAGTTTTGTGCTGGTAAAAATAATAATACCGTCATTTTGGTTAACTGTGTTTCTGGTGTAATGTGATACATAACCATCTAGGGTAGGTAGATCTTTTACCTTGCTAAGCCAACATTCGGATAGGACTATTACATCAAAGTATACTTTTGTAAGAGACAATAAGATGCGGAGTTCGTCAAAATTTTTATTTACACTTCTAATATTGATGTGAATTATTTTTATAGCTCTACTAGAATTGCCAGCATACTTGTTACAGTCCTCTGGACAGCAAATGTAAGAATTTTTGAGATTGCACAAGTCAAGGTCGTTATTAATATTATTGATTTGATCACAATTAGCCATTTGGACGGAAAACAAAAACAATATTGGTGCAAATTGCGAACATTTTGTATTCATAAATACTGTTGTACTTATTGTTCTTAAGTCGTATAGGGAACATGTAGGGTGTGAGAACCTGAGTATAAAAATGCCTTTGTGGTAGGTGCGGTAAAGATGAGTGGTGAAGGGAGTGAGTGGGTGAATGAGTTGAGTTGTATTTTTGTGTGTGAAAGTAAGTTGTTGGTTTTATAAAAGCCTTATAAAGTTTTAACGGTAAAAAAGAGGTAGATTTAAAAAAGTTACGATTAATATAAATTTGATGTATAAAAGTTAGCCAGACAATAGAGTACTTTAGACACATTAACAGTCACAGACTCCTGCGCAGGTCTAATAGTGATTGTTCAGACGAGATTAGAAGTTGTTTTTCTCCTTGTACCTTACGCAGGAATATGTTACCGTTAGAAGACCAGCAAAATTGGAAGCCATTTTGTTTTGCAAATTCCTTTGACAGGTGAAAAAGTTTTTTTGAGCTTGCCGGAAGGTGATCACTAACATAAACTGGTTGCCGTTTACCAGAGATACCAATGACTTCGGTGTTGAGCTTGTTCTCTGTAGACGTGCTGCTTTTATTGAATGCTCTCACTGCGGCCACAGTCTCTTGTTTTAACTGCACGGATTGGAACTCCGCAACGATTGGGCGAATGGAGTCAGGCTTACCGGGTATGCGGTAGATGTCCCGGAGATCCGAAGCTGTTGTCGCCGACCCAATAGTCTGGCCAATCTTGCATACGATGTTAGAGAGGTCAGCACTTGTCTCCTTTTCACCCATAGGTATATTTCTTATTTCTATACAGGACGATCTGGACTTAAAATTTAGATCAAGCAACTTTCTTTCCAGGTTTTCAATACATTTACGCTGGGTCAGGTGTTCGCTGTCCAACTTTACGACCCCCGCTTTGATGTCCTCGTACTGCTTATTAATAAATTTCATTGACTTATCTGTGTCTTCCAAGGATTTTTGCATGTTGGAATTTTGTAACTTCAGTTCAGATATGTAGGCGGAGAGTTAGCTTATAAGATTATTCTGTTTTGTGAACATATCAGTGAGTTTTGAGTCAAACTCTGCCTTCCAGTTATTTAGCATTGCCATTATTTCGTGCTTCAAATCCAGCGGAGCCTGATCCCCTGGTGAATGGGGCTCGTCCAAGCGCAGGCGTTTGTTTTTACGTTTTTTGTTTAAAAACGAGCAGTCACTTTCTTTCACAGCGGTGTTTATATCAGATTCGGACTGCGTATGGCTTAGAGAGATAGAAGAAGTTGATGGAGGCGAGCGCTGCAACGAAGTTTGCGACATTGCTTCTGCGCTCGCGTAACGTCGACGAAGTAAATACAAGCGGCCGGATTGATGACACAGTAGCGCACAGAACGCGATCCTTTCCAGCAGCTGGGCACTGTGCAACACCGTGTGTAGTGGGCGGAGCCAACGCACCGGCCGGTCGCCGCGTTTATGACTCAGTGACACGGAGCGACACAGATCAACACAGAACGCGATCCTTTCCAATTAGCTGACACAGTGTTTTTTCCTTTGTGTCCGTTATTTAAAATGTTAATATTTGTTTTGTGTTTTAATCGACAACCACTTGTAATTTTGTATGTCGCGCGACATAATGTTGTTTCACAACTTTTGACATCGTAAATAAACCTTATAACGCACTAATCCAATAATAAACTCACAAAATATCTACCACAACAAACGCACCTTGATAACATCGACAAACGACAACATGGCCGATCTGTTAAATTTTGTTCCACAATTGTCCGCGGGACTTCTTTCGTGAAATGGACTTTACATTAAACTTGTACGGAGATACTCACTTAATTTATTTACGATCACGCAGGATCACATCAAACCAGGCTAAGTAACAACTTATAAATATTCAAAATAATCTGTTTCTACCTGTTAAATAATGGAAACATTGCACCATTATTATTTAAAACTAAGGGACCACTGGACCAAGCTATCATATCTAATTCACGTACACTGATTTTATAAATAATTCCTTTAGAATTGATGACGGAATTCTCCTTTAAATATAGGGTTACCAAATCTGATTTTTTCCTTGACATGTCTGACTTTACGGCTTTACGGCGTTTGGACTTTATTCGGCCTTATCATTTGTAAGCTTTCGACTTGAACATATTTGTTGGAGAATAAAATTAGTATGTAAGACTAATAAAACAGTATATAAATAAAGATCGAAAAATATAGAAACTGTAATTCTGGGTTTTTTTTCATAAAGTTCGGCTTTTAATAAATGTTGACACATTTATTAAAATTCGAAATAGAAACAAGATATTTCATTCTTAATTTGTCACAGGGACATGAGCAAACAAAAAAAAATAATAAAAAGAGAATCACTTGGAAATAAAAATACAAAGCCGAAAAAAATAACCTACATTGGAAATGGCAACCCTACTTAGATTACTTTAAATTATTCACTAAAGGCCTCGCCTCCATTTATATTAGATGCCTCCCTTTGATCGTTCGTTAAGGCAGGACACCGATCTGATAGGAACTTGATCAATTTCTATTGAAATGCTATCGAGATGATGATACTATTGTATTTATTTGATTTGTTTTTTATGTTTTGTATAGCTTAATGTTTAATATCAGCCTCTTACTACCTCACCGTTGAGCAACCGTCTCTTTTCATACAAAGGAGGCACTACATTGATCACTATGCTTGCTCAAGGTGGAAAGGTAATTCCTGACTTTAGTATATTAGTTAAAATAGCTGATGCCCGCGACTATGCCAGCGTGACAAATTATATATTATTAAAATCTTCCTCGAGAACCACTCTATTCATACAACATAGAAAACAGTATAAAAATCGATGCAGTAGTTTTTGAGTTTATCGCGAACAGACAGACAGACAGACGCGTTGGAGGACTTTGCCTTATAATATCTAGTGAAGTGAAGTCTAGCTTTTCAAGCAAGGTTTCCCGCCATCGATTTTAGATTCAAGATTTACTTGGAAAGTTCATATGGATTTAAAAATATTTGAACACTTTTTTAACACGTTATACTTGTTATTATTTCTTATTCTCAAATGTCTTTTTTCTGTATTAATTTTGTTTTGATCATAAATACAACCCACATAACATAGCGACAATAATTACGAAAATAATTCTAATGAATAAGAATGTGTCTCAGCAGTATTAATATCTATATTTTATGTCTTCATAATCTTGCGGGCTTTCATCAGCCCTCGGTTAATTAAACAGAATATTATACGACAGATATAACGGTCACTTTAATATTAGCATTGCATTAATTTATTACATGCCTAAACTTTATTAATTAGATTGTCAACCTCTGCGTCAATATGTTTGGCCTTTGTTGAGGTCACATACGTCATCGCAAACGATCCCTCAAGTTAATATTGATTTTGGAATCCACTAGTAAGTACCAGTAATATAAATGAAAAAAACTTGAGAGGTGTCAAGGAACACCCGGATGGAACGAAGTTATTGTTATTATTTTTTATTATGTTATGGAAAAAAAAAAAAGAAATGTAGAAATGAAAATATCTGGCTTGCTTTCTATAAGAGAGAGAGAGACAGACAGAGAAACATGCGACGCCGCACAGCTTACAATAGCTTACTATAGCAAAAAGTGTCGTGACAACTTTTCGTACGAATTTTTTCCGTCTAGCCCCCTTTCACAACGCGCGATAAGGAACTTCGTTCCAAAAAATAACTTCGCTTTTTTGTTTGTCTGTCTGTTACTTACGCCTGAACCAAAAGCTACAATCCCAGTCATAAAGCATAATAACTTCTGAAAGTACTGTTTTTGTCCGTTCCAAAAAATATCTCAAAAAACTTCAAGGGTACTCTTTAAAATCAAAATATATTACTTGTATCCTATCATATTGGTACCTTCTGGTCCGAAGATGTTGCCAATTTTCACAGTTATTATAGAAAGTAAAGCCTCCACAACACAAGTATTATCTTCTCAGTCACGTTCGACAATAATGTACTGCGATTGCTCGCCTTAAAATCTGAACTGTTTATAAATAACTTATTATTGACTCATTTAAAAGTCTATGAATGTTTCTAGTTAGTTTGAGATTTAAGTTCATTAAGATGTTGACATTGAATACTGAGATGAAGAAGGGTCCCGTTCCGACGACGGAACCCTGAAACGCCCATTAAATCCGCTAAAACTTAAACAGAATAAAATAAGTGTAGTAACGCGATACAAAGACGCGGGGCGTCTCGTATGACGCAGATAGATGTGTTCCACTTTGTACCGCGGCATTAGCCCCACTACTAATATGACGAGAGATGAATGCCGGATTACGCCATCGTCACTTTTCATGCGTATACCCGGCGCCCGGACTGAAGGTCCAAGGCTTTTTGTATTGTTTATCCTTGTTATACGAGGACGTTGTGGGTAATGGCCTGAAATGTTTCTTTTTAAACCTCGTTTTGATGTATTTTCCTTTCTTGTTTGGTTCTTTGAATCACACGACAGGATTTTATAGTACTAATTTTTTTATAGAAATTAGGATTCGTACGAGAAATTCATCAATGAAATGAAAGACTAAGGGTGTAATTCATCAATGAATCTAAAAGGGACGAGCACAATCTAAACCACTATCAAGAGCTATCGGTGTCATTACTGGAAATATTTATGCTGTCAGCTCATTTACGTCAGCCCGTCAGATGTGCTGATCTCGTTTAGCTGTAATGGTGAAATCCAGTCTACGTTTAACTGGTTTTCAGTGTGGTGCATTTAAAATGAAAATGAATGACATAATGGTGCCTCAAAAACATTCTAGCGCTCTAGTGGTAAAGTGAAGAAAATTATGCACTCTACACAAGCGAACCGCTAAGTAAAATTATTTTATATTTTTATTACGATTGCAGGTAAATAAGGGCAACTCTCAAGCCCATAAAGGCACATGTAATTTCACCTAAGTACCGTCAATTTTACCCCTTTACTATTTTTGCTCATTTTATTTAGGTTTCCATTGCCGGATATGATTACCCCGCTTGTAATTCGAGGGTCGTCCTGACCCCTTCGTAAAATATGTAGGAACCATTTCAATGTGTCATTATACATTCTGTTTGGGTATGCCGTGTGTTTTTGTTACAAAATACGGTTTATTAAAATTAAAAGTTGGTATATTTTTTTAACGACAGGGTCATTCGAATGATGTTTTAATTATTTATTTACCGTATTTTATTATTTTATCACTCACAGAAAAGGTACCATCACCCGTTACGGACAAAAACGCGGTCTTAAAAGTAGAAAACAAGAAAATAATTCTTAAATTAATATAAGTAAATAACGTAATAATAAGTATAATTATTATAGATGACAGACGTAGTCGCATGCCACTGATACCTGATGCTCCTTCATGGAGTTCTCATTGATACAGAAGTCAGCTGCTAGTTGTCATTAGCAAGGGGGCATGCGACTACGACTGTCCTGTGAATTAATTTGATTTTGAGAAAATGGCTTACAACGAGGGGTTCTAAGAAATAATCTGTTAACTAATTTAAAAAAAATATATATATATAATAATATATTAGAAATAATCTGTTAATAAGCTGAACTCAGATTTCCATTCAATGTGGGCTGATACGATATTAAATTGTTGGTCATAAAGAATAAATTATTGTCAAACTGCGTACATTCACAAGCACTAATATGAGTACTTAGCAAAAAAAAAGTGATTTTCTCGTGAAATAAATGTTTCTACTTTGAGATATGATCTATTTAGTCGAACAAAATCGCTTTAAGTCGCTGCGTGTTTACATATATTTTAGAGTCGTGATTGTGCTACATTAAAAATTAGAATAAATAATTCGTTTAAAGCAATGTATTAATTAACAAACAACATTTGCCGCTAGCAAAAGGAAATTTTAAGTTCCGAAAAACAAAATATTAAAAATTTCCTTTCCTTCTAATCTTATTAAATAATTTAAAAGGTTTCTCGACCACTTGGATATTATTGTTGCCTTATTTTCTTTGAGATCCTACATCAAATACAATAATAATTACTACTTACTTTAGAATATTTCTTCAAATTAAAGTTCTCTTCTTTTAAATTAGCTTCCAATTATTGTTTAGAGGCTGAATATTATCATAATAATTCGCTTAGTAACGAGAAATTATATGAAAAATATATTTGGCCGAATGTATCATCATAATGAATTAATGTAACATAGAGCAACGTTCCTAAAAACACTGAAAAATAATGTAAAATCTTCTAATAAGCAGCATTTCATTATGAACAATTAATATAAGCCAAAAAATCGGAGGCCAACTTAAACTGGTCCAGTACCTAAACACAATAAAACAACCAATTTAAGCTGACCTCTTCAAAAATATTGATAAAAAGTCACCTTCCACCGTTAGAATGACGGCCATATTGATTTTAGGTTCCGTATTGATCTGGCACTCGTAGACCCCCGCGTCCCGTGGCTGCACGTAGTCTATCTTCAGGTCCCAGTCGTCTGAGGGCTCTGGATGTAACACGCTGAACCTTGCGTCTCCTGTGTATGTAAAGATGTGGGAGGTCAGGATATGGAGGTCCCGTTTTCTCATCCACGATACCTGAGGAGAGAAAATGAAGTTGTAGTTTTTTGTTCAGAAACACATCTACTCGTAATGAAAACGAGTGGAGGGCAAAAGATCACGCGGCCGATCACCGACTCGCTGAACTGACTTGATCAAAAAGGCCACTGAGTCTACCCTGGTCCAGTGTACTCGCAACGTCTCCAACCGGCAGAAATGGAAGCACATCGCTGAAAGAGCAGTCCTCGGAGAAGTCAACGACCCACCTAACATCTCGCCGTGTACCTCGTCAGCGCAACCACGACCACTCTGACAAGAGTGTATCGACTATGAAGAGCTTTTTGTTACAACTTTCTGAAGTTGAAAAAAAGTGAAGAGTTTTCTTAAATATTTGGTACCTATGTATTCAGTTAACAGATGATTGATGAGCTTATTATAATGACATGTTGTCCTAACTGACATTTACAGTATACCCAGTAATACGTGGTTCTCTAGGCGTGTGGCCAAAATACGAGCAAGTGCTGCCAATAATTGTTATTCAATATATTAAACAAAACTCTTTTTACATCAACGGCCCTCTATCCATAATATTTCAGTGCCAAAATATTCTGATAGCACTGTGATTCAAAATAATGAAAATAAATGGCGTAACATCAATTCAATAAAATAACACAACATTCCAAACGTCAATAATAACTCAATTATCAAACGTCAAATGTAATTCGAAACGTCAAGCGTACTAATAACATGAATTACGAACTTAGTCCCGAGGGTCTCAAAAACCGGCCAACTTGCCTCAAACACGAGAATTTTCGAGTGAGCTGGCCTTAAGTTTGAGTCCAACTTTACCTGACGAATATCAATTAGAGACCACTCCATATTGCCCAGAGCCTTTCTCGTGTCTATTTAAATTAGGATGAAAGTCGTTTACACCAATATTCAATATAGCAAGGTTCGTCAGGTCCCTTTTTGATTAAGTCCTGAGATATTGATTTGTGCCTGTTAATATTAATGGAATATGAAGCTATTCTCACTACCGTATTATCCTTCTATTCGCAGATATTCCGGAGAGATGGAATTGTCTCGGCCACGGATTCTGTAGGGACTACAGACGTGTTTAGAAATAGTTATAGACAAATCTCCGAGTGAAGACCTTTGCGAGTTACTACTTGGGGTTTTAGTAAATCATATTGTGATTTTTGGTACGGTTTGATATTTTTGGTGTTAAAGTAGGTTGAAGGTATAAAAAGTTTTTCTTTTAGAATTGTGGCAGTCAGTCGTGTGAGCAACAAAATATGTAACGACTCAAAACTATGGCAAATTTACTTCGCTTTAATAAATTCACTTATTCCGATATAACGTTTTCGTGACAACTGAAGATAAACCATACAAAGATTCAAGCCGCTTACCTGTGCAGGGCTTGAGGCGACTTTTTTTTCCGTATCGCGGCTACGTCACAAAGAGATAGGCCGGTGCCCTTTGATTAAAATTACACCGACAATAAACGTTTGAATTATATTTTTAATTCGAGAGCTCTCCAGACTGAGAAATTAGAAAATAAATTCCCCTCCCTTTTGTTGGGTTTTTGTTTTTCTACGTAATTAGAGTAAGCTGGGGGTGAGCCCGTAAGCCCGCCCTGTAATTAAGCAAGATGGAACGTCCTCAGACTGTTTACAGCCTTTAAAATAATAAAATTAAGTAACGGCTAAGCGACCGAGAGGTTTTTTCTCAATTCCTCTCGAGTCTTGAGCGCTCGCACAAATTTGATGAATTAACCTCAGCATTGAAATGGGTCAGCCGACGTCGTTTTATATTTCCGCTAAAGTGTGTAGGATATTTGTTTATTTTATTATCCTCGTCAAGGGCTAAGGAAGATTTATTCTGTCCTGCTCACGTTATTGTCTGAGGAGGAAATGTGGAGGATTTACTATGATCATCCGCCGGTTTATGACGGAGGACGGCGTTCAAGTTTTGTTTTCAAGAAATGTCTCAGTTTATCTTAGAATTTAATTAAGATTGTGGAATGTTATGGAATCTGATCTAGAATTCCTTAGACTAATTGAGTAGGATGCTTAAGATGAATTAAAACAAGATAATTGATCTGGTGCTATTTCAACGACAAAGAGATTAAAACAGCCTGAGTCAACGCTGTACTTTTAATAGCGCAATATTTCCCGAAACATGTCCGTGGCTTTTGTAAGAGCAAACACGGACAATATATACACATACATATAAAGGTGCGATGCCATCGCCTGCGGTGACCCAAATACGACATTTGTGCCAAATTGCTATTTTAACGAGTACGATCATTATGACAGTATCAGTACATTACACGGCAATTTCAGCTGATTTTCAGTAATTTTACGATTGAAAGAATGTTTATAGTGAGGAAGCATTTTAATAATTTGTATCAATTTCAGTTTTCTGCTCGAGTTGCATTTATAAAATGACCGGAAAGTGTATGTTACAGATTATGTAACATGATAATGTTATTTAATAAGCAGAGATGTATGTACTACCCACATTTTGCCAGTAGTGTCTAAGTCTTATAAGGACTAACCCTATTGCCATAAACCGAGCTTAAACCCATTGCTGTCTCGAATATAAAGTTGATGTCTAACTTAATCATACTACGTGTTCAAAAAAGACATTTTCATTTTATCTCCGCAATGCAGCAGTAATCCAAAACCATAACAGCTCAAGAAACAGCAATAACTTAACCCTCCACCACTCAGCACACACTTCAACCCTACACAGGAACCCCATCAAAACGGGATGAAAACAGAAAAAACGTCCAAAAAAGGGTTCGTAATCCTCGCGGCCTTTTTACAAGAAAATGACGGCAGATAATCCATGCCGAACAATATATTATAATGCATCGTAGGACATGTCAGATGGCTATTTATTTTCTCGAATGGGTTAGGGATGGTTTGGATCCCTACACCATTAATATGGCGGCCAGTGGACCGGACCTGAGGAGGGATATCGAACCAATGAGGACATCGACATTGAAAAATGATATTTCGAGAGGTTGCCAGGTGTTAGGCTCATGGGCAGAGGTCACATGAATTTGATTTGTATGATTCAATCTGTGTGCGTGGTTGATATGCTGAGATGGGGTATTTGTGTTATGAGGGTGTTCTTATTCACGAAGACTTAGACCGAGATTTATTAACGCTACTTAGCTTGCTTTGGCTTAGTTTTGTGCCCGTTTCTGTTTTGCGTTGTTTTTATAGTGACTATTGTGCCACAGTGACAGTAAAACGCTTAGCCAAAGCACTTGTAATGTATTTTAAGTAAAGTTTATGAATTCCGATCTATTAATGCGATGATTCCTAAATAGAAGATTATGAAAATGAGTTTGAGGAAAACAGATGAGACAACTGTTCGCAGTGATCACTTTGAAAGATTGTAAAACAATCTAAACCAGATGTAAACTTTGAACAAGAAAATCCATCTTGAAAGTTATCGCTCTGGACATAGATTACAAATTCCATTAGCAAGAGTACATAACTCAATAATTACAGAAACATCTTCCTTCCGATGAATTCATCTAACTCAATTTATTTTATATGGAGCAACTGCCGAAGTGACCTCCACAACCCAGTTAGTACTAGGTACCATGGCCAATGGTATACGATCCCCCTTGGTAAGTCTGGTAGTCATACTTTCAGGCCACTGGTCATCTGTCACGACTGTCAAAGAATCTCGACATGTAAGAGATCGAGTCTCTTCGATATGTAATGAATGATGACCTATCCGCGGCTCAATATTTTGGCATTCGCGACTTAACCAAAAGATCGACGTGTAGCAGTGCTTACGATATACATTATTTATGTAATTATTTTCGGCTTTTATTTGGCTTGTGCCGATCGGCAAACTCTTTAAGGCATCTTTATCTTCTGTGGTTTAGCCGAGCGGTCTTTGTATAGCCAGAAGCAAGTATACACATGGCAAAGTTCAAACAAGAATTCCTCTTGAAATAACGATTGGAACTTAGAGATTTGACCTACTTTATTATAATTTGGGTTCAAAAATATATGTATTGTAACATGAAAATAAAATCAATACAGTGGGCGAAAATTGCTTCTAAACGTTGCTAAGTGTAAACATAATGGTGATACTGACTGTACACATAAATATAATTATATAAATATAACATTCAATGTTACCAGCCGGCAGTGCCGATGAATGTCGGCCCAAACAAGAGTATACGCCTCACTTACAAAGCGTATGTATAGAACATAGTAATCATAGTATTAATGACTAAGATAATAACCATCGGGTTAATATCTCGCCCGGCTGGCCGAAGGGGATGGGCGCAATCGTGCAATCATTGCTCTAATAACAGTAATTTATGTTTCGGATTATGTTGATGGAATTCCCTGGACCACCAACATGTCTTAAACGATCGTTGTAAATCTTGATTAAGGGATTCCAAGTTTTGATTTAGGAGTAGAAATAGTGGGAGGAAATTGTAATTGATACAGTAGTAACTGTTCTAAGGTTCACTTCGTAATTGATTCTCTAGAACTTTGTTATTTGAACTGGATGGAAGGTGTACGAGAGGGGGAGGGACCATGGGCGTTGAGTGCTCGTTTGTTGTCACTCAATGAACTGCTATTTATTCTAGGTACCTAGTTTAAAGTGCACTTTGTAAACGATTGGAAAAAGTCATGTCTTTCACATTTTTCGTCGATTTGTTGACGTGATCGGTACTTAAAACTTTCAATAGAGTGATTGCTTTGATATATATACATGAGAATTTACAGCAGTACCCGTCGTACATTGCAGATGGTATAATAAATCATGTGTATGGTCAGTTCAGTATGTTGTTTGGTAATGCTAAGATTTTGTTGCAATTCGTCTTTCTTTGGTAGTAACCTATTTAAACGTCTGTGGTTGTCATGTGTTAGAGATACATTGTAGTGCTTCATGCTATATGGGATATGGGCTTTATTTTGTTGTTTTCTTTTTTCTTGGTCTTAAAGAGGACCCCGTGCACCCTCTATTTGAGTGACCAGAGCAGTTTTTATCAGTAAGAACCTCACACTCTCCGGCTTTTTCTCGTGAGGGTTAGTCCAAAGCAAACCTTCCCATTCTGCACAACCAATTGCACCTGTCAAGATTTACTCGAAGTAAATTTTAGAGCTGTGCAGGTGGCTACATACTGGTATAACACAAAAGAAGATTATTAATTATATACTCACAGTTCTGTTCCCTATGTGCTTGGCCCGACAGCGCAGCACGGCGGCCTGTCCCACTACTGCTGACACGTTCCGTGGAGACACGTCGTCGAAGTACGGCCGCTCGGGTCGCATGCCGTCTCCGCCGCTCACGCCTGGTAACCCACCTGCGACAATACAAAGGTAGAGGTTAAGGAAACTGCCGGGGTGGAGAAATTTGTTCGAAAGGGTTACCGTGACCCTGGAACGCAAAAGTCATTAGGAGGAACACGGATGGGTTTTGTCAGTTAGAGTCGTTTCTGCTCCGTCCAGAGCAGGAGTTATTAAATTTTATTAGGTTAAAAATAAATTCCATGTTTTATAATATTACGATTTTTTTGGCAGTGTCTCGAATGTCAACCAACTTTAAAATTGGTTTTCGATACGACCCTTATATATTTTTCAATGTTACATTAACCTAGGGATAACCTAGGGGGGCCCTGCCTGTAATTTCCGCAGAATTATGTAGAGGTATGTATTGTGATGTTACTACACCTTTATATTAATTATTATAATATAATAATTTTGGACTTCTGGAGATAGTCATCCTCATGAATACAATAAAATGTAACGATTTCGCCTTAATTTGTCTTCGAATAATTAATTTCTTTTTATGCAAGTTTTCCAACATTTATCTTTCAAAATGCAAACTATGGCACTCCATCTAGAAGTTGAACGGTAGGGCCTTCGGAAGGACAATCAATGTTTTTATTTCGTTACATGTTTCTTAATAACCCAGTTCTGTCACTCATCATAAACTCCACAGTTAATTAATTAAAGTATTTAAGTGACTGCAAACTTTATGACATAAATAATTAAAAACTTTCATGGACTTTCGTTGTGTTTGTTTTAATAGCTTTTTCATTACTCAAATAGAAGAATTACGAGTTGTTTTAGATTTTGGTAATAAAATCCATTTGCCAACAATAATAAAAAATAGTAGTTTGTAGACAATAAAAAGAAACTTTTCATTAAATTAATGGCAACCAATCAATTTAAGCATGAGCATTATCAATCCGTTCATAAACGTTCCTACCGCTGTGTCACCGGCCTTTCCTCTGTGACCCGGAGTTGGTCATTACCAACGACCATACAGCCGACATACAGCGGCTGTATGGTCGTTGGTTATTACATACAAGTTACATCACGCTGTTTTTAGATAATGTGAATAAATTACACAAAGTAAAGTGTTTAATGTGTTTAAACCACAGTAAAGTGGCCAATGTGTTAATGTGTCACATCTGCGTAGCCTTTTCCAATCTTTATTGGGGTCGGCTTCCAGTCTAACCGGATGCAGCTGAAAACCAGTATTTTACATGGAGCGACTGCCTATCAGACCTCCACAACCCAATTAATACTAGGTAATAAGATATCATTTGGTAAGACTGGTTGTCTGACTTTCAGGTCACTGACTACCTGTAACTGCCAAAGATCTATATATGACAGCCGGGACCAACAGCTTAACGTGCTTTCCGAGGCACGGAGGAAACTCGGTATGTAATGGACGGTCACACATCCACAGACCAACCTAGGCATGCTTGGCTTAACCTGCAGATCGATCCGAGTTTCAGTTATTATTAGTTTGTTATCAAATGGCCCATCATTACTCTCAATTCAATACCTTAGCTGAACTGACCATTGGTTGGCATTTACATTCTTAGAAAAGTAAAACAAGACAAGCTAGAATTTTATCCTAAAATCCTCCAAAACAAACAAATGTCATCCGTTCACTAGAACAGTCGTATGATTAGTTGTGAATGTGGGGCTACAAGCAATTATCCCGTGCGACAACTTGAATGAAATCTGGAAATTAACAAATAGGAGTGACAGGTCGCCACCTGAGACCAACGTGATTTGCATACGGTTTGTGTTCACTGCATATGTTGGGGCCAATGTTGGTATAGAGCTAATGTGATATAAATTAGTGAAATTATCTATTCATAATAAACACAAAAGCACTAGCCACCCGCCCCTGCATATCTATACATATAATAAATCTGTAGAGAAATCGTTTTTGTACATCGAAAATATTAAAAAAAAAAATTGTCAGGGTATTAAAGTATAACCAACAGAACACATTTCCAGCATTTTTGGAATTTTTGTCTGTTTGTCTGTTTCGATGACTAAGCATCACGTCAAATTTACGAAACGAATGTAGGTAACTTTTATACATAAATATTGTGCGTAACTTGGGCTATTACTTAGTCTTTGTTTCATCGTAATCGGTGCTCTCTATCAAAAGATATATGAATTTATAGTTTTCAAGAAGAACTTATCGTTATGGTCAAGAATGAGACAAGCAACGACATCTATTGAACGAATATGGTACTTATTACTAAATGCCTTCACAAGATAACTTTAAAAAAGTTATGATAGCAAAAGGTACGTAGATATAAGTCTAAATGACGCTGCTTTCAAAATCTACATAGCCTAAACCTTATAGTGTTTGATCGCTCTTTTTTAGCAGTTTATCTTCGTCTTCGACAGATGGCGTTATTCATTTGATGTCATTTTCTGAACCGCGGTGATGGTAAACATACACACATTATGTTTCGTGAATAGTCAACAAATAAAAATTTACCAATTACACAGTATTAAAATACTATTTTTTTTTAAACTAAATTAAAATTAGATAAAACCCAAGACATATTTTTTTTTGTACCGTGTGGGAATTGAACCTGCGACACGCAGTGCTACTGTTAATCGTCCAGCCATTGCGCCAACCGTCATCATATAGATGTGGTGTTTTGTTAGCCCTATGTGTCGACGCCGCGGTATCTCTTTCGAACAATCCGCAGCCCCAACGGGCGTCGGTCCTTGGGGGCCCCTTCAATGTTGCTGACATCTCTTTGAGACGCGCGTGGAACACGAACGCGCCTCCATCGTCATAGGACGGACGAACTATTAACTAGCCCGTTACTCACCGTTCACAGGCCCGCGCCTACGGTGACCGGAAGCCATCATGTGGCCCCCGATGCCCGGAGCGTCTCCCGCGGCAGCTGGGACGAGAGGTTGTCTCCCTCTCACGTTCCGCCACCTCTTTCGCTAGCATTACTGCTTCGTAGAAGGAGGTGGCGGCCATTTCAGATTCGATGTCCCAGATTCGGTACAGGTACCCTCTCGAAACACCCTCTAACCCCCCTTTTTTTTTGTGGTTCGTAAATTATCAAATGACTCATCCCGCTCTGGGCGGAGCGGAAGAAAGTGTCAGACTTCTACTGACTAAAAACCACCCACGTTCCTTCTTAGCCCTTTGTGTTTCGGGGCCATGGTATCTCTTGCGGACAACCCTCAGCCCCGGCAGACGTCCCTTTGGGGCCCCTTAATTGTTGCTGACATATCTTTGAGGCGCGCGTGGAACACGAACGCGCCAACGACAATCTGTCTGCCTGTCGACTATAATGTACCTGTTTCAAGTTTCTTCAAGATCCGTTCGGCCGTTCTGACGTGGTTGATTAACAAACACCCATCCATCTAAACTTTAGTATGAGACATAGTCAGTACTTTGCATTACTCTCTTCTTATTTTCTACAGCGTCAGTAAGTTAACGCAGGGCAATGATTAAATGTACTTTTATCTAAGCGACGCATTTTAGTTTCCGACAAGCACGCGAACGAAGTCAGCTAGTAAATAATAAAGATAAAACATCAAAATTTATTTTTATTTAATTTAAATATATATTTAACTAGCTGATGCCCGCGGCTTCACCCGCGTGGATGTCGGTCAAGTTATAAACTAAAACCTTCCTCTTGAATCACTCTATCTATTAAAAAAAACGCTTCAAAATCTGTTGCGTAGTTTTAAAGATTTAAGCATACATAGGGACGGACAGACACCGACAGTGACTTTGTTTTATACTATGTAGTGATAGTGAAGTGATAGTGAACTGATGATGATAAAGTGACGTTCCATGTAAAATACTGGGATTCAGCCGCAACCGGTTTGCCTCGAAGCGAAGCCTATTTCCAACTCCGTTGGGGTCAACGGAGTTGGAAATAGGCTAGGCAGATGATGATTTACTGTATACATTAATTAAAAACTATTAAATAATACTATAATACTTACTGCGGTACTCAGAGATATTTAATGATTACTTAAGCCGCCACTTAGTAAAGATTTGACATACTTTTGTATGACAAAACTGTCAAAACCTTTACTTAGTGATGGCCTAAGTAATCATTAAAGCTCTCTGAGTGCGGCAGTTAGTCTCTGGCCAAGGTAAAAGCCAGCCCTTGCCTTGAAGCGTCAACTAAGCATTTTGAAGTTTCCTTATTTAAATGTGTATTTGTAAATAAACCTATATTCCGGATACAATGAATTCTCTGAATGATGTTGAAGTTGAAATCAAAATCCTTCGCGTAGTTTATCACAAGGGGTGGTGACACAATATGTAGACTAAAATGCAGACAGATAAGTACCTACCTACCTAAAAAATACCCTTTCAAGAATATTCACACATTTACCAACTGCGGTCGACATGGGTCTCAAACTACAAAGACCACAAACTGGAAACTGGAAGATAACATTCTATTCTAAATCCATTGTTTTACAGGCTAGATAAAGTCATACTAACACCCTATCCAATGAACACATATTTTACTAAAATAGTTTAAAAATACTATCTCAAACTTTAAAAATTTTCACCTAGCAGTTTTCAATTTAGGCATCCCTAGCGAACTCAATTTGACTAACAAAACATTGGTTGAGCGACTATCGTACGTGCAATATTGGCCAAACATTGACGCCAGCGCGGAGCCCACAGCCAACGTAATATGCCGCAGCGGTGTTTACCCAACTAAGACATGGCCCGAGATATATCTGACAACACAAACATTACTTGATTATTTAAGTTAGCAACATTTATTGCGTTCGATGGTACGGAGATTTCGTATGTAAAGAGGCACAGATAATTGTATAAGAAATTGAGTGTGCAGTACTTTAATACGTAGGGAAACACGAGCTTACTTTTGTAGACCAAGAATTAAGAAAATACAAAAGAAATGTTGTGTGAACAAATACGAATAGGAGCGTAGCAGGCAGCGTTCTATAGTTCTGCCTACCTCCATTTGAAAGCGGCATGAGTTTTTGTTTCTATGTGCGAACAAAGGAAAAGTTTCCTTAGTAACTCAATTTTACCAACATAGAATCGAAGAGAGACTTGCCAATTAAAATCTTAACTCTAATTGGTTTGCCCTTCAAGAACAGGAAGAAAAAGTCATTAATATTCATGAGTGTTTTAACCTTACATAAGAACTTTAATGAAAATACAAACAGCTTCAATCTTCAAAGAAAATAAGATGTTTTCTTTTTTAAGAAACGTGTTATTTTGTGAGAATTAGGCACTAAACTGTTCACAGTGTAGGCTTAAAGTAATGAAAATATGAAACGCGCTTCTTTTCCTTGCAAGTTCCAGTTTTACGTACGATGTTATACTCATAATGAAAGAAAATTAATTCAATTTGTGCTCTAGGTATAAAAACACCACAAACCTTTTGTTTTTCTTTCCAGGAAAAACAAACAATTACATAATGTCTGTTATCCAAAAATTTAACGTATGTTTAGTTTAAGGCGGTTTCCACATCTTATAATAAGCTACATGAACATCATTAAAGAATTAAACTAACAAAGTTGTCTTTACCTATTCTAAAAAAATATATTGTTATCTATTTCCTTTTTACCTTAAAAAAAATCTACATTTTGAAACCGATATCAAGTTTAATCAGAGAAATAGTGCATTGAAGTACTATTTTGCCCACTACGAGTACCTACACTACGACTTAAAGCTCAGCTTTAACGAAAACCAACTTCACCTTCCATTCAAATTCAAATCTTAAGAAAACGAAAACACAACATATTATTATTGGAATGTGTCGGTGAGCGGCGTTCGTTCCCGGTTCGCGCCGGTGCCGTGCCGGCTACGTGCCGTCACACCACCGAACCGGAAATAAGAACGGAGCCTTTGCCCGCCCTCTTATAAAGGAAACACGGCAGAGCACATAAAGTTGCGGTCGGGCCACGAGCACCGAGGTGGGAATTGTTAGACGCCATTTCGTGAGGAAAAAACTGTTCCAAACTATTTTTTATTCGAATATAAACGTAGGGACGAGCATTTATTGTGGACTGAGTGGTTTTTCTATGAAATTTTTTTGTGATAATATAATATATAGGTAACTGAAAGTGAATACTATAAGTGTAGTTAACTATTTTGTTACAAGATAGGTGCTCTTTTAAATGAACCGTTTTATTTAATCGGATGTCTCTTCGTAAACTCGAGTTAAGCATCCACCGATGTTTTGGTAATGTTGAAATTAATAAAAGGAATTGTGTCAGTCCTTTATTGTCCGACCTTATAACATTCCAGTTATTGTTCAACCCCTTAAGTTCTATATGAATACAAATTGACTTCAATCAATTTATAGTATCACAAAACGAGGGTGTTCAGATAAAAACAAAAACTTCTAGACACATAGCAGCCGTTCATAGGCAAAGAAACGTTAACAAAATCATCGGCCTTCCGCTGTTTTCCTAACTCCACACGATAAGTCTGTGGTGCACCAAGAAAATGGGAATGACAGCGATGAAGTTCTTTTGTGAGTTCAGTCCGCGAGTCGCGAGTACCAAGGTTGAGTCTTTTGTCTTGTGACGTGTCTCTTCCGGGGCCAGTATTGCTGCACAGGTGAGGTAAGCTGTCTCTAGACATACCTATGTTTGTTATATAGGGGGTATTTCTTCAGTTTTAGGGCTCCGTAACTTAAAATAAAGGCAAGAAACGCTGGCGTGACGATTTGGATTCTTTTCTTACTGATTGGTCAGAGAATGCAAAAAACATCGGGAGAGTTGGAAAGGCATGGGGGAGGCCTTTGCCCAGCTGTGGGACAAAACAGGCTAGTAAAAAAAAAAGAAACTTTAAAATATAATAACGGAACCATTTTTTTTGGCGGGTATAGTGAAAGGGAGTGTCAGACTTCTACTGACTAAAAACCACCCATGTCCTTCTTAGCCCTTCATGTCGAGGCCACGGTATCTCTTGCGAACAACCCGCAGCCCCGACGGGATAACGGAACCCTTATTTGGTGTCTGTCTGTCGGGACTGTTTTTTGTTGAATTGTTTTTGTAATCTATATAAATTTGGTGCATTTTGCAAGTATGAGTTGAGCCTTGTATTTTGAAATAACTAGGTAAAACACATCTTTGGTACAAACTGCACTTATTGTTTCTGTAACTTATTCATACCCCGATTTTGCTTTTATAAATGGAGGAGAAGTTTAAAAAAAACATAAGATTATTACCTAAGTATCAAAAGCTTTAATCTGTTTAGTAAAAAAAAGGAAGATTTTTACAGTATTAACAACTACCCCATATCACGGTAAAATCAATGGGTAATTAATTAGTATCAGTAACACAATTCCATGAAAATTGTAATTAGAACGTGATCATAATTAACGCTAATATAAGATAATTAATGTTCTTAACAGCTTTGTGAGCTACCGTGACTCCAAGTAAGAAACCATCAATATTACCTGTTTATACGAAGGTATGCGTTAATGGAAACATTGCCAATAAGCTTGATTCTTATAATTTAACAGGAAATATCGGAGTTCCTTGATACTTGGATTTTACCTGGAATAATTACTTAGTTTTAACGAGATTGGAAGGAACGTTTTCCTTCCCGTTTTATAGCATCAAACACATGCCTTAAATAACTATGAAGACGGTATGTTAGATGTACCCAGGGATTTATTTTACACATGATCTTTATCTCAAATAATGTGACGGCGGCACGGTTGGCGCAGTGGCTGAGCGATTGGACTGCTGCGCTGCGTGTCGTGGGTTCGATCCCCGCACGGAACAAATATTTGTACGGTCTACAGATAGTTGTTTCGGGTCTGGGTGTGTTTGTGTATGTGACTTTGAATGTAAAGGCACCCACGATACAGGAAAAATTCCTAGTGTGGGACAACGTTTTAAAAAAAAAATGTCATTCAGTGTGACTGATAAAACTGGTCACCTTAACCAGTTCATATCCACTTTAAAAAGTAAAAAGAAACCCACAAACTAATATTACATAAAAAAGCAACTGAGGAGGTCCCATCCTCTCATCGGGGCTGCGGCATGTTCGCAAGAGATACCGCGGCCTCGGCACAAGGGCTAAGAAGGAACATAGGTTGTTTTTAGTCAGTAGAAGTTTGACACTCCTTTCCGCTTTGCCCAAGAGGAGCCCGGGGGGGGGGTTATTTGACGATTTCCCACCCCCCCAAAAAAAAGGAGGTCCCATCCACTAAAGAGAACGACTCCACATAACACACCAGCAATCCTCGAAGGGTGAGTCAAAGGCATACCTAATAGTACACCCACATTTCACCAGTCATGTTGTTGTTGTTGTGTGTTGTTGTCATGTTGTTGCCAAAACTTTACTATCTATACTAATATTATAAAGAGGAAAGATTTGTTTGTTTGCTTGTAACGAATAGGCTCCGAAACTACTGGACCGATTTCAAGAATTCTTTCACCGTTGGGAAGCTACACTATCCCCGAGAGACATAGGCTACATACCCCGAGTGACATAGGCTACATACCTGTATTCCCACGGGAACGGGAACTACGCGGGTGAAACCGCGTGACGTCCGCTAGTACTATATATAACTAAACTATTTTTGTTTGCCATCAACCAGACACAAATCTAGACTCTGTGGCTGCTACTGAGAAATTCCTGATGGCAACCCAGTAATATTTTCCCCGACCCACTTACCATTGCGACCACTATACCAACAAGACAGTCAAGGACGTTTCCATACTGTTAATATTATAAATGAGATAGTAATTCCGTCAATTATTTTTTCACACCTTATAAGACGTCGATCGTCGATCGTGACCTGAATAAGGACAAACAAAGCATGCTTTCAAATTGGTAGTAAGTTCCCCTAGGATAAATCTCAACCTCCTGATGAGTAAAACCACAGACAAAAGCCAGTGCTGCAGTCATGTAACGACTGTCAAAGACTTACAAATACGGCCGGGACCAACAGTTTAACGTGATTTTCGAGGCACGGTGGAAACTCGCTGTGTGTGGGGACTCGCGCTGCTTAAAATCGCTAGTTTCGATAAAAAAAACATGTTTTTGCAAAAAAATCCTTGAACGTAACCGTGGTTTCGACCAAAGAAAAATAATTCCTCCATCAAAACTAGTTACGTACAAGGACAAATAATTCCTTCATCGAAAGCAGATACAAAACTACGGTTTTGTAGACGGCTGACGTCGAAGATTGACCAAAGCGGCGGTTATTACTTAACCACGAGCTTTTCTTCAAAGTCAGTGCTGTAATAAAGACATAAAATCTATACCTTCTCTTGTAACAATGACGTTCAGGGCATGTACTCAGGCAAGAATAGAAATAAACCACAATGCACTACATTTACAGAAGCATGCTTCGGTACCCCCCGCTATGCTTCACTGCGCTTCGTTTCAAAACTCCCGGTACCTGAAAAGATATATTCTAAATGGATTTAAACCGAGGTAGAAGCAACACTTTATATCGCTGAAAGCTGAACAATTTTCGTGATACTAACCGTTTTCTGATATTGCATGGAGGAGTTATTGCTAAGCGGTGCGGGTTGAACTGGGTGTTGCTGAACGATGAAATTATTTGTGTGCGGCTCGTAGGGAAATACTTGCTGTAATGTTATGGGGAGGTGAGTTGTCGTTTTGTTTTCTTTGGTTCAGCTTTCAGGTTAATGACTGTTTCGGTTTAAAAAAACCATTGGCATAAACTAATCAAACTTTCGTTTAAATCACATTTTATTGTTAAAGTTTTCGCTACAAATTTTGAGTAAGATATAATATGAGTAAATCTGAAATTAAATTGAATTAAAATTAAAAAAAAATATTCTAGTAAATGTGGAAAAGCCCCAAAACCTGATGAATTCAGGATAGAATAATAAACTTGCAAAACTAATCCTGGATACAAAAACTTTCTCAAATTGCAACTATCTAATTCCCTATCAGACTTAACTACAACTCACAACATCAGCAAATGAACAAAAACAGTATCTAAAACATTCAATCACCACCCATTTTGTAGCACATATTTCAGCCAGCAACGATCCGAACTAGGACTTACAACCCAGTGCATTTACAGTGCATTTCCAGTGCAATAGGTACAGTACAGTGCATATTTAGAATGCTTGCAGGCGATCGCAAACCGCGAGTAGTGTCAGAAGCACGCGATTGGGCAAAAAGTACGGCACGCGACGACCGACACGTTTCAACTGTACTTGCTATTGCTTCGGACGTATTTACAGTGAATTTGTGGAGAATCTATGTAGCTGTCGTGTCTGATAACTAATGGAAGGATTAAATAGTCTTTGTTGGAAACTTTTTCATTTACTAGGTAACTGTAGACTACAAAGCAAGTCTGCTTGGATGGTCTTGTTAATAAACTTCTATGAGTGAACTTCTTGGAGATCATCACTCTAATTATGTAGAATAGGAAAAGGAGTATTTAATTTTAAAAGTTTTAAATAATAAATGGCGGAATTCAAAATACCCGTATATAAGTCACCGGTGAATGATTCTAGTGGGTGTACGGCGATCATAGCCAGACCCTCAAGTCTATTGCAGAATAAACCTACTCCAGTAAAGTGTATTTGTGCTATGGAATACAAATAAGCTCACCAATAATGTAATATGGTACAATCGAATAAGACTAAGCCTGATCACTTATAGATAACTAGATAACTATGGCATCATCTTATGGGGAAACAGCACAGACGCCCCCTCACTATTTACCCTCCAAAAAAAGTTAATTAGAATAATTACTAATATAGAATCAACAGACAGTTGCAAACCTTACTTCCAGAAACACAAGATCCTAACGTTAGTTAGTATTTATATATTGGAATTATGTAAACTAGTCCGCAAATATCCGGATTCTTACAGTACACGGGGAGACGTACAAACAAATTATTCGTTACGACATAAGAATAGACTGAACTTGCCCCCTTCCCGTCTTAAATTACACCAATCTAGTCCATATTCAATGTTCATTAAAATATATAATAAATTACCAGAAAACATAAAGCAACTAAAGAAAACCAATATATTTGTAAATAAATTAAAGCAATACTTAATTAAAAAAAGCTATTTTACAATACAGGAATATTTAACTGATAAATCTAATAATAATACATAATTACTTATAATTATACTAATAAAAATAAAAAAGTTTTGTACCAAGGAGGTAAACAAATAAGCAATTAAATAATATAACTAAATAAATAATAAAAGAATAGATAGACTGCATATAAAATATTAATAGAATAAGTATAATATAAATAGCGATATAGATTAATAGGATATAATTATAAATAATACCAAGTTAATAATAAATTAAAAAAAAACAAACCGCTCTTCCTCTCTCTACTTATAAACATTTGCTGTGCCCGACAGGGTCCATAATTGTGTCTAGAAATTTTTTACCTATTACCTGAAAATGTACATTATGGATTGCAATAAAGAATTTGAATTTAGATTCATCTATCTATGAATTTCTTATTTTCATATATAAAAGGCAAAGCTGACTGACTGAGGATCAACGCACAGGCCATACCCTTAGGGCTACAAACTTAAAATTTGGCACACGTATACCTGTTATGATGTAGGCATCTATTAAGAAAGAATTTTCCAAAATGCATCCCTCAAGGGGGTCAAAAAGGGGGGCAAACTTTGTTTGGAAAATCATCATTTTCACGCGGGCGAAGCCGCGGGCAAAAGCTGGTCATTTATAAGATTCCTGTCGAACTTCTGAACTATATATTTTCTACATACACAAAGGCACAACTGAACTCAAATTCCAGTTCCCATTACATAAATCTGTTATTTATCAAACATCTTGAGCCTAACAACCCTTAAGTCAGCCACGCTAGTATCACTAATGATATCGCAAGCGAGATGCCTCCATAAATACGTAGTAACTCGTCACTGCATAATTATTGCAGATTATATAACTGAACTAATATTATGTATATATTACTTACTTGGTACTAATCATCTAAGGAGGCCGACGTTACGAATGTGGATATAACGCTAGACGACCTAAATCTATTAAGCGTTAATCAAAGTCGCTTGTCCGGTCTTATAAACTATACAGTTGATAGCAATAGGCTCGCCCCTTATTATAGGACATAAACATAACTGGCGTTGCCTAACTCTACGGGGATTACAGGCGTGATGTTATGATATGTTATTAAAGCGTGGGAGTTACAATACCAATTTCGTTGATAGTGAAATGTAGGTATTCAAATGTATTGAGAATAGATCTTCGTCGTATATTTCGGGTTCCTAGAATACAGGTATTGTGTTCAGGTTTGGTAGGACTTGCTACCGGTGAAATTACGGATGCGAGATACTATTCCTTGTCTCTACGATTGGCTACGGATAGGCAAATGCAGACGGAGAGTCTATATTTATTGGCATTGACGACGACCGTTGTCTTTCAGGAGAATTTTAATGATAACCTGTAAAAGCTTAGATACATACATACAGGGTGAATTTTGCAAGTGGGTGAGGATGCCGAATCCGAAACAATGAGGAATAGCGAGTCTGGTTTTGATGAAAACTAATACTGAGTAATTGGATTTAAAAAAAACCCTGTATTAGTACACCATTCGATAGTCTCCTTAATAAGGATCAAATTCTGAGAAGTATTCTCATATGGCAAAATTAATATAAGTATTAAATCCACGTCCATATGAAAAATACAGCTTGTATACATAAATAAATCAGAAAGCCTAAACTAAGTGACATTTTATCAGCAAACGATGATGTAGATACAATTGCAATGCAATTATGTACACAAACCAGGGTAAAGTTTATAAATCGACAGTACAGATTCGAAACGCTTTGAAAGGCTTTTCACTTTTATAGGCCCTCAGTAATTGTCACTACAAGCGCCAACGATAACTATCAGTCTGTCTATGATGCATAGCATAAATAACTCCGTAACCTACTTCTAGTAAATCACGATACCTTCTTAATTTATTCTTAAAACTTCAAAAGTAAAGTCGTTAACAAGTGTTGCTTGCATTTGTTTCGTACTGCGACACGCGAATCCATTTGTTAGACCGGTATAGTTCGCATTTACATAAATACTTTTCTAATTGATGTTTTGACTAACATTTTTGTTCGGTAAATAGCTTTATTCATATTAACACGAACGAAAATGAGACATAAATTATGGAACTTGCTTGATCCGGTAGTGGCAGAAAGACACGCATTGAGTAATGAAGAAGTACAGTCAGATGTGGGAAATAAACATGTTAACGTAAAAGTTATACCAGTTGTTGGGTTACGTAGAAATATGGACCGATTATTTCTACAATGAGATGTTTTAAACACAAACCAAATATTTACTATCTGGGGGATTTTTCAACATTCGGGAATGTTTCTTATGATAAAAGTAAAACCAACAAAACTTTGCTAACATGTCCACCGTTCTCTTTAGGCCAAGTGCCCAAAGGAATTAGCTCATTTGTTGAAAGTTTTGCTTACATATTTTTTTCTAATAACTCGTCAAACTAATCTGGTCAAAGAACTTGAGACGAGAAGATAATCCAACAAAGAAAATAACAAAATAAAATACTTGATAAGCCCCAAACAAAACACAAATTTTATATTTTGACCATTTTTTAAAAGATCATGAATTTTATTTAGGAAAAATTCATATCGGGCACTTCATAAATAATAAGTCACTTGACTCTGTAAAGTGGCTGAATTTCAGAGCTTCGGTGACAAAGAGCCGGGGATGGGACGACAGAGGGGGCTGGCAGGAGGCGGGCGGGGGGAGCGGAGGGAGTAATTACACTAATGAATATTAACAGGATACTGTAGTGGTGTACTGAATCTAATGAAATAAGATAAAAAGTGATCCTTTCCATTATAAAAATGGCAGTGGCACTTTCGTAAATTAATTTTGCTTGCGGAGAAAAGAAAATCTCTAAACAAAATCTTGCGTAGAAAATGTTAGAACTCATTCAGCTAAATGTTGACCTAAATGTTTATGTAACATTGTGAAGTATTTTTAACCGCTTAGCGAAATGGTTATGGCATTATTCCCTACACAATTTTATCGTGGTTTCGTGAACAAGAACGAAAACAGGCGTTAGTGTTTCATATCAGTTTGTTTGGATAAGTAAACTTGGTTGTCTGTTATTTTTATTATTGGTTCATTTCTATATTTTTATTATTCTCATTAGCTTATCAGCGATCAAACTTGGCGACCACATTTGATGACCAAAATTTTATATGCATATTATTTTTAGTACTCCAATATATTTTAATAACAGTGGGTTTGCCTCTCATACTAAACTTGACTTCTAACAGCGATGGACTGAACAGAAATGATGATCAGAGTCATCATTTCAAGACAATAAATAAATAGATAAATGAGACGAAAAGTACCCTGAAATACATTTCACTTTTATTTTAAAAGGACTGCTTCGTTAATCTAGTTGTAGCAAGTGCGATTACTGAGCATGAGGTCCTGGGTTCGATTCTCGACAAAATGTCGTTGGGTTTTTTTGTCAGAAATTCTCAGCAGTAGCCATGAAGTCTGGATTTGTGCCTGGTTGATAGCAATAAGCTCGCCCCCTATTACATGGAAATTAGCCCCCACACCCCCCTGACCCCTATTTATGAAATTAAACTGGCGAAATGTGAGTGTGTTATTAGGTACACCTCTGCCTAATCTTTTGGGGATCACAGGCGTGATGATATTATGTTTAATTAAAAAGAAGACGGACATCATCGTCATCATCATCAGCCTATAATTTTCCCACTGCAGGAACTCAGGCCTCTCTAGGAGAGGGATGGGCTATTATCTACCACGCGGCCCAGTGCGGATTGGTAGATGTCACATGTCTTCGATTTTTTTAGTTCTAGACATGCCGGTTTCCTCACGATGTTTTCCTTCACCGGTTTGAGAGCAGTGGTGATGAAAATAAATTACACAAAGTAATGCGTCTGACTGGGTTCGAACCCACAACTCACTGTTCGTAAGTCGGGGCCGCCACCACTGGACCACCACTGCTTTCCAACCGAAGACGGACAACCTCTTAGAATTTTCGAAACGAACTTCACTAAATCTACTCACAGATTTTCGCAAAGTAACCTAAATCACTGGTGGAAAACTGCATACTGTGAATTATCCAAAACCGGTGAACATTACGAGCAGCTGAGCGCTGAAGCCAGTATTAATTTTCATAAAGCATGGCTCTTCACACAATTGTGCGAAATGCCCACTAATCACACTGTAGCACCGTTCTCGACCGCTTGTTGTAATTATTTCTACTGTTATATTTGATGGTTTCATTTCATTTAGTTACTATTTTAGTCAGAATTGGTAGCATTGTTTTGTGTTAATTATGAGTTAAGAGAATCGAAATTTAATTAAGAATAGAATAGAATATTTTAGAGTTTAGGTTTATTTACGCTTTTGGTTCTAAAGCCGAAAAAAATGTGTTCCACCCATTCTAATTTCGAGAAACATTTTGAAAAAATATAGGTATGTAGACAACGTAACTGACTTTCAGAAAAAATTGTTTGAATGGGTTTTGATATTTAGTTGTTGACCTGCAATAGTAACTTTGTGCGACAAATTAAGTTTTGCTGTTGAGCGTCAATATGAAGACATAAACGAGTGTTAAAAATATTTTTCTTATATTGTTCAGTGCTACGGAACTCTGTGTGCGTAAGTCCGAATCGCTCCTGGCTGCTTTTTTTAATGATATCATCCTTCTTCTCAAAGCCTTGTCAAGAGAAAATAACAAGTTTCCCCGTTCAGATGACCTTTACGACAAACCGTATATCACTGTAGGTACTCTTAAAAAATAACATCAAGTTTCAATCTTTGAACCCTAAAAGTAAATAAAAGTAATAAAACGTGCAACAAAGTACGGGACCGCGGGACGTTGGGGTTTTATTGTCGATACGCGGGCCCCTAAACATGCGCGGCACGTAATCCGTCGATACCCTTTTATAGGACGCGTTATGGCTCATTTTTATACGATAGTTTGGAAAACGGTTAATTGCTAGATTATGTGTTGTGTGTTGTGTATTTCTGGATTTGCCACATGACTATAGTAAATGGTTGTATGATTTTAAAGTGTGATGATCATGCTCGTAGTTACATACTTTTCTTGATGATCATAATTTGATAAGTTCATATTATTATGTTTTCTAATTATTTTATTATGAAGAACAGAATTAGAATAATTTATTTAATGTAGGTGACAAATAATGACGTCATTAGCATTTTGGCGTTACATAATTGACAAAAACAATATTTATCACCAAATTATTTATTTATTTAGTACTTGGAAGACTTACAGCTAATAAAAACAAACAAAAAGAAGAAACTGTAGTATATGTAAATAATATATATATATATATAAACTTATGGAAAGTTCCTTAGCACAGAGTTATCAAATCATTCGAACAAGCTAATAAGTATACAGCCAGATAACGTGCATTTACTTTTAAGATTATACAGATATATTTAGAGACTGATGTGAAATGATACAGTACTAGAGTTATAAAAAACTCTACCTGTACACTTATTAGCTTGTTCGACTGTACATAATAAACACCAATAAATTGAGATAACATTACAATTGAAATACCCCCATTTCCTCATGTTCCAATACTTCCAATTATAAAAATAAACCCCTGATTCCTCCATAATACGTACTCACATTTCCCTACAATAACAGACTCGTCTTATATGAAAAATATTTCAAAATATATCAGTATCAATTTCTTAGCGCATATATTATATGAAGACTCTCAAAGGTTGCCATGGCGACGATTATTGCATCCGCCTGGCTTCGGGTCAAAGAGAACCTACTTTATATGGAGACTTATAACGTCTTCAACTTCATATAAAGGTTTGGCTCCTGTGAGCTTCTTTGAACGACATTAGAAAGATAGAAACTGTTATATTTAGACGTATTTATTTGAGTCGGATATTGTGGTGGCAAACAAGGTTTCTAACAAGGGAAGATATTGAAATTGGATCTTTACCCGTTGATGATGATAAAATATGATGTCTACACTGTTAATATAATGTTACAAAATTTTCAGATTTTACACGCCAGCTCTTTATTTTGTTAGTACAGGGTAATGCCTGTGTAACCTAGACAACCGATCTGAAAAGGGAAGCTGAAACATATTACGAAGTCTCATTTTTAATTTCAGTTGGTCGAAATAATTATTTATTATTACTTTTGTATTCTGAAAAACTAAACGATATTTATATAACAATAAAACTCTTCGTGATCCGTGCTATTCCTGTAAAATCCAACAAAGGGCATCGGCAGGGTCTATTATGAAATACAAAATAATGCATGTGAAACAAATAAAGGGGAAAGAAAAATACATTTATTATTATAACATTATTTATAATTGATTAACTTGCTTATTCTTCTCTCTTGTAATTGCAGTTACAAGTCAGTAATTAAAGTAATACTTTTTTTTAAACTGTATTTGTTAAAGTCTATAATAAAACGAATAGCAGGAAATTCAAACACAGATTGCTGTGTTTGAATTTCCTGCTATTCGTTTTATTATAGACTTTTACAATGTAATGACATTGTTAATAGAATCACATAGTATTATATTATTGTTCTATCATTTTCTAGAATTGGCTCTGTGATAAATTCCCTATATTATTCAAATTAATCAATAGTGATAGCAGACACTGAATGTACTGGTACGTTGGTATTAATTGTTTGCTGTACATAGGTATGTACTCGTAGTTACATAACGTATGAGTGAACATAATACAAAGCCAACAATTAATCAGTCTGTAATTAAACTGATATTACATTCAGTTGTAGATATGTGTTACAATAATCAGTGTGTTTTTTTATGTTACACTAGCTGATGACCGCGGCTTCGCCCGCTTGGATTATATACTAAAACCTTCCTCGAGAACTATTCTATTCATACATACCAGTATTCCTGTATTATTTAATACATAATCAACATAATTTTAAACAACAGTTATCTATAAATTGGTACATCAGACAGGGCAGCAATTATAAAAATGTGAAGATATTATTATCAAAATTCTATAAACGCTGACAGCATCGTCGGCATTAACGAACGTCTAGATATAGTTATTACATTATATCAGCCATATTATTGATGACAAAAAGTCTTAAATGTATGAAACTCACTTAAGTATTGGTCAATCTCGTTGAAAGTCATCAACTGCTTCAGAAACGATGACCACTTGCCGAAGTCCTCAAGACATTTTGTTTCTCATAGTTTGTTCGTGACAACCAGCCATCGTCGACCAAAATCGTCCATTTTTAACATATTCTACCAAACCTTTTCCCAACTATGTCGGGGTGAAATTCAGTCAAATTATTATATTATTATTGCTGATCAACTGATTAAAATTATGTATTTGTTAATAATACAATAAGTTTTATATTATTTGTGGCCATTACGAACATTAACATTATTATGAACATGTTTAATAATCGATAAACAGATTCATTATAAAACATGTTCATGTTACAAGTGAGTATGGGCAGCAACCGAGCTTGTATAAGTATTGTAATTAATCACGCAGTACTATTAAAGTATTTATAATCAGTCTGTGTATTAATTAGTTCATTGCGTACGTGGCTGAAAATAAAATTATTTCTCAATTCCAACACACCCGAATTTTCCACGTGTTCAAGCTGTGACAATACAACAAGCTAAAACGTTTACGGTGTGGGCTTTAATTGTTCACAAATATATTAGCGTTAAGCGTTCCAAATTATAACCTTTTTCATATTATTTGATAAGAGAAACAAATTATTTATTGTTATTGCTATTTTATATTGCAATTCGAGGAATTGCCGAATCGAAATTCCAGTAACTCTTAATTGTTTTCATTTAAACGACATCTACAGAATTTTAATTAAATGTTCTTTTACTTGAGAGGATCGCGATTTATCACAAAGTACCGATCCGTTTCAGATTTGGAGATCTAACATTTTATAAATCTCGTAGCCGTTCTTTGTCAAGACGTGGCTACGCCGTAGCCCGTGCTACGAGCACATATCACACAAACCTTTATCATGGTTTATATAATAATGGTCATAAACTGACGAGGACGTAATAAGTTTTGATATCAAGCTAACATAGTAACTTAGTGCCTACGAGCTACGCCGTAGCGCGGGGCTACGCCGTAGCGTTGTGCTCGTAGCGCACGGAGTTTCCTCGTAAACGTCAAGTATTATTTGATCGTTCGTCGTTATTAAAGGGTAATGTTGTTTACTTAACATTGATAATTTACTTTAGGAACTGAAACAAAGTAAGTTAGCTTAGTTAAATATGACTTGTACGTACGAATGTACTTAACAGAAGTTGTTTAAGATTTTATGTAACTGGTTTTCGACTTCTTAGATGAGGCTCAAAGGTAGCGCAGCATTAGTTACATGATTATTTCTATGCTCTTTTTTGCAATCATAATACAGTTATTTTATACAAGATATTTTTTTAGTCACCGTCCAAATTCTGATATATAATATCTTTGGGGAAAATCATTGAATAAGTTTTTTTCTTTTAGTTAGGTAAAGTTTTAACGTTTCACAGAGAGCGAATACTTCTTTCAAGAAAAAGATTTAATATGCAAATTTTATCGATTTTTTTAAAAAAATGGTTTTAGTGAATTATTTAATTATCTTTTACCTAATGCCTAGAAAAACTGGAAAATCTTCTTGTATAGTACACACCTAACCATTTCTTATGACACAGTCCTAGTTTCCAATGACCACACCATCCAAATGTGAGAACCTTACCCTCCTCTAGATTCCCTAAATCATGGCGAGTATTGACGACGTAGGGCCGCGTCCGGTGGCGTCTCGAACAATGGCGGCCCGCGGCAGAAGGCCGTAAATCCTCACAAATGGCCACCGCAAGGATGGCCGCACTCAAGGATGGTATACTGATGACCACTTGGAACCTCTGCATCACGGTGTTGGACATTGAATTTGATGGTGAAGTAATTTACATATATTTGGATTTGGTGACGGTGCTGCAGATATTTGGGTGGCAATCGTGTTTGTTGAGTGTTAGATTTACCAAGTATCACAGCAACCGCTGCGGCGAGATTTAAAAATCGTATTAACTCTTTCTGTGGTAGTATTTTACAGTTTCATATAAAATATTATGTGTAATTAAATTATACAAAACTTTTCGAGCGAACGTTCATTTTTGAGATTTAAGCTTTTATTACAGAGAGTTTTTTACAATCACAACCCGTCAACAAAAGCACTATAAACTTAGATATTGTTTTAACAAAAGTAGGGTCAATAAATTGCAATAGTGCAAGAATAATGAAAACTCTGTTCTTCCGCGAATGGCATCAAGTTACAGCTCGAGACTTGAAACTTCCGCGTCTATGCCAGATACTGCTCAGCTGAATACAACAACGTGAAATATTGAAGAAGGATCTCTCGTCTTAGCGTCAGTATTCTTCAGAAAGAAGTAGTTGTTGGTTTTTGTTTTTCATTCTCGTGTTGATCAGAAGTTTGCTACGTGAATGGCATGGTAAGAGGCTTCGGGAAGGTCTTTAGTGGTACGAATGTTGTGTACCGCAGGTAGAACAAGAGTTGGGCATCAGCTGAGCAAAATAAAATAGTGCCCTGTTTTAATCACTATTCGAGAATTTTAAAGAAAATTAGATTGAAATGAATAAATGTGTTTTGAAGTTTTTCTGCTCAGCACCATAAATACAGCAATGGATTTGTGAATTCTAGGTATAATGCTCAATTACTGCTATTTTATTTCGCTACCAAGAAGATAGACTACCATGCTAACTTCTTTTATAAAATCTTTTAGTTTGTTCTAAAAATAGAATCTTCAAAATATCATAAAGGCGAAACTTCAAAAATAGCAGCGATGGTGTTAAACCCGGATAAGCTCGTGAAATTATTGACGTGTGCCGTACGGCCGGCAGGGGGCTGTGATGTCGACCGATCATTTTTCATGGACTGCCCTATTCTGTGTAACGTGGTTTGGAAGTTTACGTACTTCTCTAGTTATTGATGTCTTGTAACATCCAGTCTTGTATTACATGTGTTTACATAAATATCTCAAGATTTTACAACTTAAATTGTTCTGTGAGCATTTAAACTTATTGGAAAATAGTTGAGTTTCATTGTTGTATTTACGCATATTACGCCACACCCAATTTATATTTTAAATACAATTAGTTTTGTATGCAACTGAAGCTGATTACATTATGCGGGTTACTTCATGTTTTATTAAATTCATAACTATTTAATCCTCATCACATTAGTATAAACTAATATTAACATTTCACCAGTTTTATTTAAGTCACATATTATTATTATTATATGTGTAATATAAGGGAAATCCCTGTTCCACCAAAACCCGTATGTATCCTCTTGTATTGTACCGCGTCACATTTTCCGTTAATGACAGTCTGTCAATGTGAGCCGACACCTTCTATTTGGGGCACACGTTAATTCTTACGTGGCCTACTATGTAGCCCTTATATACCTCATATATAGTACACGTGTACGAACAATACGTTGGCACGTGTCGATCTATAAGCTTCTCCTTTGTGATGGAAGTTTTGGTCTGTATTTTGTTATGTTGTCTCTGGTTTACAAGTAATTCTATAGAACATTGCCGTGAAACAAATTACCTGCTTTGCAGTGTTTACAGGAAGGAAAACAAAAACACGAAAAGTTCTTTACGTGTAGCTTGAGAAGAATGTATTTGAAGGTATTGTTCATTACATTATATGCATATTATTACAAACAAAGTTTTTAATTGTCATCATCATCATTGACGGCACAGTTGGCGCAGTGGCTGAGCGATTGGACTGCTGCGCTGCTTGTCGCCGGTTCGATTCCCGCACGGAACAAATATTTGTATGACCTACAAATAGTTGTTTCGGGTCTGGGTATTTGTGTATGTGAGTTTAAATGTTTGTAAACGCACCCACGATACTGGAGAAATTCCTAGTGTGGGGCAACATTTTTTTTAAAAAATAAAAAATAAAATCATCATCTTCCTGCCCTTATCCCATGTCATTTGGGTCGGCGCAACACATTTTTTTCATCCATCCTACCTATCATTTATTCCTTTTTCCTTCAAATTACTACTCACATACTCCATGCATCTTTTCTTTGGTCTATACTTTAAAACAGGCATTGTATTAGATAGGTAAATAGATGAGATACTTTTTCTACAACACAATAAATGAGTAGCAAGAATGAAGTTTTTAATTTCTTGTTAAATCGACAATTAGTTTTATATAGTTTACCGCTTCCGCACAAGTCGGTCAAGCAGACTTATTAAGGGATATCGCATAACCCAGTCCTAACTGGGTTGTGGACGTCAGATAGGCAGTCGCTGTATGTAAAAATGGTATGGTGGTAATGGTATTTAGCTGCAACCGGTTAGACTGAACCACCTCACCATATTTGTGAAGCGCTAGGCAGATGACAAGAACTACCTGACATAAACTCACATTCCAACACAGAGGAACTTAACAACACTTAACATCACGCCTGTAATCCCCGAAGGGTTAGGCAGAGGTGTACCTAACAGTACACCCACATTTCGCCAGTTATGTTTAAGTCCCATGTAATAAGGGGCGAGCCTATTGCCATCAACCGGGCACAAATCCAGACTCCGTGGCTGTTACTGATAAATTCCTGATGGAAAAACCAATAACACTTTGCCCGACCCGGGAATCCAACCCAGGACCTCATGCTCAGCAGTCGCGCTTGCGACCACTAGACCAACGAGGCTTCGTTTCACTTCATCCCCATAAAAACTCCGCCATATTTACAGCCATTTAAATCGGCCCGTAAACAAAACACAGCTTTAATCAACACCTCGGATGCTTATCCCGGACATAAACAACGGCTACGGCTATACGGCTATCTTTATAGCCTTAGAGCCAATAAAACAGCTAAATAGTTTTATATCGATTTGTGACGTCATTTGTCTCGCGCCCCGTCGCCTGCCAACAGATTAATGGGCGAGTGGATTTTTGCGGATAGGGACAGGGCTGGTTTTAATTGAGTTTGCGTGCTAATATTTTGCCTTTAAGAAGATATAATATGATGGTGCCTGTGTGCAGGGTAAGAAAAATCTCTGCTTATACAGGGTAGAAAATAAGCTATTAAAAAAAATATATATTGTCAGGCATCAAGGTCTATAGGGTGTTAGTATTACACCTTGCTAAAAACTATGTTAAAAAAGAAAATTACAAACAAAGATAGTCGCGAAAAACATTACCCTTCCCTTGCAGTCGGGTAAAAAGAAAACCAGTCAAATGAAACAGAATATCACAATCACAGGAAGTTTTGTTTTTCCATGTAGTTTAGCAAACCTCCCCATCGTAGGCCCATCCAGCCTCTAAGCAAACATGCTAAGACGCATCTTGATGCTTGATCAAGATGTTCAGATAACTTCGATGCAATCGCTTTATAGGGACTTTCAGCAGGATAGAGCTAAGCTATTTGGTAGCTCATGAATATTATGTTAACTTTCCTTTCATGGTTATGGGTGACATTATAAAAAATATATACCACTTAGAAGTTCATTATAATTATTTACTATTTATTTTTCATTACTATTTGTTCACTTTAACACGATAGCAATGAGTAAACCAACATTAACTTACACGCTTCTGTTGCTGTTGCTGTGTTAGCAACAGAAAAAAACAATATTCAACAAAATCTAACTAAACCGTTTGTCTCTTCCTCGTTCATAATAAAAATCAGTTTGAAAGCCATCAGCCATCGACTGGCACTTAAGAGACTTCGCATCAACTACTCAAGTGTCAAATCGTATCAGCTCAATGAAACAGCGTTTAGCACCGAAATAAATCGCCCTCCTGTTTTTAGCCGTAACGTTTGAGTGTAACTTAATTTTGAGGCCATTATTGCGGATGGGGTGGCACTTACTGGAGGCGATAAGCTCGCGAGTTTTTGTGTAAATAGCTGTGATTGGGCAGGAGGGGAACGGTATGTAGACGCTGTGTTGGTGTTTACATAGTGCGCTGCTGTCACATGTCATAATAGTGATGCGGCAGGTACTGTGTTGCGCAGAAAAAAGTAAACGACATTAATATTCGAGTAATATTTTATCCGTGAGTGTGAATAAATATAAAATCAAAGTATTCCCCTAGAAACCTAGACGAAACCATTCGTATTGTTACACGTGGTAGCTCAATTAAGGTAACTCTCGTTCTGAGCGTTCTCTAACAAGAATTGATGACTAGATTGAACGTCGAAATCGCTATCTTAGTGTCCACTTATAACATAAATCAAATTATTTTGAAACCGACGAAATGTGTTATTTACAGATATAATATTCGTAGGTATATCCATAAACAATTTCAGTGATACTTTGACATAATAAATCGCTTGTAAATATATTTCGTATATGGCGGAACTGATCGACCGGTTTATAAGACGGGGTTTCATCGATACTTTTTCCTCACTCAGAGGCACTATGACACTACTCACAAGGGTGATCCCTGGAGTGCCGTAAGAAACTAGCAATCGATCTACTTTTATGACACAGTCGGTCCCACTGTTTTATGGCTAAGCAAGTAAGGCAAGTTACAAAGTAGATCACCCAAGCTGTCTTTGGTTGCAAGCGTAATCTCATGATATTTTTACCCTATTGCCAAGGACGGGTTTTTTTTGTCAGTGTATTTTTGGTAACATCATAATACTATTTAAATTTACTATTATTAGTCTCACTAAACTAGTGATCGTAAGCATTACTTTGGTTGTTTTCGTTTCCCAGATCATAAATAGGTACTATTTTTTGTGTTTTTCTAAATGAATTTATCAGTAGCAGTCCGAAGCCTGAATTTTTTCCCCAGTTGATGCAAATATAACTGGTAAAATGTGTGTATACTATAAGTAGTACACGCCAGCCTAAACCTTCTGGAAAAATAAGACGTGATGTTGTGTAAACAAATAATTGTAGGCAGGACAACCAGTAACTAGTCATTAAATAATTTGCGTCTGAAGTTGGCCTGGCTAGGTATTAAGAAAGCGTGGCCATCAATCACGGTATGCTTCTTACTTGTTTTATAATTAGCACCGAGTTACACCCCCAGTTACCGTGATGACGCAGCTGTGTGGGGTGACCATGATTTTCTGTGGACCAGTAACCAAACCATGTTACTATATATCAGAATGTAGTACCTATATTCTGGCAAATAAATAGATTTCATTTTATTTTAAACATTATAATTGAGAACCAAATATTTTGAGAGTGTTTTCAGTTTTTTTTTTCGAATATTGTTACTTTTAACAAAGTTCGTGATTTTGTGAGAAAACACCGAATTATATTTTAAATTACTGCTCACAAAGCGACTGGTAAGACTACATTCCACTAACTACTTTCTAAGAAAAATTCTAAGATATTTCATCGTCACAACCACAAGCATCAGTAACACTACTACTCGTAGTCGTGACGTCTTTCAGTAGGTATAATATTCTCCTGTCACGCACACTTTAAGTGCTATTAACGGGTACAATATTTTGTTGAGTGGACCGAATGAGTATTATAAATGGAAGAAATATTGTTTCATGACTGGTTTTAGTGCCGAATATATAAAGAACAGTCACGCTTGTGTTGCGCTAATTGGAACTGAGTTTATGTTTTTTTTTGTTTTATGGTTACATTTATTTTTATTTATGGATTATAACATGACGTTCAACATTATGAAGGTTTCCTTAAAAGAATTTCTGTAAGTATTTTTGTTCGTTAAAAATTGTAAACTCAATAGATCCATGGTATAGGCTCTATAACGCGTAAAGTAAATAGAATAAAAAAATTAAGCACTGCCAAAATAAAAATAAATATATTTTTTAACTTCATTGCGAAATTACCAACAATCAATCAACAAGCAAACCTTATTTTCTTAATTAACAGCAATTCTTTCCTCTCCCTCACAGAAACTGCCTCAAGTGAGTTAGAAAAGCTGGCAACCCCAGCTAATACACTTGTTGTGCTAATGCAATGTAACAGTCATTAGTCAGAGTCGAGTCAACAACTTTTTGTTGGCCAACAGTTAATCGAACAGTGATTGCTACTCGCTCCTCGCTATTCGCCTAGCGCCTACTTCGCTTGTTTGCTCACAACTCATTAAAATCCTATATTAATAATGTAAGTTCTGCGTGTTCATGTTTGTCTAGTACATCGTGTTTGAATAAGTGAGCGTGAAAAGTTTTTAATTAGGAATAATATTAATTTAGGTGCTCTTTTTGTAGAGTAAAAAACGATGTTCATTACTATGATAATAAAACAACTAAATGTCTGTTGTATTATCATTTAGTTTGAAAGATTTTTTTTATCAAAAAATTAAAAGGCAGTGTCAGATTATTTATTCTGTGTTAAAATCTGTGACTTAATAAGTTTACAACATAAAACTGATTCTAAGATAAGTCAACAAGATTGTGTCTGAATTGATTCTTAAGTCAATAAGATTGTGTCTGAAAAACTCCAAAATTATTACCTATTTCTTATAAAAATGTAATATCATCGCACATTAACCGTACCAGTAGCTGATACATAAAATATCCAATAAGCCATAACTTGATAGAGAACCACTCACCGAAATCATTGAAAATAACGTTCCGGTCAGTCGCTCCCCTCATATTTGGCCATTAAATAAATCTAATATTTTATGGTAAACTAACTATCAGCACTTCCTCGTGACCTTGCAATAAAAAACTTATATAATGAACCCTGGTACCAAATAAATAGGGTGTCGCAATAACAGGGGAAATATCCCGCCATCACGGATAATGTGGCCATAATTTGATGCGTTCGAGGGACAATGGCCACTTTAAGCTCTTTGTTCTTCGCCCATCATAGAATTATTGACGAAGTTTCGATATTATAATTTTATTATTCCCGTTTTATAGGCGTGTTTAGCGTGAATTATTGTCACCGTAGTTTTTGTATTGCTGTACTTAATAATTTGTTTATTCTATTGAGAAAACATGGCAATAATTTTGTTGATCGACTCGCCTGGCCGTCACTATGTCTACAATTTATGGAAAATTGATTTTTTTAAAGATAAGTTATAAAATAAAAAATATATTTCTTATGCAAAAAAGTATTTTAATTCAAACTTTGTTGTTTACTATTTTATTATTCTTTTGTTACATCTCTCTTAGTTGAACTATAATCAGTGAGCTGGCATAGATTATAACAAAGTTTAGTACAAAAATACTTTTAAATTATACGTAATTTTAGTTTTAAAATGCCCTCTACAACGACAGAAAGTGTAAGCAATTTAAAACACGATTACTTCCAAGAGTGCGTGTTGAAAGCGAGCTCCCCTTACAACGCGATTACGATAGTTTTACGAACAACTATTATTTAGCCATTACTCGTTGTAGCTACAACAGCTAACTCCACTTTTACGCTCAAACACATAAATAAAGCCGGTCGTCCACCATAAATTAAGCACTCTATAGCATCGCTTGCCCAAAATTATTTAAGTGTTGCTAACATCGACGCTCGTTCCCCACGTTTTTGGGGAATATATAGTTAACAGCGTTATTTACGCGCTGATTTATTTTATTTGCTCGACGTTAGTGTCGCTTTATACATTGTTGTTTATAGCTTTTTTGGATTTCTATCTTTCGCTTTCGATGGAAATTGGGGCTAATGTTATAGGGCAACGGAGTTGGATTTATTGTTTGGATCTAAAGTTATTGTTCGGCGAAAATATTTGGTGATCAATGTTTACTACTATTTATGGTTTCATTCTGGTTTAACGCCCCGTTCACAGCTTCAAGAGGTGTGACGAGAAACACGAGTTGCGTCATGAGACACGCGTGTGCGTCTTGTCATTTGTTACCTTCGCATCCAAAAATGCATCATGTAGACTTGTGGCCTGCTCTTCACAACGTTTTTTTAAAGTTCGTTTTTATTTTGTGGCCAAGTTACCAGCCGAATTTTACTGAATTGATGTAGGACTTAAATGAAATAAACTGACATTTACGTGACGGCTCACTATATTAGTTTTCAAACAATTTTTAAACATTGAGCAAACTCTATAACAAAAATACAATGACCATGTCTCCTGTCCTGTCGTCTATTGTCCTCTGACCTCCCCTTAACCTTTAAATATACATATTGTAAATAGAGACAGACAGCAAATAATACGAGCTGCTTTACGTATTTACTTTACGACAATAAGTCATGCTTGAAGTGTCAAGTGTGGTCATCAGAGCGGAGATAACATTATTCTATAATGTTCGTCGATGACTTTCAAAACTGTGTACTAGCTATTACCTTTGGTTTCACATTGGAGGTCAAAAAATATGCTCCGGATAGGTACTACCTGGATAAAAAGGTTCCTGTATGTTAGGGCACAGATTGGTTTTTACGTGAAATCCATCCAGCCTTTTTTTTGAGGATGGGAAATCATCAAATGACTCCTCCCGCTCTGGGCAGAGGAGTATTGGTAGGGAATGTCAGACCTCTACTGACTAAAAATCACCCATGTTCCTTCTTAGCCCTTTATTTTGAGGTCGCGGTATCTCTTTCGAACAACCCGCAGCCCCGACGGGAATCCGTCTAGCCTTGATAGGTAAAAGACAAACGAAATTAACCTTTCGTATGCCGTGTAATTAGACACAATTAAAAAGCCATTGTGTCTCCCGTGAATCTACCTTAATTTCAGCTTTACAAGATTACAGTATTTATATGTATTTATATTGCAGTGAAGCATTTCAAATAAGAACAGAGAGTTAAATCAAATTTCAATCAAATCACCACTCAATCTCACGTTAAACCGAACATAAAAATAATATGTATCTCAAAAAGAATTTATCTCAAAGTAAAAATTCTGTATAACAGTTCTCGGCAAGTTGAAACATAAAGAAATGTTCTTCGGAGGCTCATAACCTTTAAAAACGGTATAATATTGTAAAGTTACAGGCTGTCTGTATAAATTCAAATAAAAACACAGCTCATTTCAAATATTAAAACGTGGGAACTCAGGATCGGAGTCCCTGGGTGGAAGGTGAGGGAAATTTGTTTCAAAGAGTTCTACTGGGTCCCGTATCAAATATATTTGACAGGGGGAGAATTTGAAGTCTTTTGAGCACCAATTTAGGTATTTGCCAATACAATAGATGAATGGATATAGGTACACAAAAGTTCACCAAAGACGGCACAACAGGTAATAATCAGGATGTCATTTTAAATAACTGAATTTACATGTAATAGTTAAAAAACAAAAGAATTTTAAAAGCCGGAAGGTAATAATTTAATCTTCACATTTTTTACCTAGTTACACTTTTCCACAACGACTCATAAACCAACGCTTCCTTCTGCCCCACAGACCCCCAAAGGGCAGAACATCAAAAAAATATCCCTCACGGAGTTGGTACAATGGGTAGGAATTACGGAAAACTTGGAATTTCTCCCCCGGAGCTAATGTCCATAATCTTGGCAACTTTTAATAGGACAGTCCCGAATTTGACGGCCGTTATTCAAGAAATATACTCAGGGGTGTCCCGCCATCTGTGAAAGTTTATTTCATTCGAATTATGTTGAGTGTTTGAGCCCCTTGTGCGTCAAAGAGGAATGTTTTCGGCTGTATAGAAACATGTTTTAACATAATATACATACTTATTTTGATATACTATGCTTTGAAAGTCATGAACTATTATGGTATTATTACGTCTGCAGATTTAATACATTACGTTATTCATTTTTCTGGAATCATACACATCTTTTTTTTTTTTTTTTTTGGGGGGTGGGAAATCATCAAATAACCCCTCCCGCTCTTGGGCAGAGCGAAAGGGAGTGTCAGACTTCTACTGACTAAAAACCACCCATGTTCCTTCTTCGCCCTTCATGTCGAGGCCTCGGTATCCCTTGCGGATAACCCGCACCCTCGACAGGCGTCGATCATACACATTACAGCTTATAAAATTACGCCATGTTCCGAAAGAAAAAATGTTCTGAAATAACCTAGATCACGTTCAAGTTATTAAGAAAAGATTGTGACCTATGTAGAATTTAGATTGTACAAGTCTGTTCTGATTAAGGCCCGGTTTCTTATACCCACACCTAGTAATTTGATCTTCATTAAGGCTGTTTAAATTAACAAACCGACAAGAGTTTTTTCTAGGTATTGAATTAACTTTCATTTCGTATTAAAAAGTATACCTAACCAGCACAATAACGGTCAAAAGTTTTTGAAACTCAATATTCTTTACAAACAATGAAAAAAAAGACACACAGTAATCTGAAAAGTTAAATAAAGTAGCACCTACTTGGAGTTCTTACTCAACAAACAAACTGAAAGATAGACATTTCATTACACAGACATTTCCATTTTTTTCGTATCCTAAAACAATAAAACTAGATCGGAACATCACAGACCTAGTTCTTTAGATCAGCTGCTTCGAATGGTTCAGATAAAATAACATTTTGATCGAGTCGAGACTGACCTTTTTAAAACGAATGGAAAATATTGTGTATTCAGTTTACTGAGGAGCTTTAGCTAAACAGCAAATAGATTATTCTACAATTTAAAATAAATAAGCGTGGGAGAAATCTTCAATTGAACTCTATTCTTTAATAAATATTTTGTGTTCTTTCAGTGAGATTTTATTAACATAATCTACTGTAGATAGAGAAATTCTTAAAGGTATTCGGTCGATTGTAGAATAGACCAACAGCTTCAAATAAAACTAATCATCATGCACCTGCCTAATACTTTTAAAGAAATATGTCCAGCGAACATAATAAATAAATAAATAATTAAATATATATTATTATTTGGGTAAATACATAAATTGGGTATTTGGGTAATCTACTTTATTTTATTGTTATACCTGAAAGACGCAACTTTAGGACAAACAAAATGAATGAATTTGATTTCATTTTGCGCTGGCCGGCTAGTTTGTCGTTTCGTATTTTTTTTAAAAATTGAGTTTTTCGCTTCAAAACTTGCAACCCAAGCACACGGGGCGATCGTGAAACGCGCGTCGTCGGCGCGTTTACGCGCAGATACAGCGATCCCAGATCAACCCTTTAAACGCGCTTCAAACGAGTTTCGAACGCGCTTCATACGAGCGTTTGTATCGTGTTTTACGCGCGTTTGAATCCATAAAAACGCAAAAATTGACACCTACGACACGAACACTACGACGAAACTCGTTTGAAGCGCGTACAAAGTGTCGGTTTGGGATCGTTGTACTTATCTGCGTGTATACGCGCCCACGACGCGCATTTAAAATACGCCGTGTGCTATGGGCCTAAAATATACAAGAAAAATCAAATTAGGGTACCTACAATCTAGCTAGACTAACAATTTCCGAAAGTGGGTGAGGGTGCTTTCTATGATAATCAAAAGTTTGAAAGACATTCCTGATCCATTGCTTCACATGTTTGAAAAATTCTTATGTTCGCCTACGTAAATATCGTTGTCAAAACGAAAAGCATTGCCATTGGTCTCCAAAAGACCATTACAATCGATCTTATTTACACCAGAACTATCACAATAATAAAAAGCTATTTTGAATATAGGTCAGTGGTCCCACCGTAACTGGGCGAAGAGCGGTCAGGCCGATTGATAAATGGCTTCCTACTCGAAATAAAGGGGGCATACATAATAGAAACACGAGTTGACATTGTGGAGGCGACTAGGACCACTTCACTCGTGATCACTTGTCGAGGACTGTGGAATTTAGGACGCTGGACTAAGTAGATAGGTTCTTGTCTTTTCGGTATGTGTGTATTAGATTTTAAGTATGTGTGTATTAGATTTTAAGTATGTGTGTATTATTATTTTAAGTATGTGTGTGTTCCTCTCCTAGAGAGGAGGCCTGAGTCCCTGCAGTGGGAACATTATAGGCTGATGATGATGATTAGATAAACCTGAAGATAAGAGGATAGTAGTATATGACGAAGCTCGTTTTAGCTAATATCACACGATAGCTAAATTATTGCTTAAATATATTTGCTTTGCTTTTACTCTCGGTTTATAGCCGAGCACTAAAATTTAACAGCTCACTTTTACGTAACATACACCGTGTAGTCGTTTTTAAATCTAAAATAAAGTAACTTATAAAGTAAGATTTTTAAGCTTTTACGGTTAATAATTAGGAAGGTATCCCGTAAGTCACAGTGTAAGAGTACATACACATACATAAACTCACGCCCTTTTCCCATGGGGGTAGGCAGAAACCACAGAACGCCACTTGCTACGATCCTTACATACTCCTTTTGCTTCGTCATACATCTGGTCATACACGCACGCCGGTTACGAGTACTACGCACCTGTCCTTTCAGAAGAACGGCACTAATAAGATCAGTGTATGTCTTTCTAGGGCGTCCCCTCCCGGCATTACCACTCACATCTGCCTTGTAAATACCTTTTGTTAATGGTTTGTTTTGTTAAGTACTGAGTAGTTACTCTAATACTGTCACTTAGGTACGGGATATCTTCCTTGATTATTCTTTATTTACCACCATGGCGGTTGCAACAGTTAAGTGTCGAAACATCGGGAACTCATAAGCTCCCGATGGGGTACACCTATACCTTACGAAGGGTAAGGCAGGGGTTCTAATATCCAGGGCACGCCACGATAGTAGCGGTAAGTCCCCTCTTTGAGGAGTGGCTGGAGAGGCGCCGCGGCGCCCTCACCTTCTGTCTGACGCAGGTACTCACCGGACGGCCTCGACATGAAGGGCGAAGAAGGAACATGGGTGGTTTTTAGTCAGTAGAAGTCTGACACTCCCTTTCGCTTTGCCCAAGAGCGGGAGGGGTTATTTGATGATTTCCCACCCCCCCAAAAAAAAAAGGGGGTTCTTATATCCCGTTGGTGCTGCGGGTTGTTCGCAAGAGATACCACGGCGTCGACATGAAAGGCTAAGAAGGAACATGGGTGGTTTTTAGTCAGTAGAAGTCTGACAGTCCCTTTACACCCGCCAAAAAAAAAAAGGGGTTCTTATATAATGTTACTTTCTGGTTCTAGTCTATTGTTACAACACGTAACTTGTGCTTCCTATAATTATAAGAACATGTGATTACCTTTCAGAATTGATTTACCCGATGAAATTGATGTCTCTAAATCTAGGTATATATTATTTACAAGCGTACCGGGCCAACTAGGCACTCATAATATTATGTGGAATTCCACAGAGTGATCAAGGTTTACATGACATTTAGATGTTATACCTTTGGTGTCGAAATTGTACGAATCAGTAATTAGGATGACGCGACCCGTGTCGGTTGTTTAGGAATTACACGCGGCTGTCACCTCACTCTCTTTGTCAAATATTAATAAGTTCACTCGATATTTTTGATTGAATGAATGACAATAAAGAAAAACACTGGCAATACTAGTTCAAGTATCAAATAAACCCTAACATCGAAATTAAAAAAAAATACTAAATTCCATAGAATTGTTTAAAACAAAGTAGGAAAATATTTATAAAAATAACTATTTACCATACAACGTGAAAATATCGCCAGTCTATTGGGCACATTGCCGGGCTCACAGCTTTGAGGAGCAGTTTTTTGATGATCTTTTATAGTTTTTTTTTGTTAGTTTTTACTAAACTTAGGTATAATTTGTCCTTTACATCATGAAGTAATAAAAAAGAACAAATTTGGTAAAAACTTTTGAAGTAGCGAGCTCGTACATGTGTAAAAAAGATCTAAATCTAATCTTTGGCGCTTCCAACAGGCTTTTTCGACTTTGGTTTCAGTCACAGTAGGTGTTTCATGTAAATTTCACCCAAAAACTATTCCTAAGCTATGTCAGGCATGAAACGGACTCCATACTTATGTTTGGACCTAAATGCCGCAACTAAAGTTCGGCATACTTCGAGCTACTTACCAACTTGTGTGTCTGCCAACTTTCGCCATAACCCTTTATCATCACGTAACTACCTATTTGAGCCTTCTTTTTTAGTTGAGTGAGTTATAGAAGTGGCAGAAGGCTTCCTAAGTTACTCTCTGCTGAAGTACTATGCCTTTTAGGTCAAATGCACCAGTTGTTAGTATATTGTGCGTTGCCTGCTCTTAAATATTATCACAAAGGTTAGCTTTACATACCATAGAAACACTTGCTCTCTGGGTATGGAAATCAGTGAGAGGAAATCGATACGTTCTACAACCAAAAGTTAGAAAACATGTGATATCCAGTAAGTCGCACTAGGTCCCTCCGAAACAGGTCCCAGCCAGCATTGCGAATATTAAATGTGGTTTACTCTATACAGCAATGCTTGGACCTTGTCTTAGGACAAACTTCTTTAAAGATTAAACTCTTCTCCTTTTTATGGCAACATTCAAGCAGTTAAATATCGCAGAAGTCTCTAACTAAATCGTGTCCAAAGCGATTAAAGATGACATTAAAAGTCCACTTAATATAACGGATAATGGGAACAGGAATCAATTTCACGCACCATCTAGGTGTGAATTAGTTTCAGTCCAAAGAGCCGTTAATGCGAGCTCGGGGATCCAATCTAGTTTCACTGAATTAAGTAAACTAGTGATATTTTATTTGTTACTAATCTATTTTGTCATAATAATATTATTGGGATTGAATATGGTATTAACAAACACTATGGTGTAGACGTAGAGTATCATGTTGGTGTAAATAGTCACAAGTACTGCGGTTGAGAATGTGATCCTCGGTACGATTCCCAGGTCAGGCAAATTATCATTCACACATTTTCACAACCCTTCTAGTAATGTAGGTGTGATGTGAAGTAGTTATGTTTCACTCATCATCATCTTCTCGCCCTTTACACTACGATGTGGAATAATGTGGTGATAGAAGACATAAAGGTGATACATTAAAAATATGTTGTGACTTCTGGTTAATAAATGTACTCTGAGCGCACTCTGAGCAAGTTCTACTGCGAGAACATTATTGCTCAAGTTCCGAGGAAAATTACAAACCCACATAAATGTCACGTTGCTATTTTATAGGGCTCCGCACCCAAGGGTACAAACTGAACCGTTATGCTACCACCGCCGTGTCTACATGATTATGTAGCACGATTTGTACCTAATATGGAACAATTTCCTTTATGTATTCTTGAGCATTCTTCTGCAGTTGCGCTAAAACCAGTGAAAAGAATAAATAACGAGGTCAACCACCAAGTTATAGAACCAACAATTTGAAGATACATCAACAGAATCTGCAACCTAGCCGCAGCCCACTCTCTCACATAGCAAAGAGACCTGTGCAGTGTACTCCAGTAGTGGGAACATTAAAGGTTAGTTATACATGGAGCTTCTTAGCTATCTCTCCGTGTAAGATATACCTGTGACATAAATGGCCACATTATGACACAGGTGTCCTACAGCGCGGCGCTTATTAAAATTAACCGCGTGACGAAGGGAGCCGTGAATGTAATGGCGTGTACCAAGTTAGCTGAGCCGTCATTCCTGTGCTTAATTTCTTGGATATGTTTTATTGTTTGTTGTGGTTTGTGACACCTTTATATTAATGAAAACGTGTGTTAATTTGTTTACTTACATAAAACACGTTCAAAGTTTTAATTTAGAGGAGAACTTAAATGATTATAATTATACAACGTTACTAAAAGTGTCGAAAAAATTTTTAAAGCATTCCAAAACTCACACACAATTTTCAGGTTCCACAAAAAGTTTCTAACTAACAAATAAAACCTTGATGACATCGCTAGTTGATAAAAAATAATCTTTTCCACAAAACACTTCGGGACACAAAAAAGGCGCAACGCCCAGTACAATATTGTCGGGAAACTGAATTTTAACGATATCTCGTCACAACACTGTATCACAAAATAAAAGTAACTGAAAATGTGTAGATTTTCGGTTACTTTTTACAACGCACTATGAAAACTTTAGCCATGAAAAAGATTTTGTAGTCATTTATATCTTGGAATCGCTTCTTGTATAGGAATATTACTGGCTGCAGTGTTATGTTACATTCAGGTTTTCTTTTAAACATTGTATTATGTAAACCTTCGGTTCCTGCTTATGTACTTCAATATCGACATTGGTCTCACGTACATTATACATTTATAAATACATACATAGGTCTTCGCCGCTGTTGTGATTTGTGAATACCAACGTGATTCGAATTGCGTACGTTATTGTGTCCCGGTGTGTAATGGGCTCGGGTACGTATGAGCTAATAATTGTAATGTAATGGGTTATTAATAATGATAATAATGTTTAGTTTGTTTAGAATAATTTATTTGTAGAATTGCCACGGTTGTTGTGTTGAATAATGTCAGATTAAATTTGTGGATTTACGTCGATTTTCACCAGTTTTGTATGTTTTTTGGTCACTCGCCTTTATGTAATTTTAGAACAAAAAAAAACTATAACATTAGCATCTTCTTTTAAGTTTCCATACCTTTAATGTATTCAGAGTTACATAAGCAGATATGTAACCTCTTGATATACTGCTATAAAAATCTGCATCATATAAGTATAGGACGCGTATTAACTCGGACTATCAATTTTATGATGCGAAAAAAACTGTAGCTCGTAAAACGCCAGGAAACCATGATCAAGAACATGGTGTCACTTTTTACAAGCAATCTGTTAAAACGACACAGTTTACGTCACTAATGGAAAGTTTACGCATTTTGTGTGTCCACTACCGATCGGATAGACTCACTTGAGCGTTTTATGTCAGCGTAGTTTGTTGCACTAGTGACGAAATAAAAGCTCTGTCTGTCTGTGTTCTGTCGGTCTCCTATCAACTCGTAACAAAATGGCTGTTTTAACTACTCTGTTCATACCTCTTGCATTGTTATTCACACCTCCATCGTTTTTATTTAACTCTGTTCCCGAACGAACTTACTGTTTGTTATACAAAAGTTTTGATTGAATTTTGAAATTAATTTCGAGGAACAATGTAAGCAGCCAGGGTTTAATGTATGTTTTAAAATATATTGTAAAGTAAATGAAGTAAAACTGGAATCGACGTTTGATAATAGTAAATATACTGAATAGAGACGTGAAGTTGGTAATGTTTGTTGGTAAATATTTTTAAAACTGACAAAAGAGAAAACAATAATAACTATAAATGATGATAAAAGCAATTTATTGTAGGAAGTTGGTCTTTTATTTAATTTATCATATTATGCTTTTACGCCTTAATAATATGTATGTACATCGTTATTGTAAATAATGTTGTACATTGTCATTGTCGTTATTGTTGTGTTGTTGTTGTTGTAGTAATGTTGTTGTGTGTGTGTTTGACGGCACGGTTGGCGCAGTGGCTAAGCGATTGGACTGCTGCGCTGCGTGTCGCGGGTTCGATCCCCGCACGGAACAAATATTTGTATGGCCTGCAGATAGTTGTTTCGGGTCTGGGTATTTGTGTATGTAACTATATATGTTTGTGAACGCACCCACGATACAGGAGAAATTCCTAGTGTGGGGCAACGTTTTTTTTAAAAAGAAAAGAAAAGAAAGAATGTTCCACCAGGTACAAAGAACATACTATAAAAACACTATCTCATGGAAACCGATTTTTTGAGTTTTGATTTTCAACGTTGTATTTGTGTAACGGCTCGAGAAGATTTAATTCTCCAACATATAAATAACATCGAAAAAACTGAGTTACTTCTGAAATTAATCACAATTAAATAGCTGTCTGAAGTCTGAACCAATTTACTAAAAAATAATAAAATTGACTCAGGGATTGTTTTTCTCCCCAGTTTTTTATTGGAAAATAAGATGGGACATATTGCGAACGACTTTAAGCTCGTAACTCGACATGAGAGCGTTATAATATTAAATGACCTATGACAAGTTTATTGCCCTTTAAAAAAGCCATTGAACGATGCCAATGAAGGATAAAAATCCCCCTTTTCACACGTTCATGGACTTCATTATATCGCTATTGTTTTGAAGCACATTCGTCTTTTTGTTAAATATTACAGTCTTTATTGTTCATTTTTTATTTAATCATTTTCACATTTTCGTTTTTATCTATTTTAAAATTGGTATCGCACATCTAAAAATACATTTGTTTATTTCAATAATAATTTATTCAAACTAGGCTGATAATCAACACTTTTCGAACGTCAACATTTACTTTACTTATTTACAAGACGTGACAGTCCCCCAAACCGCCCACCCTTCGACACTTCCTAGTGTTTTTGCTGGAAAGAAGAAGGGGCGAAACAAACTCCCCAGCAACACATCTGTCTGTTTGGTTAGATGAACCAGATTCGATATATAGTAACGTGTAAGTTGATATTACGATTGAATAGACACAAAATAATCAATACTAAAAAAGTATATAATAATAGAAAACATAAAAAAGTCATAACATATCAGTAAACTAATATTGGAGAAAGAACATAAATAACAAACATTGTCTTGTGTTCAACTCAGCGAGCTATTCTTATCATTTAAGTAGTCGTTAATGGAAAAACTGCTGCTGTTTCGTACTAAATCGTAATTGGATACGGTTTTTGATGTTACATTTAACATTAAAACAATACTGACGATAATATCTTAGTATTAGGAATTACGAAAGTCATTTAATCTTCATCTCAAACTCAAATTATAAACTAACTACCTTAAAAGACAGGGAATAACGATATTCTCCCGTTTGTTATTCTGGCTGGGCTCGGGACCGGATCTTTATGTACCAATATAAATAGGCTTTTAGTAAGCAATGGGCTATTAATGTCCCATTGGCTTGCAAATGCCTCGATCGATGTTATCAGCGAACGAGCCGTAATCACCACACCCTGTAAATTTCGGAGGTCACTCGCTGAATAAATATCACTTTCGTTGATAGCATACTAGGCGTTAGGCGCTAACTACTGCTTTACTTGCCTTGAATAGGAATTAAGTGTAAGGAGCTTAGTAAGGCGTTTGTTTAGTAAGTCAGCGTTTTAATTATGGGTTAGGATCGTTATGGTTTGGTGATTTGAATATTGATTTGTGAGACTGAATTCACAGTTTCCTTCCCTTGTTTCTAACGTGTTAGCGCCGTCGTATCGCAGTCGTTTCGCAGTCGTGTCGTGGTTGCGATGGCTCATGACATCCTTTTAGTAGTTATTTTATTCGTTGTCACTCAACGCGTACCTATTGCTACAGCCGTGTAGCTCGAGGCTAAGCGGGTAGGCCGTAGATTGCTAATGCCAACGTATTATTATTTATTTAAAAAAAAAAATGGATTTTCTCCTGTATCGTGGTTGCGTTCACAAACATATAAATCACATAAACAAAGACTGGGTTTTTGTTTAAGTGATTTATATGAACTATCTGCAGGCCATACAAATATTTGTTACGAGCCGTCATATTAATTACACTTTGCGTTTTACTCGTGTACCTATAATCAGTAATCTCAACCAAACTTCCAGTAACAGAAAACATGACCCATCAGAGTAGCACTATCCCATAGAGTTTACCGCACAGCGAGTTTATTATTGTACTAGAGTTGGTGATAAGTAACTACGTCACTATTCATAACAGTGAGCATAACATTAATTATTGTATCGTTCCCAAGATTCGAATTTCTGTTTTTTTTTTCAAAATCAAAATGCACACTGCACTACATTCTCTAAATATTTGAATTATTGTAAAACAAAACCATTGCCATAACACAGCTGGAAGGCCTCGCGGTAGACCTCGTAGAAGATGGCAGGATGAGTTGGACAAAACCGACGACCTGTGGCCCACATTAGGATTGAAACAGCTGGAAGTCATAGGCCTATAAGTATTACGTAAAATATTGCGACTTATTAAGTTGCGTTGCGTTATATAAGTACAGAAACACGATCCTTAAAGCTTTGTATTAAAACCACTTAAATTTGATTCGAGTGCCTATAATATACCTACGCTCTCCAGTGTCGGCTGCTACACAATGTACTCGGTATCATAACATAAAATAAATTCCACCTCACAAAATGACGAACTTTTCCCCTGCGCAACCCCACAAGGCTCCATAATTACATCAACCTGAGCACACCGATACAATATGCCATGTACACAAGAGAACGTTAATATTGCCACCAAAAAAGCCGCCGCCATAATTGATGGCAAGTGAGCGCCGACCCTACATATCACGCGCTGAGCTCGATAGGAATTCAATTACGGCTGAATTACTGCCAGTGTGCCTGTGTGCGCTGCGGTTTAAACTAATAGCTGTAGCTATCATACCGTACTGTACCTATCACGGTGGCGCGGGGAAATAATAAAAAGAGTAAAGTTGTGTTTAACTTTTAAATTGGTACCGTTTTCAATCAATTTATTTTTCTATACTATGGTTGATAACCTAACTTTTTTTCCATTTCTAACAAGTTATTTCTCATTGTAGCAGCTAAGAATGCTGGTATCAAAACTGTGTCATATCACCAAGCAGACAGTTTGTAATGATTCGTACAGAAATCCACCACTCCTTCAATAGCAATTATTTCTTTAATATATTATAACATATTAATGGACAGTTTTATAAGCTTCAGAACTTATTTTTCCAAAATGAACCAAGTTGCTTACGAGCAAAACTTTAACCCACTTCTATCACAGTACAAACATACAATTTAATGAAAGCTCTCATAATATTACTAAAATCCGCGCCCAACTTATGAATATTCACGAAAATTCAGCAAAACAAGTAAATAGAAGTCGCGAGTAGCTGGCGAAGATGGGCGTTGTGACGTCATAACGAGGGTAGTTGATAGTTGTAGTGCTACAACCCCGCGGGGGGCGATCTAGGCGGGATTGCCGGGACAAAAACTGGGACATAGTTGAGCCATCAATAAAATATTACTGGCTTATTTTGTTTCTCTTTTTTTGGGCTGAATGTTGCGAAGTTTCTTTTGAGTTAGGATTTCTCGTATTGAAAACTAAGTGGATACGTAAAGAGGCCGATTAGGATTTCGCAGAAGTGAAGAAGAAGAAGAAGTCGATCGATCCTTTTGAGCATCCTTTGTGTTTTAAATAGTTGGTAACCCTAATTTACAACATAACCGGGTGTAGCTGAATTACAGTATTTTAGAAACGCTGTCGTCTATATCACCCATTTACCTAGATGCATACATTATTTCATCAATAAGTAAAATACACATGACGTGATTATTAAACAATCATAATCAGATTGCGTGTCGCGTGTAAACATAACTTGCATTATTATGTTCACAATAATTTTAATTGGTTTTCCATTAACTGATGGATTCATTATAATAATGCGTGTGACAATATGAAAAATATTTTAATCATAGGATAACTAGCATTAACGTGTATTTTTATTTAGGAAAGATTAAAATGTATTCAATGGAACGAAAACATGGCATATACCAGGTTTCCTCGTAGGATCAGGGGCACAATACATGTCACCAGTTATGTATTACACTGGTGTCCATATTCCAACCAAACATACACTCCGGGCTACTACTGAGAGATTCGTGAAGGAACGGACTTGCGAACTTGGATGCATCCAGGGCCAGCTTTACTTACTACAGAGAAGAGGTGTATTGGAGTCGTTTCTTTGTCGACAGCCGGTATTTTGTTAAAACGAGGTTAATATCTGTTCCACAACATTAAAGTCAGAAGTTCTCGATACACCCACCTCCGGTGGACATCCCCGCCAAAGAAGCATTCACACAAAGCTACGCAACGCTATATTTTAATACGTATTGGTGCAGCACAAACTTCACATAAAATTCAGAGTGTCGAGAGAAAACGGTGGACCAATTTAAAGTTTATCTTAACGCCAACCCGTTTGGGAGCCCGACTGTGTAAAACATTTAATTTGGAACTACGTCACACAGATATTATAACTAAACGAGAGACGAATTCTGTTATAAATACGTTTGAAAAGTTGCTGCACGGTTCCGACTGTGAATTAAATGCACGACTATAACTGTGTCAAAATAATTAACACAAGGAATATTGTTCTAGTTTAATACAATTATTTTTGAAGCAATAATAATCATGTTATTTTGAAACATAATGTTTCATTAGCTTCCTGTCACTAATTTTGAGGTACTACATCCGAATTATGTAGACAATGAAGATAATAATATAATCAAATGTCATGCTGACAAAGCATACTCGTACCTACTATAAAAAATATTTCTGACCATAATATCTATGTGCGTCACACGTTGAGTTAAATCATGTTTATTCTTCCAACGGATGGATATTAAATAATTCGCAATCCAATTCGAACTCGGAAAAATATAAGACTCACATACCTATAGATACATAAAGAAACAACAAGTAAATACCAAACAACGAAAAAATTTCGTAACAAATAATTTATCAAAACCTTTGATTCCTAACAAAAACTCGTAAAGCGCGAAAATGTCAACATTTCAACATCTCAAATAAAAGCAAACAGACATAAAGACTTAAAAGCGATCCCGTACGAATCGATATGAATATATAAAAGGTAATACAAAGACGTCAAAAGGTAAGGATGAATATTTGAGAGGTTCAAACGTAGGTTCATGCTGGGACGTGTGCCCGCACTTTTATTCGATATTTTCATTTTTGCTGCGACTTTGTGCGCGTAATTGACATAAATTGAGCGAGATGATACCGAGTGTAGGGGAGCCACGCGTTACGGACGTCGAGAGACTGCCTCGGGCGAATCCTTAATGGTGCTGTGATGGACCGCTTATTGAAGCTGATGGGCTTAATGTGGCAAACCGTGTTAGCTGTAGTGGATTTGGGCGAGGTTAAGTGCGTAGTCATTTGTTTTTTTGTGTAATGTTGCCTTCTAGCTAAATGATAGAGTGGAAAGTGAATGAGGATTGTAGTCTCTTACTTAAATCATTACCTATTGATCTTCGCCATCAGTATTTCATCTTGTGTTGGTAAAAACATTGTCCGTACATCTATTTTTTATGTTGTTAAGAAAACAGGGGCAGGCAATCCACAACACAATTCATTCCGTTGTCAAGGATCATCAACATGGGCCACACAATTCCATCTTATCAAACGTCAGCTAAGAGCTCTGAGACCTAAATCACTCAAAGCTTTACAAAGGCTTGGGGCTGTACGAATCCGTCTAATTCGCCCTTTATGAAGTACTCAATGTTTAGGAGTGTTTGGTGTCCTAAGCTGAGCGCTATGTCCCGCGTGTCAGTATTATGCTGTGAATGTTTCAGCTTGTGTACGTTTGTCGTAATTTGCATTTAGTTTGAAGATTATGTTTACTTATGAGATGTGTTATAAGTGTGTAAGAAGCTCGTCTGTTCAGCTTGACAGCTAAAGCGTGTGCTCTGCGGTTATACTGAGTTGTGTATTATGTCTGACCAATGACCTTTTCAAATTAAAGGTTAACTGAGTAAAATGGCAAACACATGTTAAGATTGAATAGGTTTGCAACCAATTATGTATGAGTGCTTAAGTTAAGTTTACTAGAAATTAATACTCCATTTAATGATTCTTACTACATACATTTTTTACTCGTTATAAAAACAACAGCTTTGTGAAACAAAGTAAACATAAAACAAAGACATTAACAAACAAGAAAAGCAAACAAAGTAAAGAAAAACACAATAAAAAACACACCTATTCACCTATAACCTCTGAACGAAACTGTCGGCACGCAAAATTAAATATACTGCATGATTTCCTCGCAGAGATCAAATATCCCAGATATCCGCAACGCGAGGTTACTGTGATAATGTCAAAGTGAAATATTTTTAATGAACGTGGCTTTGTCCGGCGTTGTGCGAACGTGTGGACACTATGACCTGAATAAGTTACCCTGTCTCAGCAATATTAACATTTTAGAAAGAGATATTATTACGAGTGAGAAAGAATAAAATGTTGCTTTGTCAGACCACACCTTATCACTTCCTGGGATAGGTAATAATTTATATTTTAACTTCAATAGGATTTATATTTAGCAGAGTGCTACCTTTTCATTCACCTTGTCGTATTTGTATATAAAGTTTTTCTATGTTAATATTTTATAGAAATAATACAAACATTATCTTTTTATATATTTGGATGTACGTGGTAATCTCTTGTACTCATCCAATTTCTAAATACTTTCACTGATAGAATGCTACGCTATCCTCCATCCATCCATCTCCGAAGCGGACAAAGTCACGGGTACAACCTAAATAAAAAAGAAGCCAATTTACACAGCAACTTTAATTAAAAATTAGAAATAGACGAGTCATTAGTGGCATAACAAGTTAAAATATAGCGAGACTCTCGTTTTCAGAGATTGACATTTACAAACTAAAATATATTCAAGTTCAAGGCTGAGAAAAGGCAACCGCTTTCAATTGTTAATGGAAAACGAGTTATAACGGTTCTCATGAAAGATGACCGAGCGAGTTCAGCCGAGCATTAGGATTTAGAAGCCTTTCACTGCTGCTGCGTGACTTTCAGCAATAAGTATTACCGCTAACAGCTACGTACATTTACCTTGTGCTGATGTGGCAGATTCTTTTCAACACTTTTGCGGTATGGTTAGGTATTGACCGTCAATCAAAAGGGTCTGGTTATATTTTTGTTCTGTACAATAGCACCTATGATTTTGGTTGTGAAATAAGCGACTTAAAAAAACTTTCGATATTTTTTTTTTTTTTTCAAATTGCACTAAGGTTTCAAACTATTTATATAATTTCTCTATTTAACAGATAACTGTTGCATAGAGAAATATGCCATAAACAAAATGGCGTTGACAATAATTAAATTAAATCTGTTTATTACGAGTTCAATAATACTTAGGTGATTGTTTTGATCCTTGTAAATCAATTTGTAACAAAATAAGTTTAAAAGGAATTAGCGAATGGAACAAAAAAGGGTTGAACCGTTTAATTAAAAGTGTTTTACTCAGATTGTTTTTATTTCACTTAATTAGGACTAAAAGGGTCACTAAGGGTATTTTTAATTTTGGGGGCAAATCTTTAAGTGTTTCCGTTTTCGAACGGCGCCATTGTTAGGTTATGTGACGTCACAGATGGGCTTAAGAGTCATCATTTATTGCGTCCATCAAACTCTCGTCATGTTTGAGTTCCTGCAGTTTTAAACCTACGATGGTTTATGTTACGAGTAGTTCAAACGAAGTTTGCTTTATTGATTTATGTTACGTTTGTTCTTTCAAGTCTTTATTTTGAAAGTGCGCATAGTTTATTCCTGATATTTATTTATTTATTTATTATTACATTTAGTACAGCTTAAGCCATTTATACTAAATTAAGTAATCCTTTTACTCGGTCTTCTAGCAGAACCACAAACATTCTAACAGTATCGTCTTCCATTCATCAGCAAACAAATCCAATCCACGGTTGGTCTCCACGAGCGCGTTGAGCATCGTTAGCATACGCGGTATAGGGGAGGTGGACCGAGCTACAGTGCGACAAAATGGGACATTAAACAATTTATGCTTTCTGGAGCGATTATAATTATTTGGAACAAATAATTGACACAGCTCCGCATGTAAATCTGAGACGTCGGTATGACCATGTATAATTTTATACGCCGTTGTTATTTGGTCAATAGACCGCCTAACTCGAAGAGAATTAAAATTTAAACATCCTAAAAGGAATTTAGTAGGATACATATAAGGATAGTATCCAAACACATGTTTGTAGAGGTACCTAAGAAAAGCTTTTTGCACCTTTTCCAGCATGAGCATGTAGGTAACCTCGTGAGGATTCCACACACAAGCGCTGGTTTCAAGCTTGCACCGAACTAAAGCGTTGAACAAAAGCCTAATGACTGCCTGGTTATTAAAACCTTGACAGTTACGTAAAACAAAACCTAAGCGTCGGAAACATTCTTTAGCCAAACCTATAATGTGTGTGTGGAAAGTCAGTTTGCTATCAAACGTTACACCGAGGTCTTTTACTATGGATACGCTGGCTATAGACTCAGTGTTCACTCTGTAGTCGTACTGTATAGGACTCCGCATGCGGCCAAAGCTCATAATTTGACATTTAGAAGTGTTAAATTCCATTTATGATATATGATATGTCTATCGAGAGCCTTTGACAGTGTTTGCCACACTCTTATGACACATTAATTCCAATAATAGCTCGTTCAACACAATAGTGTGTACAAAGAAATATAATTTTATTTGAAAACCCAATCTGCAAAGCAATTATAAAAGCAGTCTATTTTGTCCAATAGCTTTATCTAATGACACATAAAAGTAATAAAGTTTCAGTACCCCAGGGTGCTATAATGTCTCCAACACTATTATCGGTTGTATTACTTCTTTTAGAAATGATCTTGTTCATTTTAGAAGGTTTAAACTTGTATTATGAACTGAGTCACTTTAATCCCCGAAGGGTTAAGCAGAAGTGTATCCAATAGCACACTCATTTCAGTTTATCAAACCCCATATTATGAAAAATCTCCAAATGTTACCAATACCAAACCATTAATACTAATAAGAACTTTCAAATTACTTTTCATTGTAGCATTTATCCTCGTCTCGTGCCATTCGTGCACACTTAACGAGTAGTCTTCGTTCTGGAGTGGTTGGTTCTGTCTGGAGTTTTTCATCCACGTCTCCTGTTCGAGTGCCCTTCGTTTAATGAACGCAGACAACTTTTGAGTTCACTTTAACTCACAGGACATGTTTCAAGTTGAATTTCATGTCATTTTAATAGAAATACTTATTTTTGTATTATGAGATTTTATTATTTCACTAATATTGTTAATTTAGTTACTTTAGAGATAAAACAGTGAGTAGGGCGAATAATTCATTAAAACTGTTGGCGACCATTTTTTGTATCAAAAGTTGAAATGTAGCGCTAGGACAAAACAAGGTTAGTTACGCAATAAAACGAATTAAACCACTCTAAACCTAGCATCGTGGATTCTGTGGCTTGTACTTTTTTTAGTCGAAAATGTTGCACCAAATACCACATTTATTTCTAATAGTCGTTGTGATTAGTTTGAAATTATGGAAGAGAAAATAATGCGAGAAGAGCTTATAGAATATGAATAAGCAAGTTGCATTTCAGATTATACAAATCAGCCATAAGAACTTGAAGAGTACCAGGGCAACAAGCGCCGCGAGAAGTAAACACAGTTGAACGTGAGCAATAAAATAAAGAGAGCTAGCTACTTGGTAAGCAAAGTAAATACGAGGGTATTATGCAGAAAAACAATATCCGATGCTATAACAATACTGATTGCGGCTGCACCGAGATTGTGCATACTTATGGGGTGCATTGAGTTATTTGAGTAGATAGAACATAAGATATCATACCAATTAAGCTTATTGTATGAGAAATAACAGTGTTAAATAGTAATATTAAGTCAAGCAACTTATAAAATAAAAATTTAAACTGCCTCGTTGGTTTAGAGGTAGCAAACGTGACTATTGAGTAAACGATTCGATTCCCGGGATAGGAAAAGTATTATTGGGTTTTCCATAAGAGATTTTGCAGCAGCAGCGTTGAGTCTAGATTTGTGCCTGGTTAATAGCAATAGAACGCCCGCTGCTACATGAGACTGTAACGGGTGTAATAATTTAGGTACACCTCATCTCTATTCTGATATCACAGACGATTATGCTTTTTTATCTTATAAAAATTTTACTACTAAATAGACAACACAATTTAACACAATTTAACAACAGTTAATGGCTGGAGGAAATATTAAAGAAAATATTTATTTATCGAATTTCGGCATTTTTCATCATTCAATTTCAATTTCAAACAGTAACACAATACCGAAAGCAGGTTCATTTAATAATATTATCTTGATTTCTCTTCTTCAAATCAGTCAGTAGTTTAAGACCTCGGGTGGGGATAAAAAGGTCAATAATTCCAAGTTTTTCTATCACATCCACTGCCTCTTCAGTTCATACAGAATTTGAAATCAAATTGATATAACGTATTATACAGTTCCCGAAGTCGGCAGAAGCCGTAAAATGTAATTCGAAAACTTGATCGGATCTCGAAAGTCATTTTTGTAAATCCCACAAGAACACGCTGTGAACCTTTTCAGAGGCGTTTACTAAAATAAATCGAATTCAGTTTAATTGGTAAAGTTGGCGGTTTTCTCAAGTTTCTCACGAAATTAGCGAAAATTTCGCCATCGTATAATAAATTAAGAGCTGAAACTCAAACAGAAGCTGCCGGCGATATCGAGTATCGCTTTGTGAGCTCGCAAAAAATATTTAGCGAAAATTAAGTGCTGTGAGCACTCGGAGCGCATCTCTCGCTCATCGTAAAATACGAATAATGGCGTTTAAGTGTTTCAATAAAAATGCCTGTATAATAAAGGTATCGCAATAAAGGCATGCATGCAGAAAATAAAAGAGAATTCAACGATAAGGTTATTTAAAATTGAACGTGTTTATAAGCTCAAAATTCTTCTTATATGAAATTGCTGCACTCTTGCCTTTTCTATGGGATTTATTTAAAATATTGAAAAAAATAAAAATAAATGAAAATAGTCGAACCACAAACCAGTCTTTGCAGTGCGGTTATTCCCAAACACTAACTACTGGTTCAAAATGCAAACACATTCCGCAAGACTCAGTCAATGTCACTTCGTGTACATAAACGGCCCTTGCTCAATTGACATCAAACAGTTTGCTTGATAGTAACCTCTAGCTACTACTCCCTTTTAACTGATTGGACCTTTGCCTGCTCAACCTTGCACGCAAATACAACCAAGTCATCGGTGCCCCTTGAAACATGCTCGTTCAATTTTTAAAATCCTTCTACGTTTTGAGGTAACTTGTTCTAGAATATTTCTCAGACTAATCTGTCATCTATGCTAAATATACCCAGTGCAAGTACGAACTTTGCATTGATAAGACATCGAGATCGTTATCGTTTTCAGTTTTATCGAGCTTGTTATCGAATTTGGAAGTACGTAACACGCGTTGACAAGATTTATCGTGGGCCGACTCGAGTCGATAAGGATCGACAGTCAAATGGCAACACTGAGGACGTCCAAAGACAAAACCACAGATTACTATATTAGTACTACGACAAAACATTTAAGGTGGGATTTCAGTGGCACAACTAATGTCCGAGAAATCTATAAAATCCTTTTTTTCATAGATGTTCGGCATTGTAAACAATGTTTAAGGGTTTATTTCAGAGAAACTACTAGTATTTACCAAAATTGCCGTTTATTTTAGTAAAAATACAGAAAATATCCCATCTTCTTAGAGTCGTCGTGTTTACCTTTGCCAAAAAAAAAATTGACGTTGACACTGTTGACAGATGACATTACTTTCTAGTTTCTTGAGAAATATATAAATATCGTCGTGTTTAATCACAATAAAATTTTATTTTTAGCTTTTCAAACGACAATGAGCGTAGTTTGTTGCATGTGTGTGAGTGAGCACGTGTGTTTACTTGAAGAGCCGTAGTTTTGTGGCGTCAATATTAGCAAAGGCGGTGCGGTATCTACCTTTTTTTACTTGATCTGAGAAGAAGAAAAAAAACACTAGGTAGTTACTACGATATGGACAGGGAGTCCAGTGGATCGTGTCCTCCGTACGTCTACTTCTATTCCTTGAATTAAAATTACTGCCACTTCTCGAGTCACCCGAAAGAGACGAACAAAACAGTCCTCTGGAAGTACCAGAGGATTGTTTGTATCTCTAAGACGTCGCCTCCAAATACGCATCACATTGTGATGGTGCTGCCGTTCTTCCTCATCACCCAGCAATAAAAGTTCTAAATCCATTAAAATAATTAGTAGTGTTCGATAGGCTTATCGCGCTTTTACAAGGTGTCCATAAATTATCGAGATCGACAGCGTAAATTGTCGATCTCAACTGTCAAAATGTCGTTTCGTACTTGCATTTTCGATAAAATCGTTTAATTTTTAGAGTATAACTACCGATCGTTATAATATTAGATAAGTACTTGCGACATCGTTTCGATTCGATAAAAAGTCATTTTATCGAGAATAACTGTCAGATTTATCGAATCGAGTGAATTCGAGTGCTACGTACTTGCACTGCAAGTACGTAAAACTTAGTTTTATCCAGCTATCTGTTTTTCACATCGCGACTCATTGGCGACTCCATCAAAGTTAGGACAACGATAGCGACAACAGATATAAATTCCATCAACGTTGATCTGATATTGTGATTCGGAACGGTTTTCATAACTCCATCTGTTTTATAAAAGGGTTTTGAAACTGATCAGCTATCTCGCTTCGTTCTTGTTTCAGACCGGAACATTGATGAGCTTTGTTTATGATACAACTTTCAACACTATTTCAACGTAGTAGAGAAGATTTTATCATCGTCAAAGTTGGAGTGGCTGAAGTGGTGTGTTCAATAATAAGGCCGCATCCTAACAAAAGCGATCATCGCGCGAACACACGACCGTCGCGCTCATCTCGTTCGGTTCACCCGGATACGTAGTAACGCCGAGAGAAAACGCCTTGCAATTTGGCGAACAAAAATTACATTCAAGCGTGACGATTAGATTTGTGCAAACTTTCGGTTTAATTAGAACGTGGGGTTACCGTTAAAGGGATCGTGTTTTAATATAATAAGAAAAGTTACATAACGTCCACGAACTTATCGAAGAAAAAAATAACATTACTCAGATTAGATTCAGACTGATAGCCAAATCCGAAATAAAATTCCGAGAGATAAACAAATTTTGCATAAGCTCGTTATATTTTTGTCAAAGGAAACGAAAGTGGCCTGAATTTCCAGAAAATATCATCAAAACGTTTTTCAATAAAGGAAATTTGTTAGTCGAGAGACGCGGACAGTCTGGGCGATTAGGCATAATTTATTTCTTGTGAATACTCTTTAAGGATAAAGGTCAACAAGATTTCTGGCAATAACGACAAAAAATATTACCTACCGAATTGTCGCGCTACTCGTAGTAGCCATACAAATTGCGATAGGTTGGCAAACGGCCCTAGTACCTAGTTATTAATAGTAATACGTAGTTCGATATTTATTCATTAATTTTCTCATAAATAAATAAGGACAACAGCGTTTAATGTGTCTACAGCTAAGACCAGGAGAGCTATTATAACAGACAGGCTCCTGTTTCTTTTCACTTTTAGGTAATTTATTTTAAAGTATAATCATCTCAAACGTTGAACACCCTCTCCAAATTCAACAGCCTCATAAATAAATGACAACATTAACACTTATCTTAAATATTAATAAAATATACATGATTTTTCACGAAGAATATTCTGCAAAATCGCTGCGAAGTATAAGAACCATTAGACAGGCAGCCAGCCCCCACTTAAACACAATCTTGAATTGTAAATCCTCTGTCGCTCCGTGTAACGACCACTACATAGTATGGGTGCACTGTTCACAATTGGATCTGAATACATTACTGCGTCTGCAACGTTTTATATTGCGGACTTTTATCGACGGGCGGAAATGTAAAGTGAAATCTAACCGGCTGGTGCCAGGTCGTAATTCGTATGGCTAACTTGGTAGCGGGACGTTTTCTCTTCATGAGTTTGCATTGGCAAGAATAATGTGTGTAATTTTTATGCAAAATTGGTGGTAAGGAAGGGAAATTGCACCATCTAAACAATGTAGAATAAGTTATCATGTTCACAGAATGTGTTTGTTGAAATTTCTGTTCATTGCAAGGAATTAATTAAGGATGCCAACATGTTTTAAAGTAACTTTGGTCTCGAAATGTAATAAAAACATAGCTTTACATAATATACAAATTGATGATGTGTAACAAATGCCTTCTTTTAACAATAATTTATGTACGAAATGTTTTGTTTCACTAAACATTTTCAATACAATCTAAAACTGCCAATACAATGAGTCCATTTTAAAAAATTATTACTTTCTAATACTATTGTTTTGAACGTCTAGGTTAAATTAGTTGAGAAAACCGTGGACAATAAACCAATAATGACGTTTGTACAAATAATGTCAAACTCAGCTAAACTAAATAAATAAGTATTAAGTAAAACAAACTAAGCTGACAGTTATTACTTTACAGTAAGACATGTTGGTACATTTATCTAAGAAAAAAGTCATTCTAAAAATGCTTTCCACACACAAACTCTACAGAGTCAAAAGTCTTATGTAATATCTATACAATGTGGAATGTAAATGACTAAGAATTAAAACGCCCCAAACGTGTAAACGACGCAATAAAACCACAACTAAATTCGGACACAGAATCAAAATTTCCTACGAAAGTATCCCTACACATAATAATGTATCCGTGCCTATCTGCGTCCCCGCGAGAGTATCACAATAGCCCCGATATTCTATCATAGGCAGTAACCGCAGAGACGCACACCATTACGCCGTAACGGCAGCGCGGCGGCCATTTGTCGCGCGACATTATCTCGCCGCGCCGCGCCGGTGGCTGTGGGCCCGCCTTTATCTCTAATGTGCACTATTATGCGACGTTTACTCAGCTATTTGTTAGGATTGCACTTGACTGATGTTATTTGTTCTAAGTGTGAGGGTGTGATTTGAGTAGCTGATGGTGCAGTATGTAAGTAGGTACTTAGTTTTTTTTGTGTGCTCTAGGTAATTGCATAAACGCTTATTTTGCCTTGCAGTTACTTAGCCTTGCCTTTCAATTTGATAATGTATTAACTTTGATATTCTCTATTTACGTCTTCGAGCATTTTTTTTTTCAAAATCTGTCTCATAGTAATACCGTGTGAACGTAATCCACCAGTGCCGAATAAACATCAATGATGCACTATTTATTTAGCTTAATATGCATACCTATTGAGTAACGAATATGATATAGCATTTCATTAAAAGTTGTGAAGTTTCGAATTCATTGCGTTAATGAGGACGTGTTAAAAGAAGTTAATGTATAACAACTTACTTGTGAAAATTCCGATGATTCAGGAATTAATTACGAAAAGTAATGAAAAAAATTTCATATTTACACATATTGGTTTCTACTCAAAAAAGGTAATCATAGTGTACTTTCTGGCGCAATATTTCAATACGAAATGTAAATCCAGAGATAAATTCATTAATTTATGAAAATAACTTGTCAAGGATTTCTGCTACAACTTCGGATTATAAAGTAAGGTTAATTACGAATGTTTCGTTAATTAGAAATTGAAAAGCAATGGTTTTTCCTTGTAAGTATTGACTTATAACATTGCGAAACTTTGTTTTGTTGATTTTGCTGTTCAATTAGGACACTTTTCGATACTCAGTGATATGTATACTGTATGGACCGGTTTTGCATCTGAATGTCGATAATAATTTGGTACGCCCTTATTTTGTCAAGCAGTTAAATAATCATTTATTTACGTAGTAACTTAGGTGTTGTTTCAAAAAAAGATGTTTATTACAGTTGAGTAAGCACCCTGTCCTCCAAACAAGGTATCTCGAAGGACAGTTTTTCTCAATGAATAGGACACACGTGTAATTCTAATTTTACTGGCTCCATAAAACTGAACATAGTACTTAGTTGATACGTCTTTCACTGATCTACATAGTAAACTGCAGTTATTCCAATCACATACCAATATTGTTAATAACTGCCACTTTTTGAACTTAGATCTAGAAAATAAGGACAAATGCTACCAAATTATGAAGCCTGTACCATTACCTATTTAAAATGTAATTAGGAATTAAGATAAGGAATTTGGGGGGGGGATTAGGGATTAGGATTGTGTCTAGGAATATTCTGTCAAAGTTACTTGCAGATGTAGGCATGTTTTTTTGTACAGAATGACAAAAATTGTATGTATATATTTACACGTTTCGAATTTCTACACAGAAATTGTAATGATTCAAGACATTGCCTTCACCGTTTAAAGATAAATTTGAAATTCAAATCACATGTTTGTTGTTTTCAAGGTTTGAACATACGAGAATTACATTCGAGATTGTTTTACTTATGTGCTATTATCATAATATTATAAGCAACAACATTGCCTTGTAGTCCGGTCAATTTAGACATTCAAAGTTACATAAAGTCCCAACAAGCTGAATTTCTGTGAAATTGTTCAAAACATAATTATAAACAATGTCTAGAAGTTCCCCATCATTCCCCTGTAAGGAAAAAATTTTATTCAAGATCAAAGGTCAAAAAAATGAGTTTTTCGCGATTTTCAGCAAAACGGTAAGTTTTATCATAAAAGTACCTCAGACAAAAATTGTAGATCATAAAATTATCTATAAAAATGTATCAATACTTTTTTTCTTACGAGCCACCGTTTCTGAGATATAACGATTCAAAAAGTTATAAAAGTTGTTATCGTCATAATATGCACACGTTTCCACGCCACCTATGAGGTAGTGTACTTAGCGCGTTTTTTTTAACGTGGTTTTCCCAGTAGGCCTACTCCACGGGTCAGTTGTGATCCTGTTTAATGTAAAACTATTGCAAAATAACGGAAATTTTCAAAGATTGGGAAAGATAAAAGCGATGTAAATGAAGAAAAAGTGTTGAAGTTTATTCGTCTTATTCGTAAGTTTCAAATTCTTGTTCTTCTTCTTGATCTTCTAAATCTTGTTCTTCTTCTCCTGCTTCTTCTTCATCTTCATTTTGGATGCAAGTAAATTGCGTCAATAGCGATGTATCGCATGATACTTCGTCGGAGTCAAACGAATCCTCCATTGTTTGTGATTCAATATTAGAGCACGACCGGCCTTGACAATTTGTGCATGCCAAAGAACAAGACAGTCCGACTTTTTTGCAACCACATTTAGCACTGCATCCCTTTTTGCAGTTGCAAAAAATAGTGTTCAGCAGTTTTTCCGGCGCAGGTGGAAGTAAAGTTTGAACTGGCTCTAATATATTGTTGACCAACTTCCAACCCCAGTCTGTAGGGTCTAGCTGATAACCAAGCCACACTTGAACTTGGTAATATACTCGAAAAAGATGTTGGTGAGCAGCAACTGAGCTTGGAGGAAGACAAGCTAATTGAACTTGTTTTTTATTTTTAGTATTTTTAACGAAACATGCATATCGATGCTTATCTAAACAGGTAGTTTTTTTAGGAGCTCCGTACATAGAAGTGAAGGTAGAGTTGAATTACTCTTTTTAAAAACTTCAGCACATTGAATTAAATCTTGTTTTTCAAACATTTTGAAAACTGCTGTTTTTTTTCATCAAAAAGTTTATTTACTTTAGTAAAGTGTAAAGATCATGTACTATTTTTACACGCAATAACTGGCTGTGATACGACATCTGCATTTTACAGGAGGGGTAAAACAGCAGTTTTCAAAATGTTTGAAAAACAAGATTTAATTCAATGTGCTGAAGTTTATAGAAAGAGTAATTCAACTCAACAAGAAGTTATTACCAACGGCATACGCTTTCTTCTTTCTATGTACGGAGCTCCTAAAAAAACTACCTGTTTAGATAAGCATCGATATGCATGTTTCGTTAAAAATACTAAAAATAAAAAACAAGTTCAATTAGCTTGTCTTCCTCCAAGCTCAGTTGCTGCTCACCAACATCTTTTTCGAGTATATTACCAAGTTCAAGTGTGGCTTGGTTATCAGCTAGACCCTACAGACTGGGGTTGGAAGTTGGTCAACAATATATTAGAGCCAGTTCAAACTTTACTTCCACCTGCGCCGGAAAAACTGCTGAACACTATTTTTTGCAACTGCAAAAAGGGATGCAGTGCTAAATGTGGTTGCAAAAAAGTCGGACTGTCTTGTTCTTTGGCATGCACAAATTGTCAAGGCCGGTCGTGCTCTAATATTGAATCACAAACAATGGAGGATTCGTTTGACTCCGACGAAGTATCATGCGATACATCGCTATTGACGCAATTTACTTGCATCCAAAATGAAGATGAAGAAGAAGCAGGAGAAGAAGAACAAGAAGAAGATCAAGAAGAAGAACAAGAATTTAAAACTTACGAATAAGACGAATAAACTTCAACACTTTTTTTTCATTTACATCGCTTTTATCTTTCCCAATCTTTGAAAATTTCCGTTATTTTGCAATAGTTTTACATTAAACAGGATCACAACTGACCCGTGGAGTAGGCCTACTGGGGAAACCACGTTAAAAAAAACGCGCTAAGTACACTACCTCATAGGTGGCGTGGAAACGTGTGCATATTATGACGATAACAACTTTTATAACTTTTTGAATCGTTATATCTCAGAAACGGTGGCTCGTAAGAAAAAAAGTATTGATACATTTTTATAGATAATTTTATGATCTACAATTTTTGTCTGAGGTACTTTTATGATAAAACTTACCGTTTTGCTGAAAATCGCGAAAAACTCATTTTTTGACCTTTGACCTTGAATTAAATTTTTTCCTTACAGGGGAATGATGGGGAACTTCTAGATATTGTTTATAATTATGCTTTGAACAACTTCACAGAAATTCAGCTTGTTGGGACTTTATGTAACTTCACCCTCATTTTTTGGTCTAAATTGACCGGACTATTGGAGACGTGCAAGTACTGACAAAGTAATTGCTGGATGTAATGAGAATTTAGACTTTCAAATATAACCTCCTCCTTTTTTGAAGTCGGTTAAAAATGAAGGAGACTCGATATTGACGGCACGGTTGACGCAGTGGCTAAGCGATTGGACTGCTGGTCTGCGTGTCGCGGGTTCGATCCCCGCACGGAACAAATATTTGTATGGCCTGGAGATAGTTGTTTCGGGTCTGGGTATTTGTGTATGTGACTTTATGTTTGTGAAGGCACCCACGATACAGGAGAAATTCCTAGTGTGGGGCAACGTTTTTTTAAACAAAAAAAAAATAATAAAAAAATATGACAGCTTTCAGGATTTCCAGTTCAGTCTGTGTTCCAGACTTCCTATAGTACATAATAGATATGTGTTTTGTGCCGTCGTAATAAGTAAAAGGATCCAGCGCATCAAGCGCTTTCAGTAAGGAAAGAAAAAACACTGACTGATGTGTGTGTGACTGTGATAGATAAGTATTGAGACAGGTATTAGACCACTTTTATAAAACAAATAATCCACCTGGTCATTGTAAACTAACATACAATTTTATTTTAATACTGCCCTTCCCTTCAAAGTGTATTCGAAATAATTTTTGACTTGAACAAAATGTTACTAAAAGACACAGTCCACTATTTTTGTGCACACAGCATCGCACACAAGCTCTTACAGAAAGCATGAACACGTTATTTAACAGTCAGCTCAGATAAATAACATCTTCACCCAAAATGACTAGCACCTTTTACCTCTAAGTAGTGTTTACTTAGCGGCAGAATAACTTGCACGTAAAAGCTTTACTTTTTTTCATAAATGACCCACAATAGTAACAGTCAATGACAGCTAATACCTACTGATGACAAAATAAGCCATTCCATGAAGAGCTCTCTTGGACATTTAAAACACCAATTCCTTACATACAAATAATTACAAGAATTCATCACTCCATAAACAGAGGCGACAACATCCAGCTAAACTATACATCGTTGTCCATTGCACACTATACTTTAGAGCCGCTGACTACACTAACGATTATAGTTACTGCCGCAGCAATGGAACGGGCGCTTGTTTCGCTAAAAAATGTTCTCGCCTGCTAGAAATTGATTGTTTTAAGCCAGCGTTATGGGATTGCATTAAGTTGAGATATTTCTCCGGAAATGTGAGAAAGTTTCTCCTTCGTATCCAGAAGGATGAATTGTGTTTTGTTTTAGCCGGGTTTTCGTATTAAAGTTATGGTAGTTAGTTTTTACGGGGCATGCCTGGCATAATTATGAAATGCAGGGTTTGCTTACAGCGCTCAAAAACACTGTTGTTCAAAGAACTTTAAATATTTAGGCTCATAATGTTCATCATCAGTCTACTATTTTTCCCACTGCAGGGACTCAGCCCTCCTCCCTTTTTTTATCATGAAATAACCCCTCCCGCTCTTGGGCAGAGCGGAAGGGAGTGTCAGACTTCTACTGACTAAAAACCACCCATGTTCCTTCTTAGCCCTTGCGCCGAGGCCACGGTATCTCTTTGGAACAACCCGCAGCCCCGACGGGAGCCCTCCTCCAAGGAGAGGGATGGGCTATAATCCACCAAGCGTGGTCACATGTCTTCGATTTTTTTAGATCTAGGACATGCAGGTTTACTCACATGTTTTCCTGCACCATTTTGAGAGCAGCGATGATGAAATAAATTACACAAAGTAGTTCAAACCCACGACTTACTGTTCGTAAGTCTAGGCCGCGACCACTGGGCCACCACTGCTCTTCCACCATGGCGTTACTATAAAGTAACACGATACAAGTCATTACCAAAACTAGATAAATTACACAATGTCGGGGGTACTAAATTGGCCACTCTGGCAGATCTGAACTGCGTGTGCGACCATTTTACGGATTTTTAACGCAATTCATATTATTATGATTGGTTAGCGGCCATTTAATAGACCCACTGGAAGTCGCGTCGTAACTGAACTGCAGTGCAGTGTGTGTATACTCACTGACAAATTGAATTCGTAGCGTCGAAAAAACTGCTTCCTAGAAACTTTTTTATCTCGTGCAAAAGAACAAAATAATCAGGGTAGCATCACTGAACATTTCTCCAAAAAACTCTTTGAATTCTTCTTTTTCTTTTTGGTTGCTAGCAAAAGGTTCCAGAACCCATTATTAGCATTTCCAAGCGGACCGACCGACGCGCCTCCGCTGCAAATAAAAATATCGAAAATACCGAGAGTTATAACCCCATCCTTTTACACTAAATTCGATTTTATGCAAAAGACGCATGGTTTAATTTCCGCTGGCAATATAAACGAGTGACGACTTTAATAGGCAGCTTCGATTCAGAGTATTTTTACGTTATTAAACTCGGTTTAGTACAATATTGAATTTGAAGAGGATTGCTGGAGAAATTAAATCTATTTTCTAGTCTAGATAAATGTGACCCTACGACCTGATTTGAATATTGGATTAAATTAAAAGTTTTATAATGCCTCGACTGAACTTCGAGTTTGCTGGAGCTTTATTTCTAAATGAAGAGCAGCTTTTTAAATAAAATGGCCAGAAAGAATAACAGTTGCTGTTACTTTTTATGTTGCAAACTAAAGAAACGCTACCTACTTCGTTCGCAACTGAACGAAAACTTCTAGCCTATATTTTCTTTTTGATGTTTTCCACATAATATTATTAGAATACAGCCAACTGCAAACACAACAGTTATTACAATCATCTATTATTTGCCACACAAATGAGTTTTACGTTCAATCCGCCATCATGGCCACCTCTAACCCTCAAACACTTCACTCCACTACGGACTTAACCAAATGAAACCCCATTCGAATTCATCACGGTCCGCAAGACGTACTATAACGTTCGACATCGAATCGAATTGAACCGATAGGACACTCGATGGCGCGTTACTCGATGTTTTTCACGTCACTCATAACCCCCCACTGCCGACCCCCAGTCCACGCGACCTCGCTCGCGAATTGTATTGTCACTCCACATTTTCTGTCTATTCAAAGGGTTGAATATGTTTCGTGTCCGACATGAAATCGTTTTGTTGAATCATTCGACATGTAATAACTGTAACATTTGATTGGACGTCAAGCTTCATAATGGAGAGAAGGGTTGTGACAAGTGATGCAATTATTGTTCTTTTTTGTGTTTCGTTCAGACGTGGTGGCTATCTCGTTTCGAATACCTGAACAAATATTCCGAAATTAAAACATTTCATGTTACCTACTTCAAATTTCACTGACAGTGTCCAAATTCCAATGAAATATCGATGCTAGAACTTCATGAATAAAGAAATAAAAGGTCCAACTTCGTAAAACTCGGTAGGAAAATATAATTTTCAAAAATCGACTAAACAAGTCCTTTAAACTTCATTCCGACATTAATCGAATCACGCGGACGGAACCCTCAAATAATCGCGTTCCAAACTTTTGGCTAAACAAAACTGCTTGTCAGCTGATCCGGCGGACGTCGGCCCCCATCGTCCCATCGGCCGTCAGATGTCATCGCAGCGCCGCGGTCGCAGGGTCCTGGGTCAGACGCAACCAAATTGTGCCTGTCACTCCCTCATAGCGAATACTTGCCTGACAATTAACGTAGCGGTTGTAGGGTTATCGTTTAATTGAGAAACGAGTTTGACACTCTTTTGATTTGGAAATTTTATTTTATTTGTGGCGAATTTTGGACTGCTGTCAAAAAAGAAAGTAATTATTTTCATATAACAGGGACGGCAGTTTAAATCAAATTCCAAGCAGATTATGACAAAAATATAGCAACTCATCAGTCAAAACGTACAGAACAAGGAAACACAATTCTCCGCGTAATTAAATTACTGAAACAAACATCTATTCAGTAATACGACAACAAGCTATCGTAATTAATCTTTAATATGTCCATTCATCGTTACACGCTTAACTTAACCTTATCTAAATACAATTTACGAGGGGAATTAGGGCTTTATTGTTATTGGAATAAGGTTGAAAATGTATTGATAATTAGGGGGTGAGGGTCGTTTGGTTGGGTGGTGGCAGGATATTAATTGTATTCGTAGTATCGGAGCTGACGGGTTATTGTTGCGGCGTCAAGGCGTTTTGTCGCCGCGCGCCGTCGCGTCACTGTCGCTGTCGCCGTGTCGCGCGATTTGATTCATGATTAATTGTGGCGGTATAACGATGTTGTTTAGTTTTTAATGAGTTGTTGAAACATGACCTTCAGGGAGGTCGTTAGGCATAATAACTGATGAGGAAGCTTTATAATGGTTCTTGAAGTTAACATGAAATTAGATTAATTGTTCCGAAGCACTTAAGCAAAATTTCTGTAGTTAGAAATAACTTTGGATAGGTTTAAAACTGTTCTGCCAACACGACAGATAAGAAATTTTCAAACAGAAGAGTTTTCCTGATTCCAAGATACGAAAAATAACTGCATCAGGTATCGCAAGAGCAAACACACGAATAAATTACAATATTAACCTTTTCAGTAATTCAAATCGCACAAATAAAAATAAAGTGACAAAGACCGACGTGTTTGGAAAAAAAAGACAGCGATAAAGACAGACACTCCGACGATACAGCCACAAAAAGCGTTGTTTTTCTAAACAGAAAGCATCGATAGCACAAAGGTGGCAGACTTCGCATTGTCCCCGCACTATTGTCCCACGATCTGGCTCACGGCACCTACAGAGCACCGCAATGTTAGAATACCACATAAATACCACTAAAAACAGTACCCTGTAAAGAAAATGGGAAAAAGAGAATAAATGAAAGTGTCTTCAGTTTTCAGTTAAAGTTGCACCCATTTAGCTTAATGATAATTTATTATTATTTATTTACTATGTATATAATAGGAGATCATCATCTGCCTAGCATATTGCCTACTATATTAGGGTCGGCTTCCGGTCTAACCAGATGCAGCTGAATACCAGTATTTTACATGTAGTGACTGCCTATCTGACCTCCACAACCCAGTTAAAACTAGGTAATACGATACTCTTTGGTAAGACTGGATGTCAGACTTTCAGGTAACAGCTTACCGTGTTTTCCGAGGCACGGAGGAAACTCGGTATGTATTGGGCGATCACCCATCTATAGACCAACCTAGGCAAGCGCGGCTTAACCTAAGCCCATTACAGGTTCTCGCGAGACTAGAGCTTCTAATTTTATTTCCTTACTTAGTATTAGCCGCGTGAACATGGCGCTACAGACCGATTAGCTGCAATCTATGCGGCCTTTGTTTGTAAGCGGCCGTATTTACTGCCCACTACTGCCCACCACCCAGCTCTACCCGGGACTATGGTTTAACCTGGTGCGAAGAGAATTATGCCTACTACTGTTTAAGATCCGATTTTGTAGCTGAATACGTACCGAATGTTAATATTATAGTTCTAAAGACAATATTGCCTTATTGGGAATACGATATCTATTTCGATCGAATATATTTTGTTCTAGTTATACGTTTCTCTATAGTAAGCTGAAAGAGAGTTTATTGCAGTTTGCGTATAAATCTAGATTTAGTTGAGTTGAATCTGATCATGGTCGCATTGTAAGAAGCAAGTTCTGCGAAATCTGTAGTCGACAGAAATGGTTTTGAAACCATAACCATCCAAGTTTCATTATATATTTATTTAAGCAAGTACTTGCTAGACTTACAGGTGCCAAACGAGTGCCGCAAGTCAACATCACACACATCCTTATAAATAGTCTGAACCTTGTTTTACAATTAGAGTTTAAGAAAATCTGGACTCACTTATCACCACGACCGGTATCATAGAGAAATCTTTACCTGAAACAATAAAAAACATAGACGATCAAAAGAGATACACACATTTTCTTAAGTCATAAATTCATCATCATCTTCCTAGCCTTTTTCATAATTAGCTATGTTAAGGTTGGCTTCAAGTCTAACCGGATGCATCTGAATACCTATATTTTATGGAGCGACTGCCTATCTGACCTCCACAACCCAGCAGGTCTGTCACCAGGTCGGTCCAGGTCTGTTGGGTACTAACTGTAGTACTGGGTAATAAGATATCCCTAGGTTAGACTGGCCATAAATAAAGAAGTACTACATAATATATTATAGAGGGGACGCCCTAGAAAGACATACACTGACCTTATTGGTGATGTTCTTCAGAAAGTACAGGTGTACTCATAACCGGCGTGCGTGTATGACCAGATGTATGAATGTGGACAAGGCAAAATGAGTATGTAATGATCGTAGCAGGTGGCGTTCTGTGGTTTCTGCCTGCCCCCATGAGAAAAAGGTGTGAGTTTATGTATATTATGTATGTACTACTTATATTAATATCATAATTAAGCAAACACGTACACAAAATCATAACTAAAACTTCTCATACAAATCACATCCAAAACACGTAATGCCAAGCAGGTATAATACACAGCTCTAAATTCCGCGTCGTTCGCGAGTACTGAATGCGTCGCGCCTGCTCCCCGGTAGTACGAACAAAGCCGCGTCGACTGCGCTCGACACAATAAGACGCTGTGTGAGCCGGCTGCGCCCCGCAATCAGGTCACTTCCATTCACTCTACGAACGTGGAATTAGCTAGATTTTGTTTGGGACGAAATCGTTTTAATTATGTGTCGTGTTTGTAGGTGAGGAACAGTTTGTGATGTGAGGATGATATTGGGAAGTCTATGGAACAGGAGACCGCCCTCGAGTCTTAGGTGAGTAGAAATATTGGCCCTGGAACATAAAGGGCTGAGAAGGAACATAAGCCCAGAGCGGGAGGGGTGGTTTTATGATTTCCAATCCGCAAAAAATGCTTTTAGATGTTCTACAACGATCTTTAGCAGGACTGAAATAAACTTTTCGAAAGTCAATCAATCAATTCAATACATTTTCGTGTTCGTTATTGCTGTTAGAGCGATACATTTTGTAGACCCTCTGAAGACTATAGTTTGAGTTTTCTAGGCTAAATATCGACAAGCTACGACCATTGCTTAGTGCTAGTATTTAATCATTGCCGATATTAAAACGTTAACGAATTCTGCACACAAACATATTAGTATGTTTTTTTTTATTACGAAGTACACGTAATTTGAGCAATGGTGGCCCAGAGGTGGCGGCCCCGACTTACGAACAGTAAGTCGTGGGTTCTAACCCAGGCAGGCGTATTACTTTGTGTAATTTATTTCATCACCGCTGCTCTCAAAACGGTGAAGGAAATCATCGTTAAGAAACCGGAAAAAAATAACCCAAAAAATGCGAAGACATGTGACATCTACCAACCCGCACAGGGCCCGCGTGGTGTATTATAGCCCATCCCTCTCCTATAAAAGAGGCCTGAATTCTTATAGTGGGAACATTATTGGCTGATGATGATGACAAGTAATTTTGAGGGCTATATTAATAAAAAGAGTAATCCAATCACTTTTACACTGAAAACTCGTTAAGATTAAACTCAATTCAAACTAAAAGCAAGACTAAATAAAAACAAATCTCGTTTAATCTTATTTGGTTTTTACCCATTCAAACCAAAATAAACAGTGATTCTATTTTTGTAAAACTTGAAAGAACTGATTGTAGAACATTCAATTATTTTCAAGTTACAATTTTAAGGCTGTGTATTTTTTGTTAGTTCGTTCATTGTTAGTGTAGTAGTATTATGTATTAGTTTATAAGATTATTTTGTGTATTTTTATGTATGTGTATGTATGGGCCATAATTGCCTGATAATAAAATGATTTGATATAGTCATAGTAGTAACTGTTCTAGATATTTTAGCCCCAGTAAATTTACCTACGTATTGAATAAAGTCAACATAACTCTATTCTGTCCAATCTAGAGACAACGGTATCGTGAAATGGATCCACGAAACAAAACTAGGGATGGAAACTGCATACAAATAGTTGGGAATATTGCTAGACTGGTGTTCTAGCTTGCGAAGCGATTTATCTAGAATCTTATGAAATATCAAGATGGATACAGGTATACGAGTTTATGTACCTAGTGAGCGTGATACATCATTTACCTGACTATTATTGAAAATATCTGTATCTGTGTATATTTTTATGAAATGCAATATGTTTAGAATTGTTATTTTTTCTTGGAAGAAGTTGCTTTCTCGTTTCATGTTGACATTTATAAAGTGATCATAAGTAATGAACGTCACTTTGAAAAGAATTTACGACCATTGAGGTATAATGTACTTTTACGACCGAAATAAGACTTTTGATTTTTTTTGGCCGGTGGAAAATCATCGAATAACCCCTCCCGCTAATGATTACCCAACCCCCAAAAAATATATAAAAAATGGAGTGTCAGACTTCTACTGACTAAAAACCACCCATGTTCATTTTACCCCTTTATGTCGAGGCCACGGTATCTCTTGCGAACAACCCGCAGCCCAACCGAAACAAGACTTTAGTTGTCATAACAACAGCTTAGAAAATAGATTTTTATCAGGCACACGTTTAGAAGTTTTTGGAATACGGTTGTATAGGTGCCTACAAAAAGAGACCATCACAATGAAAATCACACGAACTGGACAATTACGTAACATCATTACCCAGTTCCACGTAACAGAGCCTACACAACTGAACATCACGACACAAGTTATCACCGCACCGCATTACTGAAAGCAGCGCCCACTAATCACGGTGCGGTATCAATGCAGCATCTGTGCCGTGCCGTGCCGTGCCGCGCTTGTGCCGTGCGTCATCGAGCCACCTTTGTGTCGTCATTGGCGCTTTGTAGCGCGACGTCATCGCTTTGTGCTCGTTCCACTTGCGAGTGATGCTTTCCCGCTAGTTCTCTATAGAAATGTCCGCGATAGTTTCTGATGGATGTCAATGGATGGAGGAGTTTCGAATTGATTGTCTGTGTGCCAGACTGCCATTGATGTACTTGTGATGATACAGATGTATGACTTACATCAGTAATTCTGGTTATCTGACAAATGTTGGAGATTACAGGCGTGTAATGTAATGTTGTTTTATTACTTTGAATGTACTGCACGTGTGTTTTTACATTGTTAATGTTGAAAACTAATAATAGGAGGGGCTCATAATCTTCCGGCTCTTGCCCCTCATGGGTAAGTCATGATAGACGCACGTTGGTCTTCAAAGTTAAACAGAGCGGTTGAGCAAGTTGCAAGGTCGGTACATGGATAGAAGATTACATAGCCAAATTGTCAAATCCATGTAAATTACTAATATTTAACTGAATTCGGCAAGACTAGACAAATAATGATGTAGGAAACAATACATGACCGAAATCTTGTTATGTACAATATTATATTTTAAAGTGCAGTATAATAAATGGTTTGAAATCAGATTCTTAATCGGTTTTGGTTTCCATCCAAGTGCTGTTAAACTAAACTAAAGTACAGACTTCTCAGTTGTTTGTTTTTATTTGTTTTCGAGCCATTTGCGACGCTTGCAGTTTATAGATAAGTGCTCTCAGCTTCTAGGAATTACTGTAATTAAATGTGAAATTCTACATCACTTCCGGACAAAAACATTTTATAAACTGAAAGGTTTCTTTTCAAAGATTCTAAACAAATAGACAAATAAATAAGTATTTATATCTCCTCTTAGCTGCTCCCTAACATCAAGTAAATTGGACCTCAATGAAGATTTTAACGTCAATGTAAAGTACATACCTACTAGCTTTTACCTGAGGCTTCGCTCCCGTTATGGTCGGAAATTATCTCGCAGGAATAGTTTCAAAATAGCCTATGACACCCGGGAATAATGTAACTTCTCATTAGTGAAATAATTTTCCGAATCGGATCGGTAGTAGTTCCGAAGATTACCTCCAATATTCCAAGTTACAAACTTTACTAAATTATTACAATAGTCTGTACAGATATTATTTAAAGGTAGGTTGTTAATTAAACACATTACTAATACATCTAATGAACAGCAGAAGGACAACAATAAAATTAAAATCTCAGCCAACTAACAAAACTATCGCTGTTACTGGTATGTAACATATATTCATGACGCACGGATTCCCGTCACTTCCAATACACGTCATATCCCTGACTTGCAGTATTCGTTAAATCAGTCCATACTTCCAAACACTCCTCCAGGCTGTAATAAACCTTATAACATCACTGCACGGTTCAAAGTTGTTTGAATGAAGGTGGTAGAGCGGTCAGTTTGTCGTAAACGTCATCAAATGAAAAGCGATGTAGTTCGTATTTCCAGGACTGGAACTTGAAAGGTTTCCCTCAAAAAGTTGCCTTCATATGGCGCACATTTTGTAGCGATTTGCTCAGGTTTCTGTAGAACTAGTTATATCAATGTTAGGTTAACAAGTAGAAATTATGGTGCAAGAATTTTATAGATGTGTATCTAAATTTTTGGGTAAGTTTGCAAATTGGACATTTGACCGATTATCACAAATACCTAGTTAAAATTTTACCTGTACAATAATTATTTATTAGTTATTATATATACCATATTTTTGTTTGTATTGAAATAAAAAAAAACATTTATTTAGCACATACAACAAGACATTGACATTGACTGAACCAGCACTAACTAATTGTGAAACTCATTCGCATTATGTTCCTTTACGAGTAACAGTCTTCAAGTTCTTTCTTCTGCTTCTGACGATACAATTCATTGATTATGGCCAACTTTCTATTTGTATCAACACAACCTTTAACATACAGTGTTTTAAATTATGCCACGGGTATGTCCTACCGGGATAAAAGTATCATACACACTAACCTTTGTCAGGGTTTATTCGATTGCCAAATATCTTCGAAACCCGTTCAGCCAGTCGTAAAGGCTAGACAAACCCTTAATGTCGCATTAGTTAAGCCATGCGCTTTCCAATGTACTACAGTACACTTAACCATAGCATTAAGAAGCCATGTCCTCCTCAAATATTGAAGGCCCATCTCTCACAAGACTCAACCCGCGTGTGACGTCACTGGACAGCCGCTGACTGACATAAGCCTGGCCTGTCACTACTGACAGCATCCGACCGATAGCTGTGATCATGCAACTGACAGCTTCATGTATTATCCGTTTAACACTAAGATGTTTATCCTATCTGTTAATTTCTTAAAGAGAATGTTGTTAGTAAACTGGTTTGTTTAAGTGTATCCGAGTTATTTTAGAAAACAAATGGGAGCAGTAGCTCTAGTTTCTACTAGAACTTCGCTACCCGATGCGTGTGCAAACATTCGTGGACGAAGCAAAAGGTATCTCAAGGACATAACAATCCTTGAGATAGAGGTCTACGTCGGGTTTCTGCCACAAGGCAAACACATAAGTTTAAGTATTTATTTCTTTTTGTTATATCATACTTTGTATTACGGTAAGATTGGAGCAAATTAGTCAGACCTACACTTAGAGTAAACGGACCACTTTATGTAGTTCATCCTCATCCGCCTTCCGCAAGTCACTACTAGACATGAGCCTCTTCAATCCAATGCTACTCAACTAATTCTCGGCAACTTTTATCCAGTTTCATAGGATAGGATAGGATCCAAGACAGTTAAATCGTTTCTCTGGGACTTCTTCGGGCTTCATTGTCTCAGCGCTTTTCTTGTGGTCACCACTGTTGATTCTGGCTTACAGGAGTTACAGTGGTTTAGAAATAGTGTGGCGGGCTTGTCCCATTTTAAAAAGCCACCCTGCAAAGGTGCTCCATAGAGCCTGAGGGCGTCCCACCTTACGCTACCTGTTTCAATAGTTATATACCTATTTAAGTTGAAAACTTTATTCAATATAAAGGGTGAAAAAATACCCTTAACGAAGCTGAAACGCACTTGTTCTCTCCGTCACTGCGATATATTTGTTTTCTAGACCATACCTGGGAACCCCCTACGGAGATATAGGGGGTCAAAGTTCCAAATTTTTCTCAGCTGTTTTTTTTAACACTAGTTTTTCAGAATATAACTTTACTTATATTACCTCCATGACCTGTTAACTATTCAAAGCACGCATGTATGCAGCATGTTTTAAAAGTGCTACATTGAGTTTTACCTTAAAATGTGATTTATCACTCCAAAAAAAAAGTCGTTTCCCAGAAATATTTTTGGCGTAGGGGTACTTAATTTGATAATGCATAATGCTTGGTTGACGAATTAGTGAAGGGTTCGTTTACACCCTGTAGAAAACTTTCTAAGTTTTGAGCCACTATTTTGCAGTTAACATGTTACATAGGAGACAAATCCAGGTCACACGTTGCTCCGGAAATATGCATTAAAATATCAGTGTTTACCTGCCGGTACCGGTAATTACCAGTGATTGTCACCGCCCGTATCGAGGCTCGTCTGTGCACTGTGCGCCTCCACACTGCCCACTTAATTTGTGCACATAGTGTTTGTGCACCAGCTTGTTTACATGTTAGCGATCGAGATGTAATATCAATTCAGGTTATTTTCCGAATTTTAGATATGAAGTGGAGAATGTTAGGTTGATTTTGAGCTGCGTAGGTTTTCTACCTTCAACGAATACAGTTTTTTTTCTTGTGTTAATCTCTTGCAGTCTGTTTTTCTTCTTAATGTTATGATAACGCAGAGAAGTAAGTATCTTTAACTAGAAGGATCTCTTGTTGTCCGGTCCATTGAGAGGCACTCAAGCAATTGCTAAAAAGGCATTTTAAAAAGAAAACTTAAAAATATAACTTGATCATAAGCCAGTGAAAATTTACCGACGTGCGTTTCTGATATGCAAGTACTGTTTATGTTATTTTCTGCAAGTTTCATGTTATTTTGCATAATGTAAAAGCTCGCACAGGAAATATCCAAGGAAGGAAGTGTGTAAATAGCGTTAAACTCATTCCTCATGACATGGCGGGACACAATACTGTGCTCGACAAAATTGGATAGTCGACAATACGCCGTCCCTTCTTTATTACTCGTGTGTCAGTCAGGGCCAAGGAGGGTTATGATTTTACTTTGAAAAGTCTATATATGCAGGTTTTTGTATATGCTCACTGGTATGCTAGAACTTCAGTTAACACTTTGACCTCAAGCTGGCTTAGTGGACCTACTAAACAAAAGAATAAGACCAATGGTAGTACTGCTGACTTTATGTTGGTAACAAAGTCAGTGTTTTTGAGTTTGGTGAACACAATATGGTGCAATAACATAATAAAACGGGTTGTCATTTTTAATATGTAGTTGACTCAGAATAACACACAGAGTCATGGAGCGTTCTATGCTCATCGGAAAACTAGAAGACCGAGTTCCATACGTCAAAATTCTAAGCATGTCCGAAGGTTTACGATATTAGAAATTGCGTTATGAACGTGTGTTAATTTCCTATCAAAGCACGGTGATGGCAGGTAGGGTAAACCTGTGATCAAGTGGCGTCCAAGGAATGGAGAGAGTGAATGTGAATGAAGTGTTGTTCATCCAGCGGTCAGATGGGCAGCCGATATTGTTGCTATTGCGGCGATATCTTGGATGAGGTTGGCCCAAGACCGTGGAGCTTGGCCCTAGCAAAGAGAGGCCTATACCCAGCAGTAGGTGAGGATGATGATGCTGAGTTAAATAAAGGTTTCAGAATAACTCCACCCATAGAGACACATAATAACTAATTTGTGAAACATAAGAAACGCCGCATACCTAACATAAGACGGGATTACAGGCACCTTAATACCTTCCGCTCATTTTGCAAATATCCTTCTAATATGCATACATATGTATTAGTAATTATGCCAGGTAAGGCTCTACTCTGAATATGCATTATGTTAATGTATGTAAAAATTTCTATACCTACATACTTTTACTGCTGACGAGAAAGTCGGAATATGTTACGAATATGGACGGAATTTAATGTCGGTAACAATTTTTGTACACCTAGGTAAGGTGTAAAAGTTTTTACCGTTGGGAATTTTACCTATAAATTACCATTATGTATACGTATGAACTTTCGTTAACATCTGTTCACCTTAACAACGTTTCCTTATTTGTTATAAATGCTGCATGTTTGTTTGGTGTGTTTTCAAGGTTAAATAATCGAAGAAATTGAACATTATGAGTATCTTTATGCAATTCTGTATGTAAGTAAAGTAAAATTATCCAACACTAAATTCTATAACCGTTTTGATATTTTAGATTTCCAAACTATATTTTGCTATTTTGAGCTCTAAAAATTATAAGGTAGCATTTATTTTAGCAAAATACTTGAAACCTCTTCAATTATATTTCTCCTCCAAATGCCAGGTGTTTCTGCCTCACCTCTGACGTCATCATGAGCAATAGTTTGGTAATTTATAAAAAAACACTACAACTTGTATAAAAAAATACTTAAATGAGTTGCTTAAAATGACCTACGACGAAATAAAGTAATGAAATAAATAGGTACCGTAACCTCAAGATGCTGAAAGTGTTTTTACTGTTTTAACATTCAAATAGACACTTCAAATTAAAATTAGCAATATTGAAACTCTTTTCCTAAACAAATATTCAACACACAAACATATCCCGATGACACAGCAACGCACACAAGATGGAACAAGTTTAAATGAACCCAGCGCAAAACTATTCACTAAATTGATTCGGACACACGTAACGAGTCGAAATGCGCTTAGGCCAGGCCACACAATATCGGGGCCTTGGACAGGGGCCAAGTTTTAATGAGTCCACTAGTAAATTTTACACGTAACGGAATAACTAGCGAGTGAAATAATGCCACTCGTAATTTTACTAGAAACGTTTTCAGTGCGATCTCTGTTCTATGGCTAATGTTTAAACGACTGCTTTTTAACTGGAGTTTAATCGGTTAGTTATTCTGAATGCGTGGTGGAGGTGGCTTAGATACTTAGCTAATGGCTGTTCTTTATTTAAATAATGTTCAGTGTTATACTTTTTTGGGTTAAAACCTTCTTAGTAGAATTTTTAAGTGTACCGTTTTTCTGCCTGTTCGTTCGTAAGTCACAGCCATCTTAATCCAAGACTGCTGGCACAACACGTTATGTTGGGAGAGAAGGTATCTTCTATGAACCACTGTTTTTCATTGAGTGTAAATTGATATAATAATATGCACGTTCGTTAGTAAAAATATTGTTATTCTATTGGTTGATGCTACGGAATCCGTAGTTTACGAGTTCAACCCGCACTTGACTGGTTTTTCATTCTTTGTCCCTGTACCGATGAAGTCCGAAAAAAAACCTATCAGTTATGATATTTATTTCATTAATTAAGTTTTTATTTAAATTATTGTTTATTAAAATTTGATGACCTGGTGAAGGTGGCGGGGACCCGCTGGATGCGAGATGCACTGGATCGGTCAATGTGACGACACCTGGGGGAAGCCTATGTCCAGCAGTGGACGTCTTTTGGCTGAAATGATGATGACGATGATGAAAGTTTTATGAATTTGAGGAACAAAGATGTTTAGAATATTGTCTAAAGCAATGTAGTGACTAACGTAAGCAGTTGATCACACTGCAAACTGATTAGCTGTTATTAGTTAATGCTAATCATATAACACCGCATCTGATAATATTAATTAAACTAATTAACCGTAATCGGTTTAGTACTTGCATAACTTATAGCTGGGCTTGTTTACCTTAATTATTATAGACGCTGCGTTATTTAGCTGCTGCCGACGTCTTTATGCTTCTGCTTTAGGAAACTGTGTCGTAAGTTACTTCCTAAATTGTGTATTTTATTTCTCTAATGGCACTATTAATAGGGATGTTTACTGACTAAAAAAAATATGATTCTTTGACGAAGATAAATCGCGTCAAAAATGTGAGTGGGGGGTTGTGACGTCACTCAGCGGTTAAAAATGTCATACTAATGTCTTATAAAATGACGTCACACGAGTTTTCAAAGCGCTGTATCGTCTTCATTGTTTGTTAACGTGAAAAAAGAAAAAATACGTGTCCAATATTTTTTGGAAAAATATCTGACGGACTAATTACATTTTTTTAGTTAACTACTCTATTGAGGTTTATGTACTCTCCTTTTCGGTACTAATATTATAAAGGGGACAGATTTGTATTTTTGGATGTAGTGAATAAACTTAAAGCTGACGTTAACGTGTTGCGCCGACCCCAAATTGAATAGGAAAAGGGTAGAAGGATGATGAATAAACTAAAAAGCTACTAGACCGATTTGAAAAATTATTTCACCTTAGGGAAGCTACACTATCTCCGGGTAACAAAGGTTTTTTTATCCCTGTATTCCCACGGGAACGGGAACTATGCGGGTCAAACCGCATGGGGTCCGCTAGTACTTCATAATGCTGAAATAAATATAAGATTCAATTGTAATTATAACATCACGTCACGCCCGTAATAGTAGTACCCGAAAAGTTATGGCTTGTGTCCCATGTAATAGGAGGCGTAGAACCCCATGCTTAGCTTAGCATTCGCACTTACGACCAACGAAGTGCGAATGCTAATTATTTAATTAGCATTCGCAAATGTTAATTATCTCATTGATGTTGATTGTTGTTCATTGTTGTTGATTGTGACTAGTTATAATTATTTCAACACTCAATAATCAGAATGACCACATATTTGAGTGCTGATTAATAACAGTGAAAAAGCTGCTACTTGCTGCCAAGAAACCACCCTACTGTTCGTACCTACCTACCTACCCACACACGAGTGGCGCCGGTACTCAGTACTAAAGCGTGTAAGCACGAGCCCACATACATTAATTCGGCGACAATCAACGGGAAGGGTATAAAATTTACACAAGTACTAAACGTCACTAAAAGGCTCCTTCGGAATCCGGTCCCAACTCACTGTTGACATGTACCGATCTGCATACAAATTACTCACATTCACACTTACATACCACGGGAAAACAACCAGTATCACGTTACCATAAAGCTGAATATCGCTTGTTTGGTTGGACCCAAACTTATGTTCTCGAGGCCTTGTAGGTATGTCATACGTAAGTTGACAGATGTTGAGTAGAACTGCTCCGTGTGGACTGAAGAGATTTCTCGTTAAAAGTGGAATTGGTTTTGTTGCATGAGCAACAGAAGCTAGCACTAATTGGCCTAGACTCTGATTGCCATTGGGCAATTTGTAAGGATTATATTTTGAGCGAGGAAGGCACTGGTTCTAGTTCGGATGGTGACACTGTACACTTTTGTACGAAATTAGGCCAAACTTGAACGTTGTACTACTTCTGCATAAGTCAAAATCTGTTGTTTAAACTTCTACATTTTTGCGATATTTTCACAAAATTCTTTAAATAAATAAGGGATACTGAGAAAACCTCAATAAAACGTGAAAATATATCTGAAATATAACTGTATGAGACGTGAAAACACATTATTATTTATGAGCAAACAAATCACTTCACTAATAACAAACTACCCATTGTAGTTTAAATACCTACTTCATTTCGATTTACCTACAAATTCCCCACAAAATTCCCGCAGTCCTAAAATTGAGGCCAGATACTACCGTACAGCAGTAATTGAGTTTGTTTAACATCACTGTCCAACTGTTTGCATGTCCTCTACGCCGTAGCACTCGTAGCCTCGGAGCTCGTAGCGCGTAGCAGCTGTGCTACGCCAGGCCAAATACAAAGTAAAGTGGGATTATAGTTGATTGATTGAATCATTACTTTAGATGTTTGGACGATAGACTCTTGTTTCGTAGTCGATAGAAGACGAGATAGATTTTGTTTCCACATTTAAGAAATAATGTAATAAAATGTTGCCTTATACAGAAAATAAAAATAAAAGTAAAGCAAGAAAATTATAAATAACAGCCAATGCTAAAATCATATGATACAGAACTGTAACCGGCTTAAAATGCCTAAAATCCCAACAATAGAATAGGCAACTAACGAAAAAAATCCGCCATTCTTTGAACGCGATGGTTTAAAAAATCCTGAATCCAAACATACCCCAATCGTGTTAGCCCTTTATTTGTTACAAATACAATTGTATTGTCCCCGACAGACTCGATACAATAAATAAATTGTGTTGTGACAAACAAGAGGAAATCAACACTCAATGACCCTCAGTGGGAGTGTCCCAAAGAGGACAGATATAAGAGGCAGTCAGAGGGAATAGTTGCAAATTCATGCTGATTTTTGTAGCGTGCCGCGTCGGCAAATACCTTTCAATAATTGCTTTTCGTTTGTACGGGGCTTTTGTCGGTTTCAAATTACTTTTGTTGTTAATTTTCTACTTTATTGAGGAGGCTTTTGGTGGGATATGTACGAGTAGGTGAAGAATTGTTTAATTAAGTTTTTATGAGTGGATGTTTGTGAGTTGTGAGTGCTGCAGATATACGTAACTTAATAGTGATGACGTCCCTGTATGCCTATTGGCCTTGTTCTGTTCTGTCTCCTGCTGATATGGAGGGAAGTGGAAATTATGTTTTTCCTACTCCTCCGCTATTCTTTTCTGATTAATTTCGTTGCGGGATCCAAGACAGTTAAATCGTTTACCTGGGACTTCGTCGAGCTTCATTGTCTCGGCGCTTTTCTTGTGGTCGCCACTGTTGATTCTGGCTAACAGGAGTTACAGTGGTTTGGGAATAGTGTGGCGGGCTTGTCCCATTTCATTTTAATAGTGATGTTGATTTAGCTACAAGCGATTATGTACTAAGTTGATAGATTAGACATACTTAGCAAACCAATCGAACAATATTTTTTTGACTATACTAGTCTTTATAACAACATAAACCAAGCAAATTAAAATAATTAACAAGTTTTAATAAGTACCTTGTGACTGTAGCTACGTTTTATTGTTTATCTAACATTTAGAAATACCTGTAATGGTCTAATTTAATTAAATGCTTTGAGTTGGACAAATATTTACCAAAGTAGCGAAATATTTGATATCTAAGTATTTCAAAGTTACTAACTTTCAGACTGCAACCCTTTTATTATTTCACATTTTAATGTTTCAAATCTTTGAATATCATTTTTAACGTCAAAGCCGGCCGATACAATAGTATGATTGAATTTCTCATACAAAATATTTTAATGGTTTCAGTTTTAATAAAGCAGAACGTTTTTATCGCGAATCCAATACATTAAACTGTTGGACAGCTACAATCCGTTGCGCATGAATATTAATATAAAATGATACATTATCTGTCTTTCCGTATAAATATGTATGGCTGTAACTTCTGCCTTTTTCGTGCATTTATGTATGACATTTTACAAAAATACTGAGACTCCATAGGACTGAAGGAGTTAGTTTAAACATAACGTCACGCCTGTAATCCCCAAGGGTAACGGCAGATGTGTACCTAATAATATATCCCATATTGTGCCTATTATTTTTAATTTCCATGTAATAGGGGTTAGCCTTTTCACATAAATTGGGCACAGTCACGAAGTTGGCTCCGTGGCTGCTGGGAAATTCCTGATGGATGAATTTATTAACACATTTTCAAACTCAATGGAACCTAGAATCTCTTTCTGCGTCGTGGAAACATTTTGTCGGTAACATTGCAAACAATTTGCGAGTCGAACATGTTTAACAAACATAGAAAAATGTTGCGCAACTTTTGTAGACAATTTTTTTCAAAGAACTTTGTAAACCTTTGAAATCGCAGACTAGGTATATTAAGGGTACTTTGGCTAAGAAACAACTATCCCAAACTAAATTGAAGTTTGATCGGAACATGTAAAGTACTAAAACAAGACTTGAGAAACTGTCCCTTAGACATAAGTTAGTGAGTTTATGAACTGGTTTCATCGTCCAAATTATTTGCTCTATCGCTGTAGTCCCAAATGTAGCTTGTTGATAACTTTTGGGTCTAGTATCAATCTCGCACTTCTGTCTATTGCCCTTGAGGGGTTGTCGTTGTATCGACAATTTGTTTAGGTAAGCCTATGTTAATTATTGGTTGATATTGTGATTCTGGTTAATGATCTAAAGTGACGTAAATAAATTGTTACTTTTAAAATAAATATACTTGTGTGTGGTTCTAACAAATAGCAGCAGCAGATATAAACTAGAACCGCTTTTTGTTATTAAAATTCATTTATAAAGCTACACACGTTAACTTCTTGAAAATATCGTCCATTTTTGTCTCTCATTCTTTCTTTATCTGTCACACCTTCTCATTGTGACAGTGTTATCACAGTTTCATTATTCTCATATCTCCCATTATATTTTGTGACATTTAGAAAGTATATCCATCATTTTTGGTATTTTAATCAATTCGAATGACTCAAAATCAATTTATTCTCAAATAAATCTCAGACTACTGCCTACACTATATCTTTTCCTGTTACAAATTCACCATTGTTAGGAAAAAGCACCCTCGACCCTCGTGGCATCTATTAGAAGTGTTATTTTACCAGTTTAAACGAAATAAAACATAACATTTTACAGGAAAACTATTTCTTGCTTAAAAACGTAAAAAATAACCGTGACCCCGGCACGCCGCGCGCCGCTCCAACTTAATCCGGAACATAAAAATCTTATACAATTTTCAGCGCAAGCATCTCGGCGTAAGAGATTGTGAGAGGAGAGGATCAGAAAGATTCAATTATAATAATTAGTGGCTCTCGCCAGGTGTACGGGGTGGACCAATATAGATGTTGTCGGTACATAAGTACATAGTTTAAAGTCCGTTTAATCAGGTTATCGGTATTTTTGTAGCAGTATTTTTAATAATTATGACATTTTTTTGTGTTGTCTTTAGCTGTCAATAAAACACTAATACGCATGTTTGTGTGCAATCAACCAATTTTACCAACACCAGATGACGCCTAACTACATAAACGTTTAAATATTAAGGTATTATGGTAAGTTCCACTCACGGAATCAGTGCCTGGGGAGAAAATCCCCCATCGGGACTGCGGGTTGTTCGAAAGAGATACCGCGGCCTCAACACAAAGGGCTAAGAAGGAACATGGGCGGTTTTTAGTCAGTAGAAGTCTGACACTCGCTACCGCTCTGCCCGTAGCGGGAAGAGTCATTTGATGATTTCCCAACCTTCAAAAAAAAAAGGGGGTAAAAATCTAAGTGCGATTATTGTGCAATCAAAACACACCATGCCATGGTATGGTGGAACAAACTTTGAATTAAATTAATCGTTTAACTTCTGTAGTTCGTATTCCAAATAAGTCTATTTGTTATGTCAAATAAAACATTGCCTAAAGAACATTAAAACTAAATACATATTACAACTTGAAAACTCCATAAACCAACTGAGTTTTTAGTTGCAAACAAACGGCGTCAAAGTCGAGAGATTGCGTATCGTTCCAATTTCATAGAAGAGGTCCATCAAAGTAGTTGGCACTGAAGAACTGCACGTAATTCGTTGGCATTGGCCTGGCTGACGTTGAGAGGAATAGCTTTTTTATGTTGCTGAAGTTATTCTACCTTTTCATATAAACTGACATGCGATTCTTCCGGGAAAAATGCGAATTCTAAATAATTTATTAACAAAAACATTGGTATATATTTCTTTTCAAAATGTCTGACCCGATGTACTGCAAAAAAAACACAATAACATTTCAATAATTAAAACATCGCATATGTTCGTAAACAAACGTTAACGAGGTATTTTCTGTTATCCATTAATTAAATCATTAAATACATCGAAACGTTATAATTATCGTTCTGTTTTTGATAATAATTGGCGTCGGACCGCGCTAGATACAATTTATACCACGTTTAATTGCCCGATGGCGCGAGTACCGTGGTTATAACGCCATAGTTACTGTAACTGCTACAATAACCGTTAATGTGAATCGTAACGAGTTTAACTGTTATTTTTATTGAAATTAACACTTCTCTATCTCATCAGATTATCAATATTATTTTATTTCTGGTAACTCTGTCTTGACGTCGTCCCTTTTTAGTAATTATTTAATTAATTGTGTCATTTAAAGGCAACTAAACTGAACTTGTTTTCTGTGAATTAAATTAGAGTAGAGTGACATTAAAAGTTTTATTCCATGTCCGACTTATGTTTGTACAAGCTTCTGATATGATAAATTGATAATAAATAGTATTTTACCGACTGCAAACATGCTTTCTACAAACAGAACCGAATAATCCATTAAATGTAATCACTTTAAATAATTAATCATTTAAATCCTCTCGTTTCGCATATTATAATTAATTTTCCTAGAAATTATGTTTTCAGTAAAATATTTATTTACTTTTTCATTAAAACTGAACTATTTTATATGAAATAGCATTTACTTTCTTGAATGTAAGTTTCGTGAACATCTTTGTGTCTCTCTAAAGTACTTGCCTAGGGTTTTTAATGTATCACCCAAACACGGAACCAAGGGTAGGGTCTAGTACCTTATCTTTTATGTGTTATTATTAGCTCAAAAAGGTACTCTTTGTTCTACTGTAAGACCTTCTATGTCGACATACAAAACAAACTAAATCTCTTAGATAAATAGGTCTATTTCTATTCGTGCAAACATGAATTTTCCTTTATGTAACCTTTAGTAGTTGTTTGGTCACTTTTGTTCAACTATTGTTTGTCCTACCAATTCTATTTACGATTAAGACTATTCGAAAAGCGCGTTGGGTTGACGATATCGTTAAGAGCGCGGGAAACGTATAGTTGAGGGACACACATGACAGAAAAGGGACGCAGAAGAAAGGGTAGGCCTATACTCAATAGTGGGTAATTCCAGGCTGGAATGATGATGATGACTCCTGGAAATACTGTCTCCTTGATTTAGTGGACGAAAACAATACTGCTGATATGTAATCAGACCTTGATTTGGACTCCTAGGTCAGGCATAGCGATTTATGTTTTTTTCTGTCCGAAATTTCTCCGTAACAACCTAACGTCTAATTTTATGCTTAGTTGTGGGCAATAATCTGAAATGGGCCGAAATACACTGAGTATGGGTGTACTCTAGGCACACCTCTGCTTGAGTCTCCGGCGTGAAGTTATATTTGTGGTATTTTACGACTCCTTGCTTCAAGAATTGTCACTTCTTGCCTCCAAGACTTCAGAAGCCAGGTGGCGCCACCTAACAGACATTGACCCATATCTCGCACAAGATAATGACTCAGTACGCTCGCTAATGAACCCACTAATTATTTCGACGCCCATAACTGACGATTTATTGTCCAATGTGGGTGTGAGAGGGAGGGGGGGGGGGGGTGAGGGGGTTGTAGTACATAGTCTATTGAGCACCCCGTGTATGTGTTGTTTAGCGGGTATCTAGTAATGCGGTCGTAATAATGATGATGTGTTGTGAAACCGATGGGAGTTAGACACTGGGTTTCGGAAAGTGTTCGGTGTTTACATTTGCGGTAAACAAGGGTTTTAAGCATGCGCCTGTGGTTGGATGTGATTTAATTTTGATTTTACTTCACGTTAATGTATACTGGAGATACCCCAAAAAAAATGATTATTCACTTTGTCGACGTAACTTATTTGTATTTTCATGCCAAATTTTACAGCTTTCTAGTACTAAGAGTCTTTGAGTAATAGTGCGGAGAGACAGACGGACAGACGGACATGGCGAAACTATAAGAGTTCCTTGTTGACTAAGGAACCCTAAAAACCATGTAAAACCATATGGACACATTTTGGGCACGACAACATGATGTATGTTTGTGAACATTAAAATAAGTTAGACGCAATATTTACCTGGCCACGATGGGCCCCAAACACATGTTTTTTGTTTTTTAACCAAACTATCACAGTTGATACCCATTTTAAATTTAACATAATTTATGATTTGGGACAATTTCAAATAATCAGCAAAACACACTCATCATCTTCCTGTCCTTATGCAAAGTTATTTGAGGTCGGCGCAACACGTTTTTTTGTTCCATTTTGCCTTCCAATCAGCAAAGCGCATTAAAAATCCTTATTATGTCATACTCCATGCAGCAAGTGAGTAAATACTATTCGTAATACATGCAGTAGAATATCTCTTTATACCTTCACAGCGAACTCTAAAATATAGTAGAGAGCTCCCACAGGAAATTCCTCGCGTTAATTTGGACAAAATAAACACAAAACGACATAGCTTTAATTACGACAAAACCCAGTGGTTTGGCACAAAAAGAGTACTACATTAGCACATGAAGAATGTACTGTGTTTTTTATTTGTTTAAGGTACAGTGTGAATTAATATAGTCTGGCAGGAAGTTTATAAATTACGAGGTTTACGGTTCTTTTGGATATCTGATTCTGCATCACTGTGATCTTCATTATCTCAACAACAGACTTGTTTATTGAGATGCAGCCATAGAGAAGCCTGTCAAACTGTCATTTATCTCATTACACTAAGGTGCGTGAAGGGCCTGTTTGAAACACACTGCTTACCCATGACGTAACTTGACTTGATGGATTCTTAGACATAAAACTATCCCGTCGGGGCTGCGGGTTGTTCGCAAGAGATACCGCAGCCTCGGCGCAAGGGCAAGGAACCCATGTTCCTTGCCCTAGACTTCTACTGACTAAAAACCACCCATGTGGTTTTTAGTCAGTAGAAGTCTGACACTCCCTTTCGCTCTGCCCAAAAGTGGGAGGGGTTCTTCGATGATTTTCCACCCGCCAATAAAAAAATAGATGTAAAACTATAGTAGCCTATCAAACAATAAATGGACCTATTTCTGTATCGGTGACAATGTCGTTAGAATCGTCCCATCTTTTTCATGAAAATTATTATCTAACGTTTCCAGTTTTCAGTGATTTTGACCTAAAAGACGGTCAACAAAAAACTGTACTATTCAATATGAGTATGGTGAGGACACATCTTGCAGTTTAAATCTTTGTTCGCTCAGAATTCCCCTATCATACTTATTATCCCACAAGTAACCTCGAGCACCCCTCGTTACATAAATATTGTATAAACTACATGAAACTCACAAACTTTAACTCGATCACGCAGACAACTTCCTTCAGCAACGCACCCCGACACTAAGTGAAAAATTACCTCCCCTAACTTGTTGGGTAGTTAAAAAGGGAGTGTTTTCACTATACCCGAACTTCGCTAAAGTTGACCGAGGTCGGGTGAAGTCAGCTTTGCTTTACCTGCCGACCGCAGACTGCGTGCTTTTTAAGATGGTTTTCTGTAACGTTAAATTGACGTTCGATATCTTTGGGAATGTATTATGGTCGATTTATATGTTTATTTGTATAAATATCGTGTTTTAACCGTAGCATCAAAAAAATCCTCAACGCGTGATTTCCAGCTGAAAAATATTTTATTTGGTAGCAGTCTATTAAAAAATCAATTATTTCTACTTATGCTTTGTAACACGAAATTAGAGGTGTGTAGGAATATGTTTTGATTATTATTAAACCAATATCATTTTGCATCATCTGAAAACACCCCCTGGACACAGTGTCCAGCCAAATACATGACCACGTACCACCATAGCTTAAGGGTATATAATTGCACCATTTAGCTCCTTAATAGCAGTTGGCACAACTCGCACTTTAATCAAATAACGCGCCATCAAACCACCCCTTAATAGATCGAGCCACCAATTATGCGGCGGTCATACTTCAACAAGAGAATTAAAACCAACAAAGTGCTCAAATTAGTTTCAGTAGCTAATGCACTTACATTATTAATTAAAATAAGTTATGTGAGTATAATTAATAACATGAGCTTAGTGTAATAAAGTTTGTTTTGTTAATTCGATGATGGAATTGTATTCGTGTGTTTGTTAATTATTTCCATTGTGTTTTCCAGTTTGTGCATCGGAGCGCGCATCCGTGATAATGGAGCAACGGTATTATGATTGAGGTTAATGAAACGTGTTCATTATATATCTACTATGCACATGGCTTAGTTTAGCGTCAACAAGCGAGAAACCAAATGGTACGAAAATCTTTTGGTTTGGGATTGATGAATGTATTCAAGTTTAATACTCTGTAATCTAATAAACATTTTTTTATTGGCACAAGCCCGCCACACGTTTTCCTGAATAGATTGCTTGCACATCACAGGAGCTGATGGACACGTCTGATAGGGTTAAACTCATCGCCGAATTTAGGGTTTAAATAATTTAAATTGTCATCGACACACTAACAATAAGAACAACTTATGGAAAACTTTATAGAAATCTATAGTAGTAAATGGTGATTAAACCACTTGAATTCGTAAAAAACACTTGAAATATATAACTTTGTCAACAACAGCATACATGTTTCTTACCAAAAAATCACCAAATATCACGAGGACCTTCAAAACGTAACGCTATAAACAACAACCCAAATACCATTAAAAACCGGTTATAGCCCGATTTCCCCCCAAACATAATCCTCATTAGTTTATCCCCCATTTCCGGCATCGCCATCATTCACCCGTCGGAACTGGCGACAAAGGCGCTCACGTTCAAGTTGCCAGTTGTACACTCTGTTGTACAGGCGGCAGGGGGCGGAGCCTACACTTACTTTCAATTGCCGAGACTTGTATTTATGTGTGCACTAAATAAATTCAGTATAAGTGGTATTTGTTAGGACATGTTCTGCTCGGAATTAACTTATGCTGTCGGTTTGTTGTTTGTTAAAAAGACTGGAACGGTGGAACTAACTTGGTATTTGTAGCTCAATTTGCATTTGCTTTATGAGACGAGCGGTGGTTTGTGAATGGAGTATGGTTTAAATAAAATACTAAATTATCGAGGTCGGTCTTGTATCGTATTACCTAGTGCTAACTCCACGTAAATTTCTGGTACTCAAATGCATTCGATAAGACTGGAAGACGACCTCAACATAATTGGGAAAAGGCAGATGATGATGGTCAACTTACTGAGTTAGGATTTGCCTTGACATAGTTGGGACATTAGGTTTTTTTTCAGGAGGTTTATTTATGAATGCATATACGAAGGTACAAGTTTCTACATTAAAACCTTGTCCAAAGAGCCATTTATTATTCAATGGTGATGAAATAAATTTTATTTGAATTACTTTCCAATTATAATAACAATATTCATGTAACATATATACAAGTCTGACAGAATAAAGTCGAGCTTATTTTCATTTCCAAGCCTTGTTAACGGCTCGTGTAACAAATTCCAAACTCCTAACAAAAAGAAAATTACAAAAATATTTCGTTACACAATACATTACGTCTAAATTGTACATACTTTTATGAAAATAAGAATTTTTAATAAAAATGTTTAACACAATGGTTGGCACTTAGTAAACAATCTCCATATGGCGGAACTTTGCATCATTTCTACGTAATAGCTTGTAGCGAAGTAAAGGCGGTAACAGACGAGATACGGCCAGGTTCCCGCCCCGGCTTTTTATTAAATTGCTTTAGCACACCCGGTCCTCGTGGATCCAGCCTTCTTACTATGTCATAATGTTCAGAAGGTGCACTTCGTGAAATATGTGATAGATAACGAGCGAACACTCCCGAACTGAGCCGAATCAAATGTAACTTTCGCTAGGTTTCGCTTCCTGACCACCTTGTATTACCAAATGCAACTACCTTTCTAACTACCTCTAAATCTGGCATCCAAAGGCAACAGAGATAGCGACATGACCACCTGTCATAGAGTAGTTGAGGTCGCGCTCGCAATACCACCTATAGTCGTCTCAATGGCCATACCTCCGAAGAGCTACGAATTTCTTGTCATTGTCGACTAGACCTTCTGCCCATCTCTGCACTGTGTCCCCACCACACAAACCCACGTGATTTCCTTTAGTGTTTCTCAGCAACTTGGTGACTTGTGTTATTGAATTTTTTATAAAATACATTTCAAAGTTCAGCGCGGAGTTTGTTAGAGCAGTGTTATATTATGTGGTGTTCTTTGTGAGGCGGTGACGGTGTTTGTAACATTGTAGCTGGGAGTCAGTATGTGAAATGATGTTTGTAAGTAGCGGATTTGTTAGCATAAAGAACTAAGCTCAAGAGAACGAGCTAAGTTCTTTCACGGAGACGGAACGAAATGACGTGAGGATTTTGAGTGTGATGGAAATCATAGAAACGATGAATGGACTGCGTGAAGAATGATATGGCCAGAAAGGAGGTGTGAGGTCATGAGATAACGATAAGGTAATAGAGAAATATGGAAAAAATACACATTCTGCGACGATCCCAAACGAATTATGATAATCGAAGATTTCGAGAAGCGAAATCAAATGTTATACATACATATAATAATATTAAATATTGTGTCGCCAACACATTTGCTATTTTTGTTTATGGGCTACATGTAACCAGATTTTATCAATATCTGTGCCAATTCACCAATAAAGGACACATTCATTTAATATTCCAAATATACACAAGCCAAAACACAACAACATGGTGCACTACACAAAACCAAAAAAACTTGAAAAACCTAAAAAAACTACAAAATCAACAAGTCGTTCCTTGAAATGTTTAAATAGCAGAAAACCGTTTTACACAACGAATGCATTTCATAAAACCTTATATTGCACGCTTGTTGCGTCACATATACCAGCATTTGTCGACTTACGTTATGAGATCACGGTGTCATCCTTTAAGCCAGATTGTACGTCGTGTAATAGTGAAACCAACAATGTGTTAGCAGAAATGCCGTTTGTAACCAACAAGTATTATGCAGCTAAACATGGTTATTTTATTATCGTAGCCTAAATTGACTAAAGAAAAAGCTTTTGAACTACTGCAAAGTTTTGTATTGAATCGATATACTAAATGCCTTTTTGTGCACAAATTTAGTTACACTCAGGCCTAGAGGCTGATGCTGATATGGAAAATAACAAAGGGTGTAGGCTGTCCATATGTTGACTCGCAGGTTTGCACGTTATACACCAGAAATTAAAAAAAATAACTCAGGTTTGATATACGCAGAAAACATAGAACATTCTCAGAATTCAGTATAACAATACTTTTAGTATGATATTCATTGGAGTTTCCACGTTACTGTAGTGCATCACGAATATTTGCTAAAGCAAACACTAATGGTTTCAATACCGTCGACGCGGCGTATTGGTTACATCTACCCGGCGCGTGAGTGCAGCAGCTCAGATAAATGGAAATATTTTTTTATACTTTGGTTCCTACTATTCCAAATCGTATTTTGCGTACGATAATACGCGCTTTGGACGTATCGCGTCTTTGTTACTAACATAGCTTATAGTCGTAAGTAGCAGGTTTAGTTGGAGTTATAGTGTTTGTGTGTATTAGTCATTTATCAAATGGATCAAGTTCTGAAATATTATTTATATATAAATTCTAATCGCTTATCAATGCCGGTAGGCTGTAACTACAGAACCGTCTATGATTGCAACAATCTTTGCGGTTTTTTTTTTGTTTAGGATACATCTGATCATATAAGCATGTCGGCAACGAAAATTTTACTCCAAATGCCTTACTGATTTTCTACCTTAGATTATTTTAATTTAAGTATGTAATTATCTATCTAATCTATTAATTTTTATTCCACATTTTGCTTTAAGAATCTCTTGCTTTTTATAAAAATCAAGGTGACTCGAAAAGGAATTTCTGCGTTTATTCTTTTAGTGGCACAAGTATAACACTCACAACATCCCCTTATGTGCTTACAGCAGGAAACGAGTTTTTAAAAGCGCTGAATTTTTCACACAAATGTTTCACAAAATATGACCGACTAAGTACTGGCTACTTAGCACCCACGGTAATGAAAAATAAATTATTAATGCTATAATTAAGCACGTTTAATGGCAAATTATAAAGGGCTTTATAGTATGAGGACAGGACAATATAAGGGAGGAATATGTAAAAGAGGTTTAATGGTGATGAGATGTGCAGATATAAAATAATAGCCATCTACGATGCAGAGCAAAGACCTCTTTTAATATAAAAAGTAGACATGAGCATTGATCATGAGCCTGCTGAATGCGTACTAACGATTTCAGGCTATATTTGTTTCAAGATTACTCACGATGATTTCGTTTATTAACGGTATCACTGTTATAAACAAGAATCAGAATCATTTTCTTGGTAAAAGTTAAGGATTTTGTAAGTAAATAACGTTTTTGATATCTAATATCATTACTAACATTGAAAACAAGCATACAGTTACAAAATAATTTTAAAAAGTTACTAGCCTTCTGGCATCGAACCCGCAGCCTTGTGAGGCGATGACTTAAACCGTAAGTAAATATCTGCTTAGCGGCAAAGAATTTACGACATGGATAAACCATTCACATTCAGGAATACATATTTTTTCTAAACGTACTTTTTTGTACTATTCAATATACGAAGTCCCTCACAGCATTAGCTTGAGATTGCCCCCGGCGAGAACATTCCTCACTGGCCGCGACGAAGTCTCGATGCATTGAAATACATTCGGTAGATTGTCAGAACGGGGTCAGTGGTCTGCCAACGTGTATCCACAATTCCCGTCTTCCTACACGAATGCCTAACAGACCGCACGGAGCGAAGACAGCTCGCAACACGAATATGTACCGAAATTCTACGCTAAGGAAATGGCGAAATGGTGTTACTGATATTCATAAATCTTATTTTGAAGACAGCAAGAGTGTTTTTGACAAATACAAGGTTCTTTTAGTCTTTTACAATTCATACTTTAGTTAACAAAATATTATAAATTCTGTTAAACTGTACCTACGTATAGGAAGGTGTAGGTAGCTCATTACTTACGAACTGAAGTTTGTGTAAACAACTTTACCAGCTTATTTAGTACTGTTAATCAACTCAATAATAACGTTTGTTATTTATTGCTAAGGAGCTTGTAGTTCTAAACACGAAAACTTAATAACATGAAAACTTAATAACCACTAAAATGTCTCCCCCACAAAGTATTTCTACGTAAATAATAAAGAGAATCTGAGTAAGTAATTAGCGAAACTATTACACAAGTATCTACTACGACTCCATTTTGAAAGGATTCTATCTTAATCGCTCACTTTTATTTACTGAACATTTTTATTTGTATTTGTTTTAAAAGTGCCCTAATGGACGCTGGACTCGGCGACCTCTGGACGAATGTTCTCAGAAAAAAAACAAATGAAAAAAAAACCCCTTTGTTTTAACAGCCTAAGCCCGGAGACCGACTATTTTGTATAATGGAGCAAGCGTTTTTATAAATTGTATATGTTTTGCACGTAAATATATCATTTTACGTCTATAAAATTGAACGTGTTTTTTTACCAAACTCAAAAAATAATCTAGTTAGGCGCCGGCGTCGATGTTTCTGAGAAACTGTGGCTTTTACTTTAGGTAACATTAAGATAATTGTCATTAAATTGGAGTTTTAGATCGTTAGCAATATATTTCTGTTTTTGAAATACATGTTATTTATTTTATATAGAACCCAGTAATATATTACACATAACTTTTTTCAATGCATGGAACTGTATGTTGTTATTTCGTAGTTACTACTAATATTAGTCCAAATAGCTTTAAATAAACAATACAACTGGTTACAATAATGATTACCAATGAATTAAACACAATATTTGCACTTAATCAATCTGAAATGATCATTACGTTCCGAGTACCAACGGATTGCAAACGTTTCACATTAAAACGCGCGTTCTAGCAACCTCACAAAATAGTTTAAACTCTCATCTATGTAAGCACACAGTAAGCAAAGTAAACAATAGAAATCTGTTTATGTGTGTAAACGTTCCACGTGTTTACATATTAAATAACGTTTTGGCAAATATCGCACACCGTCTCCTGGCCTATAGTGTTGTGCCAAATATTTCGAGGCACCGTGTATGCGCATAATTTTACGTGTTTTTGTCGACAATCTTGTAATATGTTGGTATAGAAACGCAAAGTGACATCCCTATTTTGGCTCGCGCTAGTGATGTCTTATTTGAGATATTCTATTTTAAGGACCCTTACAGTTGCTAAATTGATAGAGAAATAGATGAGTTTAATGTTTGTATATGTGTCTTGTATTATTACGTAGAAGATGTTGCGTATCTGAACAGAGAACAGAACAGGTTTTCTTCACCCAGTGCTATTTAGTTTGTTTACAATTAACCTTCTCCGACCAATTCGCGTAGAAGATTTAAAATTACTATTCTAAACGACTAGTAAAATATCCTTATCCTACAAATTGTTTGGTAAAAGTACTTTTCTCACAAAATCAGTTTCTGAATACATTTTCTATTTGGTTCAGTCATCAAAATAGAACATCCCTTGTTCGCAATGTACGCGTCTCGCTGTATAATCTGTTTAGAGCTTACTTAACATTCCGCACACTTTCTTACGCAGAGCTGAAGGCTACGGCCTATTAAGTTGTTCGCGTGATGGTCTCAGAACATGTCATTACTCAGCCACTATTGCCTACCACGGCCTTATTCTAGTACGTGATTTCAAGCTTTTACGTACCTCCAGTAGGCGCAGCTCAGAGTTAATAGTTCGGAAATAAGAGGCAATCGTAAGCATCGAATCTCCCCCTCAAAACAAGAACACTTCAGTGTGAACACACACACACATCTGCCGTCCACTCTATGTTTTTCTTTCATTCGAACGTATTGTATGAAAACATAATTTGGAATTTTGATTAAATCGTACTCTACAAAAACACAAAGTGAAACACTGTGCGCATCTGTGTCTGTTGTTCAAAAAGTCCGTATATTATTACATTATGTTGGTACGTTCATCCTACTACGGCGCGCTCCGTATTCCATTTATTAAATTACTTTTACTTGGTATAAATGACTGAGTAAACAAGTATATATTTTTGCTTTGTCAATTTCGCGCGGTGTTCGTAAACACAGATTTTACAGTTTCAATATTCCAGCGTCCTAAATATATTTTTAAAACAAAAATGCGAACATGTTTTTTATAAGCGAGATGGCAGGGAGAAAACTTATTTGTGATAAAATATGCGGAGATTGTAAAGTGCGCTGAAATTGTACAGAACGCTGTCTACTCAGTAAAAGAGTACTTTATTTAGTAGTGCTTTATTTTGTGGAATGTTGGTCTTGAATTTATTCGTTCGCTCAGACACACTATTTTAATGCAGTACTCAAAAATTTTGAATTGCGGTTTCCGCTTCGGAGCAATGAAAGCCCCATCAAAATCCATTTGGGACTTTTTGCGTCACGCAACAAATGGCAGACGAGGCAAAAACACGGTGGCTTTCGGTTCGACCACATATACACCGAGTGCTCTCCAAATATCCGTTTATAATATTTACTCAGTAATAATGGTATCATCCTCTGTTTTCATATTCTCCCTTATTTTTTTTGTTTGTTCATAAACGTCGAATGTAAATTATAAGTTCTTCTTTGAGTGACAAGATTTTGTAATTGAAGAAATTGACAAAATGATCAGATAATGTCCGTAGAAAGACTACAACTTTAATAAAAAATATTCTTACCTTAATACATTTGACGAAGACTGACATTTTATTATTTAATTTTGTTCTGAGTGTAAACAGAATACTATATAGTATTGTAAGCACATGTTTCATAATAGTGGCGTTATTAGAGTGCCGTCTGACTGTCAGCCGGCCGGCAATATTGTCAACGTAAGCTGTGTAGCGATACATTATGGAATAGGATTTGCGCTAAGCTCTACATTAGGATTGCTTACGTCATCGCTGACATTTCGATACACACTTATTACACTGTTTACAGAAACCACAATGACGGGAGTAATCGTAAGATAAGTACAACATTGGCATCGAAGTTGTGAACATTTTGTAGAAAGTACTTTCATATTCAATTTTATCAAATACTAGCTGATGCCCGCGTCTTTGCCTACGTGGAAATTAAATACTAAAACCTTCTTCGAGAACCAATCTATCTATTGGTGTAAACAGCATGAATATCGGTGCAGTAGTTTTTGAGTTTATCGCAAACAGACCGACAGACAGACGCGGCGGAGGACTTTCAATTCGTGTTTTTTTTTATAATATGTAGTGATGACATCGACGCAAACGTAATACCGTCACGGTTAGTCAAAATCTCGACAGTCTTATAATCAGTCTTATCAAAAATTATCCTAACTCTGGGGTTCAGATGGACTGCCATCTGAACTCCACATAAAGCTCCATATTATAGTAATACTGGTTTTAGTTTTATCCGATTAGACTGAGACCACATAGCTTGGCTGATTCATTTTCATTCATTCTATCAGTTTATTATTTTCAAATGAAATTATAACTACCCATTGATAAATATGCATGACTTTTCAAATTGAACCACTTCCTTCCATCTCAATGATGTCAATTCGCCTAAATCAACTACACAGAGTTCCTATAAACAGTGAAACCATTAATTACCTTTTTCATGAACGACCAAGAAATTAATATAACACGAAGTAACTCCCACGATCGTGTAGTCAGAGCACTTAGCTCATAAAACCACGTGTGACTGTCGGCGGCTAATGTAGCCTGTGTTCACAAATGTGTGCGAACTGGTTGTTAGCTCGATCTACTTCATTAACGGTAGGCGCCAGGTAGGCTTGCTAAGACGTAGGTGATTTAAGGAGATTGATATTATAACAAGAAAAAAAGAACACTGCGCAAAAATGGTTTCTGGGAAACGACTTATTTTTGATGTGAAAAACTGACCAAGTGCAAGTCGGACTTACACCTGCAGGGCCATTGTAGTAGATATTGAGAGATTTTCCACGTTATTTTAGCACCATACACTTCTTTTAGGTTTTCCTGTAATCTATAAATTTCTGTATTTTTTTTTCAATTTTTTAAGCTCAGTACATTAGTTTAGGAGATAAGGGGGAGAGGGAATGGTCGGGCAGACACGAGTGATCCTATATAAGGGTTCCGTTTTTCCTTTTTTTTTTTTTGAGGTACGGAACCCTAAAAATTAAGATTTACTGTAGCACTCAATGTAACGCACTCACAACATTGGGCTGATGGATGCATCCAATAAATCAGGGGCCATGAAGGTATTTAAAGTGAAGTCATATACATTTAAAACTTGTATAATTGAAACGTGTGAAAATGTTGAAAATTCGATAATGTTCAGTGCAAAAACATGATTGCAATGATGGGAAGACGAAATGCCTTTCTGCCCAGTCACGGCTACTTTTCCAATTGTTTTGTGATTTGCCTGTGTACATTAGTATTATCACTATACAATTGTTCCCACGTTGGTAATATTTGTGGACTTACTACACTGATTAACCGTTTAGCTGGTAGGGGGGGAACACTTAAGTCTAACAAAAATTTGCCATTTTAAGCTTAATATTTTTCTCAAACAATCCTTTAATCAAAAAGTATTTATTTAACAAACTTACAGTAGGTATTTATTTATTTTAAGGACCTATCCAACGACATCCCACAACATGAGCTTTGCGAGAAAAAAAAGTCATCCCCACTTTTATGTATACGGGAAATACCCTATAAAAATCGAGATTTTATTTTACCACTTTGTTTAAATCATCGGTATATAATGATGAATATTCTTGCCAGATTAAAGCTTTCTAACACTAAGAGTCTTTGAGCTACCGGTTCCTTCTTGACTACGGAACCCAAAAATTGAGGCTACATGTTATAGTACAATTTACCTTTCCTTGCAAAATCTACAACTGTTAAAGTGTTATATTTAAAAAGTTCTAAGTTGTGATGTCACGATGACATTTTAATTAATATAACTATACTAAATATAACAACAAAACATATAAACTAAACTAAATACAAACTAACTATGAAATTAAACGAAAAATTTGCTAGAACTACAATAATAACTTTTTGATACATAAATCTCCTAGTACAGTCAAAGCCTACTATTACCTGACCCCTCTCTTCACACTACTTGCCTTCTATTTTTTTATACAAAGGGTCAGGTAATGCTGGTCATTGACTGTGCGAGGAATGGTTGTATAACCAACTGGTAAAAGTATGTTTAAAATTCCACGTAAAGTACTACATACGAGATGTTTCATATTAATTAACTGTTGCTCTTGTTTGTAGTCTCACATTCCCATTGGAGTAAATATTTTATTCATGTGGAGAGGTTCAGAGGACCAATGGGCATCTTCTTTCAAAGAGAAATCTTTGAAAGTTGATGCTCATTGATCCTCTGACCTTCTGTATCTTGGTACTCTGCGGTGGAAACTAGATTCGTTTAACCGAATTGAATGAACCAACCTTTGAAGCTAAAGGTTATATTAATTATAGATTGACTTGATAGTTGGAATGTTGGGTCCATGAAGATCAGAGGTTTTCTCGAAAAAGGTTTTTATGGAATTAAAAGTTAAACCGTAGAGTAGTTTGGTCGAATTTCATTGGGAGCATCGTTAATTATTTGTGGTCTAGACAGACGATTATAAATAGACATTTTAACAGCAGTGAAACGAGAAATTTAGGCTTACAGTATTATCACTATATTCAGAAGAAATTAAACGTCCCTAACGTATCTAACAAATTTTTTACACGTTTTGGGATATCCTGAACTGACTAGAGAGATACCAAAACATCCCTTAATGGGGTGTGGATGTATGTGTGCCTTTTTTGTGTTCCTTAGGTGGTTTGGTAATGTGGAGAGGATGAGGGAAAGTCGATTAAAAAGGCAGATGTGAGTGCCAACGCCCTAGAAAGACATACACTGATCTTATTCGTGCCGTTCTTCAGAAAGGACAGGTGCGTAGTACTCGTAACCGGCGTGCGTGTATGACCAGATGTATGAATGTGGATGAAGCAAAAGGAGTATGTAAGGATCGTAGCAAGTGGCGTTCTGTGGTTTCTGCCAACCCCCTTGGGAAAAGGGCGTGAGTTTATGTATGTAGTTGTATATGTATCCCTTAATTTCCAGCCAATATCAACCTACATCGTTTTCATAGACGTGACACAGTTTTCATCTCTATTGACGAGGGGTAATCATTCTCACAGTGCGAGTCAGTAGACAGCATATGTCTTCGATTGTTTGATTCTAGGAAATGCCAGTTTTCTCACGATGTTTTCAAATGCAGGCATGGCAATATCAAGTAGGTATATAGCTACCTAGAGCCTAGGTAACAGATAGAGGAGCAGGCTCTCACAGGTCTCTAAGCAGGATTAAAAGCATGAGTCAGCTCCGTATGTCCCAAACAAACAAGCAGGTGGCCGATCGATGGCTGAGCGCCTAATGTGGGCACTGGCACCACTTGTAGGGCTTAGGCCCGCTGCGGTGTAATATGTGTCACAGCCCTTATTCACAGATTAATAGATTGTCATATTTGTAATCGATAAATTGATTACTGCTTTAAGTACTAACATCTTTGTTTTTCTTACTTGTTTCTAGACAATTGTAAGTCGATGTCATTGAAACGCGTTGTATAGAATCATTTTTTTTAAACTTTGCCCCACACTAGGAATTTCTCGTGTATCGTGGGTGCGTTCACAAACATTTAGACTCACATACACAAACCAAACACCTAGACCCGAAACAACTAATTCTGTAGTAATCATTACTTAATTAAAAAGAGGTTTGAGTTAAATGTTGCGAAATCCAGAGGGCCTAGTGTTATTAACTTCAATAAGTGCTGAAATGACACTATTGCCAACTGGTACCAAAAATAGAAACATTTTTTTTTGCTTGATTTGTCAACAAACCACAAAGTTTTCGACTGCTATTTAGTTTAAATCATAATATTAAAAGCATAGGAATTGATTTATGTTAGATGGCGTTTGTTTAACAACACCGAAGCAAACATGTTACGATACAGTGTACAAATAGGCCAGAGCTAGCTGAGTCACCACACTGCTGACAGCTAATGGTGCGGAACGCGGCCATAATATAGCGCGCAATGCTTTAGTGGGGACTACTCGAACTAATACATCCTTTATGGATATTTATGTCACGAGAAGATTTATTCTAAACATCATTATAATGTATCTGATCTTGATAAGCAATTTAAGTATCTGTTGACATGTGGGATCATCAGTCATTGTGCCGATGGTCGTTTCGGCCAATGTCTAGATAGCCAAAAACCTCGACCAATATCTGAGGAGGCTCTCGCTTGATAGCTGGATGAAGGGCTTAATTCAGCACTATTTCTGGACTCGCCCGTATTGTCAGGAGGTTCATCTCGCAAGAGCCCTGACCAGCGGTAACTTGGACCTTGTTCCCGATGCCGGTGGGCTACTATTTTTAACTGTATTTTTTGTTATATGAATACCCAAGGCGAGTGTTTATCGTCAGTTCATTACTTACTAGATCATAAGTACATAGGCGTTTTATTTTTCTTATTCCAATAAATATTGATGATATTACAGACACGTTTTTATGGAGATGTTTAATATTTTATAGTTCGTTTATGAAGACGTATAAGTTTCACAAAAGCTGTAAAAAGATAAAATGAGTCTGCTGATATTATTATCGCTAACTTAATTGTCATCAAGCAGGTCATTGACCTCAGGTTCTTTCGGTTTCTTATTAAATTTTCCAGACAGTTTGACTCAAAGAACACCATTTATTAATTAAAATGAAAACACTCTTTAATATCAGCTCAATTCAACTATGAAACATCAATTTGTTAATTATTTTTCACCTTTTGATGTAGATAAATAAATACCCTTTTCATTCGTGTGTGAAATTTTAGTTTCACGTTTATTCGTTCAATTAAAAGTGAAGCACTTAAGGGTTAATGGAATGAAAAACAATTGTTAAGTAGACACTTTCAAATAAACGCTTAAAGAATGTTAAAACATTGTTACAGTAAGATTAAATTACTTTGTTTGAAGTAAATACTGTTTCTCATAAATTCATTTCCAGTTGTACCAATGTTGGAGAGAGTACACTTTAACGCGTACATTTTCCTTATTTTAAACATTTGCCAAAACTTAAGTGCTGAACATTTTTCTGAAATAATTCCGCGCAAAATATTTTCTATACACGTTCATTTTCGTGAAATGGATCCGATGATTTCGACAGAACCATTTCCTCGGAACCCTCTTAGAGAGGAATTTTATAAATAGACTGATAACTGCACACACGGAGCTGAGATGAACTCAAAGGTTCCGCCGTGCGCGGGACAGACCCTTTGATCTCGCTGACCCTCCTCTCAGCAGCTCACTTCAACGATATTATCTTGTTTTTTATCCCGACGACGATTTACGACGCAAATGAATACTAAAAAATTCTCGGCAAAATTTTCTTCTTGTACGAATATTTTTAACAGTTTATCCAGTTACTGTGTCGTTAAAGATATCGGGTATACAGCTCTCGGGTTCCTCAATTACTTAAAAACTTTATGTTTACAGAAAAAAGCGAAGGTATTTTAAAATATCTAAGCATTATGTGTGAAAGTTAGGTAAGCCTTGGAACATTCAGAAACGCATAATACGTGATAACGCGACTTATGCAGCAAAGTAGCACTCTAAAGAAAAACTTTTGTTGAAATCAATAATTTACTCAAGTTATTTAAACGTACATTCTCCAACGCATTGATACTACACTAAGGAACACTTGCCAGTGTTTATCTTCAGATAACTTTCACCTGTTTTTTTTGGGGTGGGCGGGAAATCATCAAATAACCCCTCCCGCTCTTGGACAGAGCGAAAGGAAGTGTCAGACTTCTACTGACTAAAAACCACCCATGTTCTTTATGTCGAGGCCGCGGTATGTCTTGCGAACAACCCGCAGCCCCGACGGGAGATAACTTAAACCTCAATTCTAAAAGTATTCATATCGATCTTCGTGCAATTCTCCCGACTTGTAAAACGTTTACCGACGGAACGTAGCTTCGCCAAATAATTTTCTAAGCAAAAAAGCTAATCTCGTTCGCTTTTTCCTTACCTTTTGTTTGTTTAACCGATATTCATAGGTGGTTTACCTGCGTCATGTACCGTAAAGTACGCGAACACAACGACTGCGTTCGTGCAATCGTTCATTTCATTCGCCGCCGATGGAATTTATAAAATGCTTTTGTGTTTTGATATTTGAATTTGATTGAGGATTTTTTTAATTTTTTATTCTAGGATTTTACATATTTTATTGCGATATTTATTTGCTTGTCAAATTTTTGCCTTGTTTCCTTTTCCTTAACATACTCGTAATATTTAGAGAATAAAATGTTTGACACTAACGAAGCTGCTGAAGCTTCGTTAGTGTCAAACATTTTATTACCAGCTAAACTATTTCTATAATAATTATGAAATAGGAACAATCCTCTAAATCAAAATGTTCTAGATTCGAATAAGTCGTTCAGGATGACTCCTGCAATAGACAGATAGATCTAGATTGTACCTAAACAAAATTGCTTTATACAAACAGTTATTCAGACAGTATAGAGTTATTTAGATAGCAGTAGCATGATAATCAGCCTAGAATCTTTGAAAGTGGTTAAGTCGAAATAACGTTCGCTTTACAGGAGTATCCAAGTTGGAACATTTCGAGAATAAACTTAAAACAGTTGTGCAATTTTGCTCGTAAAAATATCTCAAGTATGCGGTTATTTTGTTCCTCTAGGAATATACGGAAGTCTTGGGAAAGTAGGTACAGTAATAAAATTAAAAATATATTTTTGTTGAATTTTACTTAAATCGTAAAATACTCATTTAAAAGCCACCTGCTATAATTTTAATCTGTGCCCACGTGGTGGATCATACCCCATTCCCTCTCATAGAAACGAGTCCTGTGTCCCAGCTGTGGGAACATTTCAGGCTGATTATGACGATAATTTTAATTCTCGAACCAGACCTTTCGATGTCTGGATGTCTGGTTGATTTTGAACATTTAAATCATCATCAACACACATTTGTTGGAATCTCAAAGTCCTGAACTGATTATAAACAAACAAATTCACGAGCTCGAGGAATCCCATACCAACGTATTTTTCCTTATTATTGTAATCCCCCCAAAGATTTAATTTCGTGCTATCTAATCCTCGTGCAAAATATCACGTTACTGGAACGGAAACCATTTTGTTTACATCGTTCTTAATTAGTGTTGACGCACATTTTGCTTCCTATTTTTGTGGAATATTTTTATTTAAATATGTAAATGTTCTATTTGTATAGCTTATTAAATAAAATGTCAGAGACAGCACCTTAGAAGACAATAACTTAGAGTAACCAATTAAATTAAATCAAAAGTCATTTATTCTAAATTAGGCTGGGGATTACGCTTTTTGAACGTTAAAATAACATAATACTCCGCAAGACGTACCCTCAACCACTTCGGTAACAAGAAGTGTAATAACAAGCTCTCTAGCAACACACGTCCTGTCTGTTAAGTTGGAAAGATTTGATTCTATAAATAACGTTTGAGAGAGCAATGTTATCTCTAACATAGCTGGGCTTATTCGCGTCGCAAGAGGTGCTGACTGAACGGCAGAGGACTATAAGTGTAGTGTACGAGCCATTGTATGACAATAAAAAGCTTCCTTTTTTGTATCGCTGCGTCCTCGCTTTTATTCCTTTGTTTCCAATTCCGCAGTTCCAAATAAAAAATGTTTCCTGCAACCCGAAATCGCTGTATCTCGCATACTTACCATATTCTCAATAAAAAATCACTCTGAACAGGTTTTACACGATTCATTCCATTCGATTGGCGTCGAATGAAGAACGAACGGTATCTAGCTCGCATCCATTCACTCGTGCGGGATTCCGCGGGACAGTCGGCTGTCGGCTGTCGGATTGATCCGCTCCGATTGATATTACTCTGTGTCAAGGAATATTTTCTGCTCGTCCTGTTCATCGTTTATGATTGATATGTATCGCACATGATTTGTTGCGTCACGTAAATCAAAGATTCGCCGAATGAATGGTTATTTTGATACGGATTACAAAGTTTTATTTTTGGTTTCCTGATTGCGTAGTCACCGTTTTGCTAAGAATTTTATTTTATGTGTCTTTCAGCATTTGGTTTTATAGAAGAAAGAAAGAAAAAATATTTATTTGTCGCAGAAACATGACGAGCATACATTATGACAATAAAAAATCAATAGGTACACATACAACACATAACAAATATTAAAAAAAAAATACAAGCAAGGAAAATAAAACGAAAGTAGCACGTCGTGACTACGACAAGCAGGTACCACTCAGCATGGTGCTGTACTATGGGGATGTACCATCATGTACCTAGTTTTTTCCCAACTATGCTAGGGTTTGTCTCAAGTCTAATCGGATACAGCTGAATACCCTTATTATGACTGAGGCGATTGCCTATCTGACCTCCACAACCCAGTTAGTACTGGCTAATAAGATTAAGTAAGACGGGTGGTCAGTCTTTTAGGCCACTGGCTACCTGTAACGACTTTTTTTGCCCATCTACAAATAACAGCCAGCAACAACGGTTTATCATGCTTTCCGAAGCACGTAGGAAACTGTATGTAAAGAATCCAGTAGTAGGCCATAATAAAATAAAATTTGCTCTTTCTACAATAACTATAATATTTTAAGTTGGTGCACGAACTACAATTTTCTTTTATGTTTATTACTGTGTCTTACAATAAAAGTGGCTAAAACTCATGTAAAATTAAATTTCTCATACCAGCTTTCACAGGTATGTTTGTAAAGCTGCATAATTAACTGTACCTCATAGTATCACCTCGCTGTTCTCATATTTTATATGAATACACTAAAACTCGCGAATCCTCGCACCTCTTTACTACAAACTTTGTTACATGCTCCCGTTTACTAGCATTTTATGTTAAACCTCTGCTCCAGTACGAATCCTCTTTTTTCCATCTCATTCAGAACGCGCAATAGAACGTGTTTTTTGAGATATTTCCATTCTGGATAGTGGGGTCTTTGTTTTATTTCCCGAATAGAATAAGTTATGGCCGGGGTTTAAGGGAATATTTTAGCGAGATTCTCAGCGAATATCGCAAGTTTCTTTATCTGTTAAACTTGCAGTTATTTTTGTTAAAAACTTCCAACAAGAGTTGGAATATTTATCATGCACGAGCTCAAAGTTATCTTTCAGTTTTCATAAATTATCTTGAAATATAAATTAGTTTTTAAGTATTTAATTGAACTACAGCGTCCTCACTCCACTAATTACAAATGATAAGAATTTCGTTTATAAAAACTTGAAACACGTTATTAAAACTTCATTAAAAACCTAGTATTAAATTCAAGTACTAAAACACTTCAACAGAACTTAAATAAATGAGAAATAAAAACGTCATCCACATACACTTATTGAATAATGTTCTATCTAACACCTAGCAGACATGCTCACGATCGTTTTAATTCCTGTAATATTAAGTAAATGGCCTTAACTTTGCGTAATCGTATCTTATAAAGTTAATGGGTCATGTTAGCCACGACTTCTAATAAACCATCTTGATCTGACAATAAGACGTATCAAGATCAATCGCACAAATCCCACCGATATGAGTTAGGTGAGATATATCTCTTATCTCTTATCACTTACCTCCGCTGGGTATTGAAGCTGTGGTGGCGACACAGAAGCAGTGCAGGAGCAAGGAGAGCAGCATCTTGGTTGTCATGGTAACGCAGGTCGTGCTCATGTACGCCTCATCGTCGCTGACTCCGGAGCCCAGACTGGCCGCTCACTTCACTTTCACCTTCATTGTGAATGGTGGCAGTTACATCACTGGGGCGAAATTACGGCTGCAACAAAGAAATTAAATTGTTTTAGATTTCTATGAAGCAGTCGTTAGTAAAGAGAGCTCGTGGGTATATAATAACAGTCACTCGAGCTGGTCTCCAGGTTAAGCTGCGCTTGTCCAAGTTAAACTGTGGATACACTATGCCTTACATACCGAGTTTCATCTGTGCCTTAGAAAGCACGTTAAGCCGTTGGTGTATAGTGTCATTTGTAGATCTTTGACGGTCGTTACAAGTAGTCAGTAACCCGAAAATCTGACAACCAGTCTTACCAAAGGGTTACGTATTACCCAGTACTACCTGGGTTGATGAGGTCAGAAGGGCTGCGGGTTGTTCGAAAGAGATACCGCGGCCTCACGCAAGGACGCAAGGGCTAAGAAGGAACCCTTCAGCTCTGCCCAAGAGTGGGAGGGGTTATTTGATGATTCCCCACCCACCAAAAAAAAAAAAGGTCAGAAAGGCAATCGCTACGTATAAATACTGGTATTCAGCTCATTCGGTAAGACTGGAAGCCGACATCATCATGGTTAAGAAAAAGGCTAGACAGAAGATGAGAAGAGGGACTTCTAAACCTAATTCTCTTACTTATAAAATTACATTAACTAAATCAATGCAAATAATAATAATTTGTAGAACATACCGCAAAGCAATATTATAAATCATCACACAAAACAACATTAAACCTTGAAACAATAGCAGTTCCACCGACTGCTCTCACTGCTACAATATCCCACTAATTCTATTAAACAAAGAGTATTAGTTGCAGAGCTGCAACCAACAATAATAGTCAAGTCATTGCATCATTAGATGCTAGCCATCCAATGGTTTAGCGTGCCAGGCTTTGACCGCAAACCGTCGTGAGAAACTCGATGCTAACCGGACATAATTGACGGCACATACGCGGCATTCCTTTGATGTTGCACGTGGTAGGTGCACGGTAATGCGTGTCTTATGTTTGTCCAGCCGATACTGGGATTAAGACATGTGATCAATGTTTGGTTTCACTACAGATTAGATAGATGATGTGTTATGTTATCGCTGCCTTATTTATGACATTAGACTTGCTTACGTAAATTTCTCACCCTTGATTTGATTGTATCTTTAGTAAAAGCTGTCGTTGGAGTATTAGTAAATTTTAAAATATCTACACAAATAAATAAAATTGAAGCGCCTGTTTGTAATTTCAAAATAACAGCTTGTTACTTTGACATTACAGACAGATGCTTCTGCTAAAGAACTGTATATACTTTCATCAGCATTCCTGCTGATGAAAGTATATAGGTACAGTTCTTTTTTTTATTTTTTTATCTTTGGTATGTCTGTATGTTTGTTCCGGCTAATCTCTGTAACTGCTGGACAGAATTTGAGACTTTTATGGGGCAGATGACTGATGCTGGTGCTAAATAAAACAAAACCGATTCAAATAGATAAGATTAAGATTTTTTACGAATAAATAAAAAGCATTCAAAAACACTGCCATAATTCATAGAATAATTTGCAATCCGAATTAACTGAATGATAGATGAAATTTTAATAATATCATCTATTCATCACAAATATCGTTATTACAAACACAAGAACAGCTCACGTTGTCTGATCTATTATTCATACACCTATAAAGGGATTCTCTTATGTAATATTGACCGTTCGGCAAAGCAATTACTTATTTACATGCAAAGGTTAGACAAGTTTCATTAAATTCATCTCTATTCAGTTCCCGGTGGAACGTGAACACTTCCCAATGTTATCGCGACTGCCTCAATACAGAGAGCTTATCCCCGAAGAACAAACTAAAATAAACCTCGATTGGCCTCACTCGGTCTATAGAAACTTTAACTTTCTACCTTCATTTTGCTCGGCTTGCGACATTGCACTGCTAGCACCTATCAATACGAGATAAAATTTTATATCAGCCTAAACTTGAAAAGAACTGGAAAAATCTACGGAACTAGGACATGTAGTGTGAAAAATAAATGCTGCAGAGTTCGTGCACAGTTATATAATTAAATGAGCACTGATTTGGCACTGGATAAACCCATGCCAAAAGTTTTTAGAAGATAAGTTCAGAAACACGAGTGGTGGGAAGTTGGCTACCGACACTCTTGCTGGGGTTCAACGACTGAACTTAATATAATATATAACGTTACGAGACATCTTTTAGGAAAGATATAAATGATTGTTATGCCACATGAAATAACTATAATATTTAAGTGAACGGAATAAGTGTTAGTTTCATGTGGGTATCTATATATAAGGTAACCTTTAGGCTATACTTCTTTACCGTTAAACACTTCGACGGAATAATTGGTTTCGTATTATTCTAAGGTACACTGCTACAGATGTCAACTCCATGGCAACTAAAACCTTAGCAATACATTATGATCAAAGCATAATGAAAACATAAATTAACCTTAGGTAACCAGAAATGTGTGAGGTTAACTACTGTGAGCTATAAATTGTACATAATTATAATAGAACTAATATGGGATCTCACGCAACAACAGTTTCAGCTTCATAGTTCTACATCATTCCAGGAATTATCAATTACTAACTAGAATAACAGAAAGCCTTAACTTAACAATGGGTGGGAACTTCCACCTTCCGCGTGCTGCCGCCAATTTAGAGAAACAAAGTAAAGAGATCAATTAATTAGCAGTTCTAATAGATAGGTGGGCTTGAAGATAGATGGCTTCGGAATCTTTGTAGTGGTCGGAAAGATTGAGAATCTTTATATACTCCAGTGGTAGTCTTACGTAAGAAAATAATAAAAATAATGACGGAATACAAAAAAATAATCAGGCTATAAAGAAAGGCTATCTAGATACTAGTAACAGGAACCCATTAAATACGTTACATCCGAATAATTAGAGTACTTCCAAAGGCAAAATCCTTAATGCGCTCGTAAACCGCTAAACCTTAGCGAGAGTTTACGTCACACCACGGAATATCAAGAACACAAAGACGATCGTAAAACAATGAAACGTCCATTCGTACATTCGCAACAGAACATTACCTGCCCATAACATTATCGGCGCCATAAACATCCTCGTTGTAGCAAATACGTATAGCAAATGCTCGCAATTTACTTTATTGCAGTGTACGTATCAGGGCCAGGGTTTAGTGACCTGTCAGCGCGGGTGGCTTTACCCGTTTCTTTTCTAAGTAATCCGGGTTCAAGGAGGCGGGGAAGGTCAAAATAATTTGGTTGTAGATATAGGTTTCGTGAGCTCGTTCCGCGACAATTTTTTCAAGCCAAATTCGGTGCACGAGATCTCTATTTGTCAAACAAGTCCCGGGGGACACGTTGCGCCGCGAGTGTCGCCATCGCGCCATGTAAACGAGGACTGTGCGATGGTCTGACGTTACCATAAATTTTTCCGATGTTACGCGTAATAACATTATATCGTCCGCTTAATTTTCTGAGCTGGTTTTTAGTTGGATGTTAGCACTCCCTAGATACTTCTCTGTTAAACTCTCTCTCAAGTATTGTGTCAACCAGTTGTGTCAATGAATAATATTAAGATTTAACATGCCTACTTCGTTTGTGTCATCATTAGACACAAAGAAACATTATCATGTTGTATACAATGAAATTATAAGCACGAACTTCTGAAATATTAGCAGGTATCTTATTGCTTCTCTAATCACAAAAAACGTCAAATAAATTTTAAACATCAAAATACACGCAACGTTTCACTAAGATAATATTTCGAGCAGAACTTAGAAGTACGAATGCTCCCTTCCGGAATTTTAAAACACTGACATTACTTCTAGAAAGTTCAGTAAGAACGAAATACACAGTTTCATCTTTAAAACAGTTTGTTTCCGGCAGAGAGCGGACGTTTTTTATCCACCACTCGCTCCTGTAATTAGTAAATGAATGTTTTAGTGGAAAGAGTTTGAACCAAAGTCTTCTTACATTAACTTTCATTATTACAAGTATAATTAAAAGTAGTTGACCTTCATCTGAGTCGATTAGATGCTACTTGTAACTTCTTAGAGTTATATGACTTTGAATTTCGGCCCAACACTCAAATTCGTGGACGTGTAATTTCAGAAACTGCTCAAATATTGCGCCCTATCCCAACCTGCAAATACAAATATACTTTATAATTTTCTAATTTATCTACAAATTACTAAACTTCAGAAAAACTTTGAAGTTAACTAAGTAATACTCATTTCATCGCAAAGTAGGTAGGTATTGCTCAATGTACTTTTTATTTAGAACTCAAATTATTGAGTATTAAAATTTATTTCAGCCATATTATATGTATTTCAACTCAAAGTATTAAAGGGAAATTCTAACAGTATTCCAGCTTTCTTTTCTCTCAAAGTAATTCTATATCAATATCCGCCCCGACTAAGTCGATTATCGAGAGGATACACGTCTTAAAAGCTTTTATGAGCTCAGCCGAGTTCGCGTTGACTTAGTATGAGGGCATTAATATGTCAAACTTCAAAGCCGGCAGCGCCGCACTCCTTTGTCGCAGCGAATAATTAACATAGTTTACGATCAATTTCGAATTCATCCATAACGCACAGACACCGAATCGTTTTCCAACTAAACACTATGTCTGTTTACGTCGAAGATTCTCTATAATATGATAATGGAAAACTAACTTTGTTAAGGCACTCTCCGTATATCGTACAAAACTATTTTGTACTTAGACGTAACTCATGAATATTACTTGTATTTTGTTAGACTTACCTTAAAATATTTCATGAAAAAGATTCTTACAAGAAGAAAGTTTTTAATGAAATCTACCTTCGTAATGTTACCTTAAATTTTGGATGACATTTATGAGGTCTACCCTCAGAAAGTTACGTAAACGTGTTCTAAAAATTAGATAAAATTAGTTTATGAACATCTAATTAGTTTTATGCTAGTAGATCTAATTTACACTGAACATAGTAATTAAGGGTTTCTAATCATATGAACCGAGGCAGGCCCAAGAAACGCTGGCGCGACGATCTGGGCTCATTCTCAACAGATTGGACGGAGAAGGCAATTAGCAAACAAACTTGGAAAGCCATGGGGGAGGCCTTTGCCCAGCAGTGGGAAAGCGTGGGCTGATAAAAACAAAAAAAAATGAAATCCATTGAAGGCAAATCTTTTAATCAATCAGCAAATGGTTGGAATGGCAATCGATATCATACAGCAATCAGCTGACAATGAAGAGAACACGGCATCGCGGCTGAAGTTAATACCATAATTGTATAGCGGCTACATTGATGACCGGCGGGGAGGATTGTGCGATGACCTCCTCAATCCCTGCCTAATCTCTATCCAGATTACAATCCGACCCGCCTATTTGTACATTAAGTGGGCCTCACCCATTAGTTTGAAGAGCCTCGTGATTAAATCGATCCGTGAGTGAGTTTGGCACTAATCTGACGATAAATTTATTTTGCTCACAAACTTGTTGCAAATATGTATGTACTGTGCTCAAGTGTTATGTTTGGAGACATCGTTTGCTTGAATTAATTCGTATGATAGAGCACGATGGACATAAATAACAACAGTTTTCATGGTAATAAAAATGCTTACTTTAATAATGACAATTGCCCAGCTTCCATTAGCAGAAGTTGGGAATGGTATTCAATGATATGATTCGTTTATGATAATGTAATTTCGTGATCGAGTGTCAATTTTATAGAATATTTAACGGACAGACAGCTTTTTGAGTTAGAACACATTATTCCACTGAATGAAAACTAGACTTTAGATTTTTCGCTGACGTTAGCATTAACCTCTTGAACGTCCGCTAACATTGCTTGAATGTCTTATGATCCACCGGGTGATCATAAGGACGCTCGAAGACTTAACCACATGTTTTGCAGCTGTGCTGGAGCCACAAGACCAATGTGGCGAGTCAAATCACATTGCAAAGCTTAATATCCCAACACGGTTGCGCGGAGTCGGACGCGTGCCAAAACCAGATTATTGTTAGTCGCCAGTGGGTCTTTGCACCAATCGCCACTTGGCACCAGCACCGTACACACCACTGTTCTTTATTTTCATCTGTCAACACCAATTTATAAAGTTCGTAACTACATAACGCAACCATATTTTCATCTGTAAGTATCTGACGCCAAATAAACGTATTTTGATCAGTACTTTAAGAAATTATTAAAAATGTAATAAAACGTAATAATCGGTAAGCCTAAGCCTTAGAGTCGTAAAACCATCCAAAGAAACACAAAAACATTAATGTCACATTTTATGATTATAAAGTAATTAAAAGCCACACCAAACGTGTGAATAAAACCATTAAAGCAACAAGAACACTTCACTTTAGCGGTGTCCTAGCGTTCATTAAAGGGTGGAGTACCTCAAGGCAGCGTAATGGGGCCGCTACTTCTCCCCCTTGTTATCTCATACGATGCCTCCTTTGTGCGACCGTATTGTATACACTGTTACTTGTATCTGTCCTGTTAGTTCCGAGCTCCACGGCTCCACCTGCAGCGATCGTTAGGGCCACACGGTTACCGCATTGTTTGTATTGTACTATTAGTTTAACTGAACTGTTTTGAGTTTGTAAGTTCAATGGTACTTCGTCTGTTTCTCTTACAGATTTCGTTGTGATTCTGTTTGCTGATTGTGTGACTTATTTGCAAAATTTCATATTTAGTTATTCTCAACAAATACATATTTCGAGAAAACGTTAAATCAAGAAGGCAATTAATCATGATCTGTTTGGCTTTAAAAGCATTCAGAGATGTTTACCTTAATTTATAAATAACTGGCAAACAACTACTCTGGCTTTAATTATGTTTCAATAGTCATTTGATCCCGCCATCGCGAGCGGCCCAGTATTAATCCGATCACAATATACACAGAACACACGGAATAAATCTCACCGCTATCGGAAATTCCATCAGCATTTCATACATTTAACATCTGTTTCCATTTCATTGACCGGTGCAAAGAGCATTATTTCCAACCGACACAGGCGGCCATTAACACTGTACAGATAAAATAAATAATTTCCAAGGCGCGATAGAAAAGATGATGTCAATAATTTATTATTTTCGTTTCCTTTTAAAACGATGCCATTAGCGTTCCGTTGAGTGCTCCCCTCTCCTCCGCTTGAATATTTCGCTCCTAAAGGGAATTTTCTAGAACAACCTCACCGTTACCGTGAGGATGTCTAAATTTTATCTTGCATTAAGTAAATCGGGCTTTTTGCGAGTGGCGCTTATCAAATTTCTCTGTCTGCCCGCAAATGGCGAAGATAAATGTATGTTTGATCGGATATCAAATTTTCTCTTCCAAGTCTTGAAGTCTTTCTTTTGTCGCTGGCGTGAGTAATGATGATGAGTGTAGGAATTTTCTTACCGTTTCTTCATATTTTGGAACCCTACTGGCAAAACAGCTCCAACGAGTTGTAAAATTCTTGCGCCAACACCGTGCGACGCATTTGTAAGAATCAGCAAGAAAACGTTTTACGATTGACTTTTTGGACCGCGTTCAAAGCCCGTTTTAAATAAAATTGTATTACTTGCAGAACTCTTTGACTGTAGAAAGGTTTAAGAAACGGTTTATAAGTGAGAAATTTGTCCAAGCCACTCAAAAGGGCTATATCTGTCGTAACTGCATTATCTGATAGAAGCTCAGCCACTGAAAGAGAATCCAAAGTGGCTCTAATGAGAGCAACACAAAGGCTATCAAGTAGTACAGTGAAAAGGTCGCGGTGACGTAACCGCTCTGTAGTGCTTCTTATAAAACGTCGATTACCGTTCAAGCGTTCCCATTGTACTAAACCCTAAAATGGCCCGTAGTGCGTGGGACCATTATCGCTGGCTCTTTTTGTCCCCTCGTCCCTTTTTTGCTCACGGTCCCGTGTAAGACAGATACGGAATGGGTAATAATTGGAGTTAAAACCTTTTTTGTTGGTGTCGTTTTGGATTTTAATGCGATTTCAGTCCTTTTAACCCGTTCGTTTGATTTAATTTCGCAAGTCATTAGCTTGTATCAATTGTAGTATGCTGTACGAGTTTACGGACAATTACATTCCTACGCGTTCCCTTCAATGATATTCCTTTTCAAATCATAAAATTATGTAACAAATTATTATCGCGCTTGGGCTTAAAACGATATGAATGCCTTTTATTATAACGATGATTTTATGTGTCTATTCAGTTAAATTACATAATAATTTTATCTCGAAGCTCATTCACTAGTCGTAAAGTTCGTGATTTTTCTAAATTGAATTTTCATCGATGCTGTTACGAGCGCTCTTAGCTTCATTTTGCACAAAATGGAATTTGTTTGATGAAGTTACGAGAAAAAATATCGCAAGGCAATCTAAACGAAAACAGAATTAGAAAATAAAACGTGATTTGGATCGTAGAAGATTTTCTGAAGCAGATAATTCACCGCATTTTTATAGCGGGAGAGGAGATTCAAGTGAACTGCACAGATATCAGGGCATGTTTATCTAAAAAAGATCAACAAAACGAATATTTGGAATGTGGACTGGAGCTTATCTGGTCCGTTTGTAAATGAAGTAAGGCCCGTTGTAAAATAGGATTAAAGAGCTTCAGCTAAATTTTGCTGAAACCATTTTCCTTTACGTTTATATGGGGCAGAGTTTTGTAAAGAAATGTGTGAATAGTAGTATAGGTGTAGGTGCACCTCATTACTGCGAGCTGGCTCCAAGGGACGAAGGTGAAATTAATTTACGACTTAATACAACGGTGCTTTGTGAGGCCGCGGTGAAAGTGTGAGACGCACCGCGGTACATCGGTACCAGCACCGTGGTACATCGGTACATCGGTACCAGCACCGTGGTACATCGGTACATTCGGTACCAGTGCGGCCTAGCCTGGCTGTTGTAGCTAATGAATCATGAAAACTGTCTCGCCCCGTGAACGACGAACACTCGTAAAATGTTTTTCTTGCTAATAAAATGGTAAGCACGCCAGCAATTTGTTAGATTTGATTTCGGAGGTAGATATTTCTCGTGAGAAGACTCTTTCTTTATGAGGTTACGTTCTCGTAATCATATTTATTTGAGACGATGTTGAACTGAAGAAAGTGACCTTATCATTTGTTTTATTTTTACGGATAAATTAATCCTGGACGAAGTTCTCAATAAAATTCATTACCGCAAATAATTTTTCGAAAAGCTTCTTAGGAATCTTTAAACATATTTACTGCGCTACTTATCTCAAATCCATTCGCTTACCACTTGCACCATCATATCTTTCATCTCGGATAAACAAGTCAGTGAGTCTCGGCGTTTTCTTAAAGCCCCCTGTTAAATAAACTTTAGAGCCTTTTCAACGTTTGGGCGGTGATTTTGAATTTAATTTTTCGGCTTAACGCTACCCATCAAAGGAGAAGTAATGGCTCATTTTGTATTACGACGTTTTGACACAATGTACTGAAATCCATTGTGGCACTAATGTTTGAGTTTTGAAAAGACAACGGTTGTATTTACATTAGCGGGTTTCTATTGCCACGTTGGTGTAGTGGTAGCAAGCGCGACTGTTGAACATGAGGTCCTGGGTTCGCGTTATTTATTCCGCGTTTTTTTGTTGTTTTATTCCGCGTGCGCGTTAATGCGTACACCTCTTCTTCTTAGCGTGTCGATGACAATGTTTAAATTGAGTCAGCCCAAAATTAAGCAACGAGTTTGGCATTTTCAGTCCCGATCATTAGCTCCTGTGATGTCCAAGTAACGGAAGAGGTAGGACACGATATCAAGTGTCCCATAGTCTGTGGGGCAACACCACGTTGAGCAACACCTCTGTATTATGTTATGTTACGGGTTTTCAATTAAATGTTAGTTATTTAAATCTATTTAATTTGGTTTATTTCAGTAAGAAGGGATGAAGCCAGAGTTCAAGTGTGTCAGTACCCAGGTAATATAGGACTACATTACCTGAGCGTTTTTACAAAGAAGAATAGAAGAAGGGGTTCACTTTGTGCCGCAGTAAGTACATTAATAGTAAGTAAGTTTCGTGAAAGAGCAAGTACTAACACCATACCTAGTATGCTGCACTGCTGTTTCAGTTTGTAGTGTGTTGGGTAGTGTAGGTGTCGGTATAATTTCAGACGCATAAAACATTTGTCTCTCGAGTGAACTACCGAGCAACGCGCTGTTATTACAAGTGCTCCTCAGAGATGGCAATGACCACTATGAGTTGCGTTGCTAGAGTGTCCTTCAGGTAATATAAATTAATAACTAAAGTAGTACTTTCATTCGTAGAGTAAATCGCTGTCAAACTGAAGCCTTTAATAACTTCTCAACTTTTATGTTATCGAGTTGGCCAATCTATGAATTGGGTTCTCAGAAATTCAAGGTGTGATTGTGAACTCGCAGCATATAGACGTGCTCATTAGCAATATTTTGAATACTTTAATAATAGTGACCTAAAGACCCAAGATGTAGTACTTATTGAAAATAAGAAAACTAAAGCGGAAATGGGCTGGCCATGTAATTAGAGGAGAAAAGAAATGGGATAAAGCAATAAAATTGTGGTACCCAAGAGAGGGAAAGAGGAAAAAGGGAAAACCATTCAGAAGATGAGAAGATGATGTAGTTAAAACAGCCGGAAAAACCTGGACTAGACTGACGCGGGAGAGAGAAGATTGGAAAGTGTTGGAGGAGGTCTTTGCCAAGGGGCACACAGAATAAAATACAGAAGACGAAAAAAACAGCATTAAAAAAAAAAAAACCACGTATACATACTTTTATCTGAAAAAAGGCTATAAAAAAATAAAAATAGTGACCTACTTTAGTGTATTACCGTCGTAATGTTATGTATTAGTAACCTTGCTTAGTCTATAGTTTTTGTAAATAATGAACACGAATCAGTGAAGTTTTAATAAAACTAGTAAAATGAAGAGCAGCCCCTGTAATCCAAGGGGCCCAGCGCAACCCTCCGCCTCACCGTCGTCGAAGTTCGCCACGGCTGTTATCGTTTCAACGCCTGAAATCCAAGGATGGATGACCACCATCCAGCAGTACCTGAACGAAGTTTGTTCTATTGCCGCTGATGGAAAACTCAACACCGAGCAGAAGATAAAGATCACTAATCTTTGTCGTAAAGTAGAATCCTGTACGTCGCAAATGGCAGTCCTTTATCAGTCGTTGAAACAAAAAACGATTCAGGCGAATCATATGATTGACACTCTGAAACAACAGCGCGACCTGACAGAGCGTATTTTTGACCTTCAGGAGACAATACGAGACTCTAGTTCTGCGGAAAGCGTTTTATTTGCCGATATGGTGAAAAGGGGATCTGATCGTTTCGTTCGTCTTAA